>OX579671.1:877282-1221282 GCA_951230895.1 Carpatolechia fugitivella | reverse complement strand
AGCAAGAGATCGTATTCAGCTCATAAACCTATCGATTCAACGATTTTTTTGGAAAAATAAAGAAAATCTACCGTTATAATGTATATGTCGTGGCCATATCGTAGAATTGACCACATCATGAAATTTTCGATCATTTTAAATTTTCGATGTGGGCAATTAAATTTGGCCAGATCATTAAATCGTGAACATTTAACGATTTTGTCGTCCACGTTTGCCTATATCCATGAAATATTTAATAAACATCTAAATTATGTTTAGTACTTATTGTTCTCTAAGTCCGACAGACATTTTCAGAGTACTTTTTCATCATAAACTCTTTTTTCTTCCTCATTTTAATAACGAATTATTCACTTTTTCACTGCGAGAAATAACGCGGCCGCCATGTTGGTACATAAACAAAGCGCTTCCAGCGCCTCTATCGGCAATTAATGTAATAATTTTAAATCTTGACCATTTCATGAAGTAGCTGCGTTTTAGTTGAACATATCGACAAACGATTTCTTATCAGTGATCTGGCCAAGGCACAGTGAAAATTTCATGAAATGATCGAAAATTTCATGATCTGGTCAATTCTACGATATGGCCACGACATATGTACTAAACCACCCATTCGCCTTAGACTTAGATTATTGGCGCAATTTTAAAATTGCCGCAGTTTTATTGGGACAGCTTTCGTTGTTGGCCAAACTCTATCCCTAAACAGGCGCTTTTATAATCCATTTATATGTATTAGGTCTTATTACGATGGGTGAAAAAATAAATAATAGCAAGTGTTTTTTTTTTAGTTCTTAGTGTATATGTCGTGGCCATATCGTAGAATTGATCACATCATGAAATTTTCGACCCTTCCATGAAATGGTCATATTTCATGAAATTTTCACTGTCCATTGGCCACATCATGATGTGCCTTGGCCAGATCAATGATAAGAAATCGTTTGACGATATGTTCAACTAAAACGCAGCTACTTCATGAAATGGTCAAGATTATTTGATCATGTCGTAAAATTATTACATTTATTGCCGATAGAGGCGCTGGAAGCACTATGTTTATGTACCAACAAGGCGGCTGCGTTATTTCTCGCAGTGAAAAAGTGAATTATTCGTTATTAAAATGAGGAAGAAAAAAATAGTTATGATGAAAAAGTACTCTGAAAATGTCTGTCGGACTTACAATAAGTACCAAACATAATTTAGATTCTTTTTATATATTTCATGGACGCCCTATTTTCACGATATGGCCAATCGTGGACGACAAAATCGTGAAATGCACACGATTTAATGATCTGGTCAAATTTAGTTGGCCACATCATGAAATGCGACCATTTCATGAAATGATCGAAAATTTCATGATGTGGTCAATTCTACGATATGGCCACGACATATATCTTAAGACATTGTACTTTTTCAGAACTACAATGGTTAAAGACTGCTTGCAACACCTTGAATTCGAATACAACAAAATTCCAAAGAGCAGGACGGATGAAACGAAAACAGATGAGAGTGAAAAAGAAGGTTGTTCAGCTTACGCCAGCTGTTTATTGCAGGGTGTCAAACCCAAAGTTTATACACCGTTACTCAAGAGAGATACTTGTTGTAAGTATAGTTCATTGGTGAATATTTTATTTTTAGGGTAGCGTAAAAAAGCGCTGATACTTTACAGATCTACGCATACCATCGAATCAGTGAAATGGGCAAAATGTTAACTATAGCTTTTACTATGGAAATGTCAGCTTTCAGAACTGTTGTGATTGGTTGAAATACTATGATTTATGACGACTAGTACTTTGATAGGTCTGGGGGACGATAATAAAGAAATAGTCTTTTTTAATGGCTTGTGTAAAATCACTGTAAATTGTCCAAATACTAGGCTCGCCAACACAGACAACCACACGATGACCGCTCCGCCTGACGGCTTATCGCCTACTGTCCCCTTCTATTCTACTAGTGCCGTCTGCGCTCGAGACTAGATACATACACTATGTACAGCTTGTTTTTGTAATTTTCTTATTTCAATAAATGGTTAAATAAATAAAATAATAAAAGAAGTAAAATATGGCGTGAAGTAGATTTAAAAACAGTCCTTCAGTATCAGTTGCTGATATACCTACATTATAAAAAAAAAACTGTCAAACACGAACCCTGCGTTCCGAAACGCGCTGAAATCGATTAAAGCACCCGTAATCGCGTTCCAAATTACTGTCGGCTGTCAAAACTTAAATGTTTTTTTGCTTTTCTGATCGCTGACAGCGCTGAAAGTCTGAATCGGAATACGCCCAATTCACATAACATGATGATGATTTCTGCAACCACGAACTTCGTAGACAGACGTGCATTATAATTCCCTGCGTTCCGAGACGCGCTGAAATCACTCAAAGCGCGTACCGAATTACTGTCAGCAGGCAGGCGAAACCCAATAAAATTGTCGAAATTTAGTCTTGTTTTAGCGCCTAGCTATCACCATGACGAATAAAAAGCCACTAAAATGACAGTTAGTCGTGAAGTCAAAGACAAAAACAAAACGGATGATCTTCGGTCCCTTTTCAATTAAAAATGATAGAAATTGACATTGAATTTTAGTTTAGTTTAGTTGGGCGTATGCCGAATCGACACCAATCTGATCGCTGACGGCGCTGACGACAGTTTGATTCGAAAGTGACTTAAGCGCGTATCGGAATGCGGCCATTATCAGCCACGCTGAGCTTCATTTATCATTAAATTTATTTTTCAGCGAGTCTGGAAGAAAGGATAGAATACTACAGGAAAAAAAGAAAACGTGAAGATTAAAGTGAATCAGTGGATTCTTTATTAATTTAAGTCTGATTTAGCAATAAAGTATTTTCTTATTTACCTACTGTTTTTTTTCTACCTTATTTTTATTGACCCTTATTATCCGGAAAATGTTTTAAAAAAGTCGGAATATTATTGAAATTCGAACTATGTAAAGAGAATTTCTTTTAAACTTCGGAAGAACTAGGCTGCATGGCGGGTGTTATTGCCCAACCATGATTTTATGAATAAAAAAAAACAAATGTCAAATGAACGTCAAAAAATCTTGCCTAAGAGCAGCGGAATACATACATACGTCCGATATTCTTTGAATTTTCTCGTATTTCTTAAAAGTTTTCGCAATTATTTCCGTCAATTAGCTGCGTTGTGAGTGAAAAAAGACTTCCAGCTGACATTCGCCACGTTCAACACCTTTTCCTGCTGTAATTCAGCAAAATTGTCAACTCACGTATCTCTTGGGTAAGGACGTCTGTTATTTTTGCTATTTACCCCATTAATATTAGATCTACGTGTATTTCCACTAATTATCTTTCTCCATTGCTTGCGCCTTCAGACCTTTTTCGTGGTATACTTAAGCAAACAAAATGCTGTTAGAGGCTAACTTTTGTACTAGCATTTTTCAATTAGGTTTTGCTGTGTAACTCCCTTGCTTTGTCGCGGTCTTGGTACTTTGCCAACAGTTTTACTGGTGCCAATAATCGGTGGACGTCTTGGCGATTGAAACAAATAATTGTGTTGTTTATATCTGGGACTGGAAATATCTCGATTTTGATCAACAATATCTCGTACTCTTATTATGTTATAATTATAACGTTTGCAAATCCAACAGGGTAACCCTATCAAGGAATCTGATAAACATTATTTTAATTATCATTCTGTAAATACTTAAAACCTAAACAACTGAAGGGGTATTTCAACGGGTGGTCCGGTCCCTGGTTTATACACTTGACGAAATTAAATAAAATGCTCTCCTGTCTGAATTAACAGGTACTTAATTGAACATTCGGCCTATTTACATTAATTATTGTTCAGTTTCTCAAATTTATTTGATTGGTGTATTTTTGATAATAATTGGCATGTTAAGTCAAACAATAATCAATTAATTACAGATTAGTGTTACAACACAAGGCCACAAAAAAACTAGTTACTGTAGGTAGGTATACACTTAAAACTGTGTAAAGCCAGTGGTAGCCTTATTGCTTTGAGCAACCTCTTCTAAGCAACATGACAAGATTTGAATCTGTATGAATATAAGACTTGGAAAGGTGCACATAATAGTTAAATTAGTTTTAAAAAATATTTTATGAATTAAACAAAGAGAACAAGGGATGGTTTTTAAATATTTTATTCATAAACATGTCAATATACAAAATTAAAATTCAAATTAAATCTGCAACAAAGTACCACATAAATCGCCCCTTGCCATCCCCGGTGCAAAGGAGCCCAACACAATCGTGGCATTGCCGCGTTGGATGGCAACGGACAAACTTTGCAACAGGCATAACCTGGCGTAGGGGTCACAACCCTTCTCCTTTAAACGTCTGCCCATTTGGCTTACGAATGGAAAATAATATAATATGTATTTAAACAAATCAATATGAATATTTAGTAACCAAAGATAAAGAATAGATAAGATATAAAACTGAAATGTTTTAGGATAATAGATTCTTCTTCGTCGTATCCTCATGACTGAGGGTCGTGGCCACCAAAAGACGTGTTGCGGGACAGGGCTCTCCAGGTGCATTTATCTTGGGCAAGGTGGCTTGCGGCCTGAGTGTTGCAATTAATGGACTCAAGAATGGCATCTGTCCACCGAGAGGGCGCTCTTCCTCTGCTCCTTTAGCCCCTCAATGTGGCCCACTAGTATAAATCTCTCAAGGCTATGAGGCTTCCGGTGGGCGACGTGACCAAAGAAAGAGAGAGACCTTTGGAGACAGATTAAAGACAGGCGTGTTTTTATATTGAACTCTTGAAGAATAGAGACGTTAGTCCTATGTGCTGTCCACGGGATACCCAAGGATAATAGATAAACATCATAAAAAAACAAATACCTACATTCAATTTGAGAACCTTCTTTTCATTTAATCAATCAATCAATCAGTCTATTGCAGTCCACTGCTGGACGTAGACCTTCCCAAGAGCACGCCAAAGCGCACGATCACCCGCTCTCCTCATCCAGCCACCACCAGCGACCTTCCTCAGTCCACCTGGCAGGGGGGCGTCCCACACTATGTTTCCCGAGACGCGGTCTCCATTCGAGAACCCGTCTGCTCGAACGCTCGTCGGTTCTGCGACAGTCTTTTCAGTCCGAGTCAGTGTTTTATTACTTATCAAGAAATCACTCAACTGCTTGTATTTGGTTTGTTTGATAAAAATTGTCAAGACAGTGGTCAATAATGAGTTAACATTATTTTGTCGCTTAATAATAATAATAATAAAAATATTTATTTCCACCCATACAGAGAGTACAGTTGATATTACAATAAAATTGACAAGTAGGTAAATAGACATTTAGATACAATTTAGAATAAAGTAAAGGTGGCCAGATTAGTAGCTGAAATGTAACCCTGTCTCTCAAACTAGGAAACCTGTATCTTGAGAGGCAGTGTATAATTGTTGTCTTAGCGGCAAGTGGACAATGTGTATCATTGAATTAAATAACAAAATTACATGGGAGCAGTCGGGTAGATAAGTGTATGTGTAATGCTTAATGCTAAGTGTAGTACCGAACTGAGGATCTGATCACCCTGTTGCTTATATTGTATGATAATGTTAATTTTAGGTCTTTTAACTTTATACAATATAACCATTCAAACCAGTCATGGACAAACTTTCTTCCTTGGCAACTTTGAACTTTAAAAAGAGTCATTTTGAATACAGGCATTTACTTTCTCAAAAACTGGAGCTTTTTTACAACCTGGAATCCACTAGAAAATGTACTTCCCAGGCCAATCTAAAAGATTTTTAATATAACTATTAAAAAGGCTTTATTTATCAAGACCAATAATAAAATGACCAGGAAAACCATAATTTATCCATGCGGTTGTGGTGCATCACAAATAAGTACATTAATTAAGTTTTCATTCTATGGCAATATAATATCATAAAAGAGTGCCTAAATACTGGCACCGATGTCACATACACAATAAGAAATCTCAAATGGAAATGGATTGGCCACACAATCAGAAGCCAAAAAAATAAATGGTCAAAACTAATTACTGTATGGGACCCCCGTGACGGAAAAAGGAAAAAGGGCAGACAACGAAAAAGATGGGAAGATGAGATCAAAGCTGTAGCTGGACCATTATGGAGAAGGAAAGCCATGGACAGACACTTATGGCAATCACTAGGGGAGGCCTTTGCCAAAGGGCAAGCTGACAATACATCATACCGGATGTCAGAAGCAGTACCTACCATAGAATAAGAACGAAATACTTAATTTAAAACCTACTGTAGTTTGGAAAAATGTAGTCAGAAATAAAGGCTTTATTATTATTATTAAATACTGGCACCATCAGGTTGTCGGACATAGGCCCTTCCAAATTATCCACACCTAAAACTATGACCTACTCATACTTTCCTGGTTGAGAATCAAAGCTAACTAGGGTTGTTTTTTTATATAATTGCAGGTACGTGAACTGAAGTCCTGATGATGTCTCTAAAGCCAAGGAATGTGGACTTCCAGGAGACGTGGGCCAACCTGAAAGAAACGGTCAGTGGTTGTGGACCTTACAACCCACACGATGATAATGATAATGAATATTAATTCACTTTTATGGAGTAAATAGCACGATTTCTGGAACAATAATAATGATTGCAGGTAGCGGGCGTGGTTGGGCTCAAGCCGGTGCAGCGCGGCGTGTGGAACACTCGCTTCTCTGACGTGTACGCGCTATGCGTCGCGCACCCGGAGCCGCTCGCCGACCGCCTTTACGACGAGACCAGGTATGTACGTTCATCATTTTTTAGGGTTCCGTAGTCAAAAAGGAACTCTTATAGTTTCGCCATGTCTGTCTGTCTGTCTGTCCGTCCGCGGCTTAGCTTGGAGACTCTTAGAACTAGAAGGCTGTAATTTGGTATGGATATTCATATTAATCATGCCGACAAAGCTGAAGAATAAAATAAAATAAATAAATAAGGGTTCCTCTGGTATACGTGAAGTGGGGGTAATTTTTTATTTTTTATTTATTGCTAGCTAAGTACAATTTTTATAAACTTAATTCTACTCGCCAAACTGTTACGTTTGATGGCGACTACCTTATAGTGTGTGGTATCATTGGATAGGTTTTTTAAAAATAATGGGGGTTTGCTAGAACCATTTTTCGATGTTGGATGAATTTGCTATCTAGATTCAAACTTATAGGCACTTCAAGTAACGTAAGCCGTTTGTTGAACAAAAACAATGTATTTAAAAAAAAAAGCGATACCTATAAACCTAGAATATATTGTGCTGAAACGGTCGACATCAAAATCAAAGTGATTTGTTGACATTTAGTTAGTGGAAACCGTTTTCTCCCGAAATGGGAATTTCATCAAGAAAAATACCTATTGTCAGTCGCGAGCTGCAACGCTCTCTATCGCACGATTAGGGGTCGCATGAGTGCACAAGCAAATGTTTTCTTAAATATATTACCTATTTCGTTAGGATCGCGAAGCTATTCTTCCTTCTTAAAAGGAAAATTATCAACATCAAGTAGGCTTTACAGGTTATCGAATAACAGATCAACTTATAAAATGTACTTGTACGTAAGAGTACTAGAAACTACGGAATCCTACACTTTGCGTGGCCCGACACGTCGTGCTTGATTGGTTATTTTCCCTAACAGACCTATCGCTATTTCTACCAAAGTGGTAATACAGCCTCCGTAACCGATTGGTCGAGATTGCGACGCCTATTACGGAGGTTCCGGGTTCGATTCCAGGTGATGTCAAGCAAAAATCTCTTTGTGAGACTTTCCCCAGTTTGGTTAGGACATTGCAGGCTGAATCACCTGATTGTCCGAATAGAAAGATGATTCCGTGCTTCGGAAGGCATGTTAACCCGTTGGTCCCGGCTACTATCTAGCCGTAACGTCAGTGGCCTTTGGCGGCTCTATATCTCTGATACCAGGGTTTGTGAGGTCGGTTGTTGACCTTACAACCCACACGATGATGATGATGATGTTGATTAACATTGTGCCTGTTTATTTCAGGAACTTTCTGGAAGAGCACGTGTCAGGCTTACTACAGCGCGTGCGCGGGACCTCGCCCATTGAGAACAGCGACCATAACGACGGGCTTCTTGACAGGTGAGGTAGATTATGAGTTAGAGTCCTGTCCAAGATCGACAACATTTTTAATTTTTCGCTTTATACATCAACAACAGCTCACATACGTCCCCGCCGAGGGACTCGAGCCTACCCTGAATTAGGGTGATTAAGCCTTAGTCGAGCCCAGTGCGGGTTGGTCGACTTCACACACAACCTTTGAATTTCTTCGCAGGAGTGTGCAGGTTTCATGACGATGTTTTCCTTCACCGTTAGAGCGTCGAATAAACGTACATATGAATTCGAAATTTGAAAACACATTGGTACGTGGTGGGGATCGTACCCGCGACTCCCGGACGGGAGGCAGCGGCCCTAGTCACTAGACCACCGACGCTCTCTTATATATATTAGGTATTAAATAGTTTGAGCATCGGTGGTCAAGTGGCTAGGGCCGCAGAACTGCCGTGATCATGACTATTGCAACGTAGTCAAAATATCGGTAAGCTCATTAAAGAAGCTTATTTTAAACCAAAATCGTGGTAATAACCCGGTAGATATGTGTGTTATTGCCAATAGGGGATCGGACTGTTCCTAAATTTACCATATTTCATGAATTAATTTTAAAATATAGATTAGTAGCAGACGATTCGCGAAGAAAAAAACAGAATCGGTAGAAAAACGAATTCACAATGATTTTTTAAAGTTTCAATATGTCTGTCTCTTTCAAAAACGATTTTTTGTATGGAGATTATATGGCGTTACTAACAAATGACGTCACAAGTGGGTATGTGCCTCTCTGTCTAATCTTGAATTTCAAACCTTTATAATTCGGTCAATTTTAAAGATAGAGCAAAAATTCGTTTGGTGTTCGATAGCAGAAACTAACATGTTTGGATTCATAAAATAAAAAAAGTAGTCCGATCCCCTATTGCAACTCCAAAATGTATGAATAATTGACAGATATGTGACGGCGTGGCGAGAGTACAGCCAAGGGGTAGCCTACTTGAACAGCCTGTATTCGTATTTGAATCTGCAGCACGTGAAACGGCAAAAGGTAAGCAAAACTGCAGATTAATATTGTGTGTGTCGCCGTAAGATTGTGAACACCGAGTCTACAACCTGACTCGCTATATTATAAACTGACGGACTTATTACCAGCACTAGCTTGCTATCCTAGCTTGATGCCAATAGAGTACACTCCACAGAATGCCCTTCTGGTAGCAACCGCACCCGCCGGCGGGGACGCGGTAGACCCAATCAAGTTCTGCATAATCCTGGAAGACCCCGTCAGGGCCATTCCTCTCCCACGCGCTTCTCGCCATGGCAACGTCCTAGGCCGAGGTCCGTGCCCCCAAGTGGGCGCCCTTAGGCTGTTGCTATTAATACTAGGGGTAAGAGCCTTCCGCTCCCCCAAAAGTCCGGTTACGCTTGATACGTCGATTTTGCGACACAAGCATTAGGTCCATGTCAAAAAAAAAAATCCTAGCTTGAAAATTTTGCTTTGCATACCAGGCATTAGGAGAAAGAAATGTTTATAGTTGGGCAACAACTTTACAATCCACATGTCACCGCAAGATTGTGAACATCGTTAGTTTATAATCTGACTCGCGATAATATAAACTGACGTAAAATTATATGTTTTAAGTTGTTCACTACACTAACATTATCACAATTATCTACTCGTGACCAGGGAGCGTGTAACCGTTCTGAAATATCGAGGTAACAATAATAAATGTAACCGTGGTTACAAACCCGCGAATTGTGATAAAGTTAGTGACGTAAAATTGTAAACTGCAGCCAACCATTTACAATTTAACGTATTCTAAAACAGAACAAGCGGGAACCTCTGATGAAACCAGTTAAGCTTGACCTATTTCAAAATATTCAACCAACTCTCTATGTACCGTGTTTAACGCAAATAAATAATTTCATTTCATAACTTCTTGAAAAATGAGCAGATTTCGTAATGTGCAGATCAGATGTTACAGTCTCCATGAAGAGTTATCGTTGGCAATCAGCAGCATACTATTTGTTTTGTTTGTCAATGCGCAGGTATCTGACGCTGAAATCATCTATGGCTCCGCTGCTACAGTGATGGCTTCTGAAAACGATTCGAGGCAGTTAGAGGTACGTATCTCACAGGGAGAAATATTTGTATCTGACTGCGATTTTATTCGACTTAAGACTCTGCATGTTCTATACTTAACGGTTAAAACGTTACAGAATAGAATATCTTACAATTTAGTCAAATCTACTCTTTACAAAGTACTTAAACAAGATTCCTGGTTTAAAAGGCAATGCCTCAAGGTACAATTTTAGGACCTCTTCTATTTGTTGTTGACACAAATGATTGCCATACTGTAAGGGACGCACAACTAGTAAATAAAGATTCGTAAGGCAAATGCTTATTAGATCTTAGTCTTGTTATTGTTGTTATTTAAAATCCCGTATGATGATTACAACCTAAAAAACTTCATTTATTGCCCTTGTATTTGCGTCGAGATGTCGCCGACTTATGTTTTTTTATGGATATATGCCAGGGGAAAATTGATTGCCCTGATTTGTTAGGTCTAGTTCAATATAAAATTCCTACTAGAATTTTTCGTAAATGTGATTTGTTTCAGGATCCTGCTTCTCGTACTAATTACAGAAAAACTAGCTATTTGCCCTGAGCACTCAATGCTTTTAACCGACTAAATAGCGACAATAGATTCGATCTTTTTGCAAACAAGTCTGGCCAAGTAATAAACTCTATTCTGCTTATGTGGAAGCTTGTAAATAGCATATAAGTTACTACTTATGATATATGTTTTGTAAAAAAAGCTGTAAGCCTCCCAAATAAAATAATAGTACAGTGCCCTGATGAATTAGCTGACCCCATCAGATTTAAAATTCAATTTTTACACTTAGAACCAAACCCACAGAGGAATATAAACTGCCATCTATCGCCGCACACCGTAACTAACCAATTTGTTCGGAAAACAAGTTGCTAAGGTTGTTGTGCCGTTTTAAAAGATTTTAGTTTTTATCACGAAATATTAACGTGCAGAAAGTAAGTCATTTTCAACAATAAAAACGACTTACTGTGTCTCGAACCAACGAACTTCAGCGTGAGAACGCGCTTATCCAACCGCGCTAATCGCTTTGTCGACTGAGTGTTGAAATTTGTTATCACATGTTGCTATGACACGCAGCCATGATGTCGTCATTACGGCAGAGTGCATGCAATTCAACAATAAGAGGGTATTCTATGATATTAATAGCATAGATAAATAAAGGGGTATAGATTGCTAACTCCATACTTGCATGCCCAACCTGCGTAAAACTTATTATTGTCGCCGGTACCTTTTAGTTTTGCTTATTATAGTCATTAGTCATTAGTCATGACGGGCTGGTTTCCGCAACTCGACGTCAAATGCGCCTATTTTGCGTGTGGGTGGGAATGCGGTGTCATTCGAGCCAACCCAACTCTTCCAGGAAACCCAGTAGGCCCTTATCGTTATCCCTGGAAGGTCCCTCGTTTGACCGAGGTATTTAGCCCTGTAGTCCGCCACTCCCGTGCACTCCATGAGGACGTGAGCGGCCGTTTCTTCTGCCTCCAAGCAGGCTCTGCAAAGGGGGCTGTCAGTAACACCTAGGACATATAGATGTTTGTTAAAAGAACCATGACCAGTTATTGCTGCAGTCACCAAACGCAAGCGTGGTTTACTTAGCCGAAACAGGGTCTTAGCGAGCCTGGCACTGGGGGTTGGCAAGGCCATCTTCGCCTGTCTACACTCTTCGTGGTTCGTCCAAAGAATGGCATGTTCGTTCCTAGTTGATTCTCTAAGTAATGTACGTACCATCCTGAAGGGAAGAGGGATGATAGGCTCGGGTCCGTATGCTGTTAAGCTAGAACCTCTACGAGCCAACTCATCCGCTGCATCGTTACCTCTAGATCCGCTATGTCCTTTTATCCATTGAAGGGTTACGCGGTTGTGTTGACATACCTCCATTAGTCGTTTGTGACACTCGTAGATTAGTCCCGAGTTGATGGTGTTGCTTTTTAGGGCTAGTAAGACGGCCATGCTATCCGAGAGGATTCGGATGGAGGAGTTTCTTACCATTCTCGATGCTATAGCATTAGCGGCCGTGATGATGCCCATACATTCAGCCTTATTTATTCAGGCTTATTATATTAGATGTCGTTACTTTCTAAGCCTATCTGTGTTAATCAAGTGACATCTGTCGAACTATTAATAAATCTCGAACTGAACGTGGTTTCCTTTAGTCGCCAGGTGGCGCAAATGTGGAGCGACCCCGAACTGGCTTGCCCGTAGTATGCCCGTCTTATTCCTACGGGAAAATCTTACATAACGCGAGCGTAGGTCCATTGTCCTTACTAATGTTATAAATGCGAAACTTTGTATCTGACGGATGTATGGATGTTCGCAAAGTCCCGCGAGATAAAAAACCGAAAAAAATTGGGAAAGACAGCGTGAAGTACAATAAAAAACAGCTCCATGAATGACACTTAGCAAGCGATCCGTGGGCTAAGTCTGGACATTCTGGAGCAGGCTTAAGCAGCAGTGTTAAAGAACGAGATACTTTATAATAATTTTCCACAATGAAACGGAACGCACTTATTTTAGTTTGGTTATGCAGCTATCAATATTGTTGTCTTAGACTTATCAATTAGAAAATGTTTTCTGTATGTGCGACAGCTGATGTTTGTTATTAAACATTATTTCTTCCAAATTAACCAAGTATAGATCAGACACATATTTATTTTTAAAATCTGGCAATATTTCTGTAGCGCTATTTCTAAAAAACGCCATGTGTTGAAAATCAGAATAACTGCGTGCTCTCCTAACGTGAAAAGGTTTTAGGTTTTTAGTTTAATGGTTCAATAAATTGAGTGCTAATTTGAATAGTGAGTAATTGTTGATTTATTGTGTCTAGTAATGAAAAAACATTGTTATTATAGTAATAAAAAATAAATATTAAATCCTCGAGATGAAAAATGCGTTAATTTGGCCATTTAAGACAAATGTTACCTCCGACAAGCCAAGTAACGCCATCTAGTACAGTTTTCTTAAATAGCAAAACTCTTAGTATGAAAAGAACAATCTATACCCCCTTATTTATCTATGTTAATAGTAACAAAAGAAATGTAAAAACATTCTGTTGCATGAATATCGTTCGTTCTGCGCGCATCACAGTTCTGTTAACATTTAAATAGTTCTTATTTTAAAATCAATTTTTTTATAATGTCTCATTTAACAGACTTTATGAAGACTAAAATAATAGTGCGTTGGGAAGACAACTACAGCATTAAAAGAATTTCCAGAGAATTGGGTGTTGCGGTAAGTAAAAAATATTAGTATTTATAAAAGGCCGTTTTTGTTTCACGAAACATTGTTTTTTGGAAAAAATCTCATTATAATATATTTGTTACAGAGAAACACGGTTCGTTTGTGGATTCGGAGATATCAAGAAACTGGTGAAGCGTAACCGCCCTGGCCGACGAGCGATTGAATTTACAGATGAATCTAACCGTCATCGTGATATCGTCAGGCTTCACACGGAAGACCCATTTAAAACTACTCGTTCAACTGCCCTTACATATAATATATCACTTGACACGGTTCGGAAACATCTGTATGCTGCTGGAATCCACAAATATAAACCAGCCCAAAAAATTGAACTAACCGAGGCACATCGCCAAGCTAGAATAAGATTCGCATCACAGTATTTAAATTTTGATTGGAAAAACGTAATTATAATTTTTACTAACGAAAAAAGCTTCAAATCAGATAAAGATGGAAGAAAAATATTGTGGAGAAGACCTGGGGAGCGTTATAATCCACAAAATGTTTTGCCTTTAAGAACCAGTGGCAGAATTACATTAGATAAGATATTAATATAACTAATTTTCATAGTGTGTTTATATATATATAACGTTATACATATATATAATAATTATTTTACTACATATTATAAAGACATTTATCTATTATTATTTTAGTAGCTCCATTATTTAGTGGAGTTTTTAAAGGAAATATATATACCTATATATACCTAATCATTTCGTGCCGCGATCTAAATTGTGTAGCTATATAATTACCTAATTGTTGTTTTTAGGATATTGGGGGTGGATGTCGTCAATGGACCCAGGAGAAATAATTTAATTTGGTGGTCGCATGAGAAAAGAAAAATACTTGGAGATATTAAGAGATGTGATGATCCCAACAGTGCGCAACAACCCACCCAGAAGGACTAATTTATTTCATCCACGATAATTGCTCTGTGCATCGGTCAAAGTTAATAACAGAGTGGCTAGCTACCCAGAACGATGTAACGATTATTGAATGGCCATCTAGAAGCCCAGATTTAAACTTAATAGAAAACTTATGGGGTCAAATGGTGCTTAACTGGGATACAAGTGAAGTTAGAACTAAAGAAAATGTTGACCAAGAAGTTATGAGATCTTGGGAGCTTATGCGTTTAAGTGATATGTGTTCGAACATGGTAAACGGCATGAGAAGCTGACTCGAACAAGTGCTTGAAAATGAGGGTTACCCTCTGCGTTGTTAAAAAAACTACATAAATAAAAACAAATAAATTTAAATTCGTTTTCAGAGAAAAAATATTATCTTAGCCCCATTTGGCCCTGTATATTTCAACTTTAAATATTTTCTGCTAATACTCTTTATAGTCCAGCAGTGGACTGCAATAGGCTGATTGATTGATTGGATTGATTGAATACTCTTTATTGTAAGATTAGAATCATTCTATGATTAAAACATTATAGAGAGAGATATAAATTGTTACCTCATAGGTAATTTAGATTATGGAGGTAGCATGTTCGTTCTCTCTACTGAAGACTAATCGTAGTTTGAGTTTATATACCTAGTTCTTTATTTTATTTACTATGAAAACAAAATAAAATATATTTTTAGTAAAATTTGAAAATGTTTTTAATTTTATTACGTTTCGTCTGAAATTCCGTAAATATTATATAAAAGTAATCCTTACAACTTTCTTTATGCAAGTATTAAATAAAATAAAATAAAAAGAGACTCATTTTCTACCATCTGGATTTGATCCCACTACAACTTGTTCTTCCAGTGCGCAAAGTTAGCACATTGCGCCACGAAGAATGCACATTCGGTAGTCGAAATTAGGCTATGCTTGCCACAATGCAATGCTCAGAAGCAATTTGTTCACTAATTGCTTGATAGATGGCGCATTGCGTTTAATAAGGTCCATTTGGTTGTTGTATTGCGATAGATGGCGCTTAATGAAGTGTTTTTGGGGGGTCAGCTAATTCGTCAGCTGACTGTACATTACTGCCGCGGCCGCAAAATTAGTTAATGGTGGACGATTGCACGAGGGCACTTTTATTGTGTACGAGTCCAGCAAGAGTTATTGCGGCCGAGGCTTGTATAGTGATTTTCTCAGAAATATGCGAGGAAATTAAAAAATACTAAAAATATTGTTGTAGGTACCTACCTTGGATTTAAATGTCTTCTTGTATCGCACCGTTATCACTTTAACCTTTACTTTAACTTCAATTATTATAATATTTCCTTAATTCAATGATTAGGTAACTTCATCATGATAAATAGTAAGAAAATAGTATGATAAAAATAAAAGAGACGAAAATTACAAACCGCCATATTGCCCGCTTTTCTTTTTTTTGCCAGTGTCATAAAGAGCATACAGCCAACTCCAATCCCTACGATTCGTGTACGTTTCATATAAAATTAGAATTTATGGCCGCTGTTTTGTATGGGGAAATGTTTCGTCCAAAAATGAATTACTTCGCGTACAGTTTTTTGGCAGTATATATGATCATATTTTCTAGCGTGTCGGAGAAAAATAAATAAAATAACAGCAACCTCAAATGTGTAATCTTTCGTTATCACAATATATTTTTTAATTTTATACAGGTTGGCGAACTCGGCTTGGTAATGTGGGAGCGAGTGCTGATTCGTCCCCTCGCCAAGGCCCTCTCTTCGCGCATAGTGTCGGCTTTGTCCAGCGCCAGAGTCACGCCGCCCGATCCGAAGAACGCGGATGTCGTCAGAGCCGCTGTCGAGAGCACCGTGCATGTGAGCGATCATTCATTCATTCATTCGTTAATTTATTAATTCATTCGTTCGTTTATTTATTTGTGCGTTCATCCATTTATTTTTAATTCAATTATTCGTTTCTTCATTAATTCCTGTGCTCATTGATTTATTCATAGAGTACTGTGCGTGTGAGTTAGCAGCGAGCAGCCATTCGTTCGTTCATTCATTCAATCTTAGAGCAATCGCAGACCACAGATTAGAAACCACTGCGTTGCTGTAGATCACATAATTTTGGTTTGTAAATAAATTAAAGTAAATAGAAAAATTATAAAGTAAAAAATATTTTTTAACAACACGTTTTAACGCACTAAAAAGTATAAAATATTTTTTATTGAGATATTTGTTGGTGTAGTACTCTTGTAGGGCTTAAAACGAAAAACGTGGGGTGCTTGAAGTAGATATTCTAATAAAAAGTAGAGAACGAGGTGATGGCTGAAATCAACATAGCTGACGCTGCGCTGTAACATTTTCATTGTCTTACTTATTTTCATGTCTGTCTGTACTACTTATTGATACATAACATATTGTTAACGTTATTTCTAATTTTTATTAGTGCCAGGGGTTATGTGTTATGTCTTGAAAACTTACAATTAATAGTTATTATTAGTATATTTTTTGCTGTGCAATTCAATTGTTGTGTTTTTTTACTATTGGAAAGACTTGTGTTTGACCATTATTCTAGCTGATGGAAATTGATTATAAGGTGAAAGATGAACCACGCTCGCTTAGAAGATGTCTATGATTTTTTTATAAAGGGGCTAAATTATTATAATCTATAGTTTTTTGAAAAACACGGTTAAGCTTCAAAATCTACTCCATGCACCCCACGTTTTTCGTTTTAAGCCCTACAAGAGTACTTACTACACCAATAAAAATGTAAATAAAGATTATTTTATACTTTTTAGTGCGTTAAAACGTGTTGTTAAAAATATTTTTTACTTTATAATTATTTTGTGCTTTTTAGTCCAGCATATTTAAATTTTTCAAGACACCCTGAACATCACGTAGGACTAAATTACTAAGACTAAAAATCCCAAGCAATACGAGATTATGTTGTTACGTTGAGATTACCTTTCGGCTCCATCATGAGACCCTGGACATCACATATTATGACTTAAGATCTTGTCAAGACAAATCTAACGAGCTTGAACACGACGAGATTATGTTGAGTATTTTAGGAGTTTCTATAGCTACCTTCCTGCTCCATCACGATACCCTGGATATAACGTGAGACTAAATATCTAGTCAAAACGAATCCAACGGGCCCAAACACGACATAGGTTATGTTGAGTATTTGAGGAATTCCTGTGGCCACTTTCCGGCTCCATCATGAGACCCTGGACATTACTTATGACTAAAGATCTTGTCAAGACAAATTCAACGACCCCAAACACGACGAGGTTGCTTTGTGTATTTTAGGAGTTTCTATGGCCACCTTTCGGCTCCATCATGAGACCCTGAACATCACGTATAATTAAAGATCTTGTCAAAACAAATCCAACGGTCCCAAACACGTCGAGGTTATGTTGTGTATATTAGGAGTTCCCTGAACATCACGTATATATAAAGATCTTTTCAAGACAAATCCAACGAGCCCAAACACGACGAGGTTATGTTGTGTATTATAGGAGTTCCTATGGCGACCTTCCTGCTCCATCATCAGATCAGCTCCATGGTATCATAATATTGCATTGTCACCGAGGTTACATAAGTATACCAAATTTCAGCACAATCGAATGACAGCACATGCTCAAAAAATGAGTTGCAAGATTCGGACCGAACAAACAAACCCACAAACAAACAAACAAACAAACAGACAGACAAGAAAGCGAGTTAATAAAAACGTGTTAAAAAATATATCGTCTCATCATCATAAGCATTTGATGAGTTCAACTTGATACTATTTAACTTATCAAGTAGGATAAAAAATAATTCAAGCCTCCTAAATCTTATTTAGAAAACATATTTCACATGTGAATAGAACATAAACATAACATTTCACATGTGAATGAATAGGAACTTAAGATTGTGTTTGAGTACCTCAAGGGACTGTTTTGGGATTAGTTTTATATTTAGTTTACATTAAAGATTTACGACCATTAGAATATAAGTAATATTATTTGCAGATGTTACTTCTTTTTTTTATTTAAAATAAGTAGAAAGATACATGTACAACACCAAGGTAATCTTCGAAAAAAATATTTTTGAGAAAAAAATATATATTTTTTTATCCTTGTGCGAGAACTCTAATTTTAAGCTGGAAGAATAGTACCGTGGAAAAGATGAAATTTTATGTAGAAGGCACTTCAAAAAGTTAAGTAGTTTTAGAAATAATTAATATTTTAAATTATTGCATGTTGCCGATAATGACGATTTGAGAGACTAATGACGTTATTCTTTCAAATAATGATGGAGTGTTGCTAAGAATGACAAATTGAAAATAAAGGTGACCATTGCTTTGTGCAAAGTTCACCTAGGGAAGTACAGTGGGGCTCAGGTCAGGTAAAATCTTTATTCCCAGTCGCCCCGTGAGGGCCACTGGAAACGATTAGCCCTCAAGTGTGATCGTCCTGCTTTTAAGGAGGCCAGTGGGCTTCGAGTACGCAGCAATGTACAGCAATCACGGTGCCTCGTCTATCTGGTGGCAAGCTATCTGAAGGCCCGTAGCTTCGTCTTCTCCGTGCAAGGGGCGATCTCCGGGCGCAAGCCCATCCGGGCCGGAGTACTGCAGGGAAGTTGTCTTTCTTCCTGCCTCTACGCCCTCTTCACTGACGATATCCCCGACGCTCGAAGGCCGTCTCCAGGAGTGGGAGAGCGATGTCAAGCTCGCCCTCTTCGCCAATGACAGCGCCTACTTCGCGTCATCGCGCAAACCCGCCCAAGCCGCTGTCAAGATGCAGCGGCTGCTTGACATCCTCCCGGACTGGCTGGACAGATGGAAGATGGCAGTCCTCCTCACCGAACAGACCCGTACACCACCACCCAGACTGACACTGCGGGGGCAGGACATCACGTAACAATCCTCAGTGAAGTACCTCGGCTGCCATATCGACCGGGCTCTGCGCATGAAGCCTATAGTGACACATGTCACCAACCAGGCCAAGGCTGCGCATGCGCTACTTCGCCGGGTCTTTGGATCCCGGCTGCCGTTGCGTGCCAAGCTGAGGATATACAAGACATACGTTCGCTCCCGCCTCACCTATGCTGCCCCGGCGTGGTACGCCCTTGCCTCTTACGCACGAAAGCGCCGCTTGGAGGTCGTCCAGAATGGTGCCTTGAGGACCATCACAAATGCTGGGTGCTACGTGCGCAACGATTTTATCAAGAGAGACCTGGGAATCGAGAGTGTGGGGGATTCGTCCATAGGCTATCGAAACAGATGTTTCACCGAGCCGGTCAGGGGCGATCCCCTACCTCCACAACATCGCTCCCCTCCAATCCTGCTGCCTCAGCTGCTCACCGCCGACGATCCCCGAACGGGTCGAGCGCAGCAGCCGATCTGATTAGCAGCCGCACATCAGACAAAGCATGATGCCTGGCCTTAGTGCCACCACCCCTGACCCGTCATAATGACGGAGACGAAGCCCGGGCCATGAGGTAGACCTCCAAGTATTTGGGATGTTGCTAACAATGACGAATGCTAGAATATTCCAAGAATCTAGAAAATCATGGTAGGTAGCAAACAAATAATGCGGCACGGGGATCTAGTTCCACGAATACTCTCTCATGGAAACATAATACCACCATAAAATGCTGGAATAATTGACGTACAGTTAAAATTGTAAATGACGATTGAAATGACAAAGTTTGGAGAATCGAATTGGACAACTTAATGTTCGAAATGCGATGCGTCCTTCCCTCTCGAAGCGTGCCGGCTGACTGAGGAGAGGGGGGGAGCGTCGCTAGCCGTCAAAAAGAAATTTGAAGTGCGTTTCGTTTCAGCGTAATTTGGTAAATCAATAGTGTTGCCGTCAATGATGAAAAATCTTTAAACATTGTTTGATACAATTCTTGACTAACTTGAAATTAATTTAGTTGTTATTTTTTTTACGAAGAAGATAGTTTATTGAATGATTTAAAATATTTATGTACTTCGTTTGGCAAATCTTTATCAGTGAATATTTTATAGGACGAAATAACGAAAACAATGCAAAGGTTATTTTGGCTGGAATTTTCTTAATTTTTTTTATTGTGATTCAAGCTCTGATTGCTTCTTTATTATTTATTTAGGAAGTAGAATCAATATAAATTGTCCCCAAATACTTTAATATTGAAGAGTTTTATTGCGAGACATAAATTAGGAGCCCCTAAAATATTCACCCGGTAAAGTTAAGTTACATAAAAAAATCTATGCTCTTCAATTTATTTGTTTTGTTCCAGGTGCAATCGTTCCGCGTCAGGGCTCCATTAGCCCTGTACCAGGAGTTAGTCCTGGAACCCTATCTGCAGTCGGCGGCGCGACACCATTCCAAGTTCGCCTCCAGTCTTCTACAGAACGGGGACATTTCGCACTATATGAAACATGTTTTAGAAGGTAATACTTGTAGCTACGTCAGACTTCGAAATCAGGCCACTAACTTCTATATGAAGCATTTTCTAGAAGGTAATACTTGTAGCGTCGTCAAACTTCGAAATCAGACCACTAACTTCTATATGAAGCATTTTCTAGAAGGTAATACTTGTAGCGTCGTCAAACTTCGAAATCAGGCCACTAACTTCTATATGAAGCATGTTTTAGAAGGTAATTCTTGTAGCGTCGTCAAACTTCGAAATCAGGCCGCTAACTTCTATATGAAGCATGTTTTAGAAGGTAATACTTGTAGCGTCGTCAAATTTCGAAACAGGCTGCTAACTTCTATATGAAGCACGTTTAAGAAGGTAATACTTGTATCGTCGTCAAACTTCGAAATCAGGCCGCTAACTTCTATATGAAGCACGTTTAAAAAGGTAATACTTGTATCGTCGTCAAACTTCGAAATCAGGCCTCTAACTTCTATATGAAGCATGTTTTAGAAGGTAATACTTGTAGCGTCGTCAAACTTCGAAATCAGGCCACTAACTTCTATATGAAGCATGTTTTAGAAGGTAATACTTGTAGCGTCGTCAATCTTCGAAATCAGGCCACTAACTTCTATATGAAGCATCTTTTAGAAGGTAATACTTGTAGCGTCGTCAAACTTCGAAATCAGGCCGCTAACTTCTATATGAAGCATGTCTTAGAAGGTAATACTTGTAGCGTCTTCAAACTTCGAAATCAGGCCACTAACTTCTATATGAAGCATGTTTTAGAAGGTAATACTTGTAGCGTCGTCAAACTTTGAAATCAGGCCGCTAACTTCTATATGAAGCATGTTTTAGAAGATAATACTTGTAGCGTCGTCAAACTTCGAAACAGGCTGCTAACTTCTATATGAAGCACGTTTAAGAAGGTAATACTTGTATCGTCGTCAAACTTCGAAATCAGGCCACTAACTTCTATATGACGCATGTTTTAGAAGGTAATACTTGTAGCGTCGTCAAACTTCGAAATCAGGCCACTAACTTCTATATGAAAATAAAATAAAATAAAATAAATAAATAAATAAATGAAGCATGTTTTAGAAGGTAATACTTGTAGTGTCGTCAAACTTCGAAATCAGGCCGCTAACTTCTATATGAAGCATGTTTTAGAAGGTAATACTTGTAGCGTCGTTAAACTTCGAAATCAGGCCACTAACTTCTATATGAAGCATGTTTTAGAAGGTAATACTTGTAGCGTCGTTAAACTTCGAAACCAGACCACTAACTTCTCGTGGTCTAGTGGTTAGGGCATTCCGTCCGGGAGACGCGGGTTCGATCCCCAATCTGTTTTCGAATTCATATGTAACGTACATATTCGACGCTCTTACGGTGAAGGAAAACATCGTGATAAAACCTGCACACTCCTGCGAAGAAATTCAAAGGTTGTACGTGATGTTGACCAACACGCACTGGGCCAGCGTGGTCGACTAAGGCCTAATCGCCCTAATTCAGAGTAGGCTCGAGCCCCTCGGTGGGGACGTGTATGAGCTGTTGATGATGATGATGAAAGGATGGCTCAGATGGAAATGGATTGAAAATGTGTTGAGTTCGTTACTGGGATAGCACTTTTGCACTTGATTGTACATAAACGCCTATATTTACGCTATTGTTTGTTGCTTTCAATGTTTAGTATTCTTATTTTCCGTGTAAGCTACAAAGTATTATTCAATTCAATTTATTTATTTGCAAGTCACACGCAAATAAATAAAAAAAAAGCATTGAATGCATCCAATTCTACCTTTGTACATTTTCAAGTCTATACAAATATAGTTCCCGACTTCACAAATGAAATAAAGTGTTAATTTAGGCCCGGTTTTCAAATCGCTAGATAAACTAACAAATAGTGTTTATTCGACAGATAGCAAGATATTGAATTTTTCAACCGTCGGATAAGACTTATTTAACGAATAACTCCAATATCTGAAGAATAAATCTATCTGCCGCTTCATTTGCCAGATAACTGTACTATTCGACTGATAGTTTGAGGCATGACGTTTATGACAAACAATTTTGAAAAAAAACTTGAAACTGGCACAAAGTTCAACTAGTGCCATAACAAAAAAGAAGAAATAAATAATAGAATTGACATGACACTGTTGACAGAAAATGGGCAGAAAAGTCTGTCTTGCTCTAACGTTAGTCTAAGCAATATATTTGTTTCACCTCTCTGAAGATTGCGTCAGATAGTTATCAGTGGAATAAATAACGATTGAAAAATGGGAGAACAATTATTCGTCCGATAAACAGTCATATAACTTTGTTCGTTAGATAGTTATTAGATCATTTATCTGAGGATTGAAAAACCGGCCCTTAGACAAATATTAAGTGATATCGCCCAAAACCGAATAATATCCATCATAATCATATCTGGAAGACGTTCACTGCTGAGCATAGGCCTCCCCCATAGGTTTCCACCGTGAACGGTCCTGCGCTACTTGCGTCCACCGGCGCCCAGCAACCTTCACCGAGTCACCTGTCCACCTCGTGGGAGGCCGGCCAGCACTCCGCCTTCCGGCCCGTGCAAGCCAGGAGAGAACCTTTCTTCCCCATCGGTTATCGGTTCGTCGAGCTATATGGCCAGCCCATTGCCACTTCAAATTGTTTATCCTGAAAGCTATGTCGATGACATTGGTCTTCTACGCATCTCCTCATTTCTGATTCGATCACGTTATGATACTCCGAATTTAAAGGCCATTCAAACGAATATTTCTCACACCCAGGTCTAGAGAAGGAGATATCTCTGGGCGCGCGTTTCCTCCAGCCCTCATCCTCGGAAGCCGTGAGGAGTTGCTACGAGCGCGCCGCCGTCGCCGCGCACTTGTCCACCCTGCATGGGGAGACTGAGCGCTTGCTGAGGGAGGCGTGCGAGGACACGCCTACTGCTGCAGAGGTGAGCTTAGTGTTCCAAACCACCAATTTTGTGTGCCAATTCAGACAGTCATTAAGCCACTTGTCTTTATTTTGTCAAAGCCCACATTAACCCCACCAATTGTCTTCCAGCGGCGCTTGGACCTTGCCCGCATGTACACGCTCCTCAAGCCGCTCCCGGGCAACGCGCTGCGCCCGCTCGTGGAGGCGGCGCACGCGCAGGCCGCCCGTGAGGGACGCGCGCTCACGCACAGCAAACACAGCAAGGACGAGGTAAACAGTACTAAAAACACAGTGAATTATGAAAGAAACATAGTCACTTACACATATGGTACACGTTGACTTAAGCATGGTACACAATTACATACACAGTATACATAACTTAAACAGCAACAACAGCGTCTAGAACAACTAACACAGCAAGTACGAGGTGAGTAGCTACATATTTTACCATAGTAATTACAAGTGACTAATACAGTAGAGTGGCTAACACATATTTATTTCCTCTCGATACATGGTCACTTACATGTGGTACACATTGTCTTACAGTGATTTATACATGAAACATAGTGACTAACACAGCAAGGACGAGGCGAGTAGCACACGGGACTTACATAGGGAACAAAGCAAAGATATGTATTTAGCAACCACCACTACTAATTCAGCAACTAATTTAGAAAACTCAGTGACAAATACACGTACTGACACCTAAATGGGCGCGTCGCCAACTAAACAGATAAGTTGGTGGCACTTGTAATTACATAATTTGATTTGTCAGACCAGGGGGCCGTTTCACGAAGCTACAAGTTACAAATTACAAGTACAATTCGATGTACATTGCGTAGACAGTGAGATTAAAACGATAAGGCCTACTGTTTAGGCGAATTAACTACGCAATGAATATCAAATTGTAACTTGTTACTAGTAAATTGTTGCTTCGTGAAACGGGGCCCTGGTTTTCTTAGGTGTTACATGTTTTTTTTTTACAAAAGTGTTACAATAAGTTATTGTTTCTGTTGCAATGACCTCGTTTCGGGATGTCACGCTCTAATCCTTAATTAAAGCTATCCCGTCCTTTTTACCTTTTAAAGATTGAAAAGGGACAGGAGATGGCCATCCTAATATTAGAGCTGTCAAACATCGAATTTGAACCTTATGGCCGTGTCGATTGCACAATTTTGGAGAACACTTAAAACATGCGACTTAAAAATATCTTAAACTGACAGCTATGGCCTTATTTTAGGTTATCATTCGTTCAAATGAATATCATTCGTTCATCACCTCTCTTTCATTGGTCATAAAAAGGAAAAGGATAGCTGGATTTTAAAATTAGAATTAGAGCATGTCATCCCGAATCGAGGCCAATATACTTATACACCGTGTTCCCAGTGATATACATTAACTTTGGCACGCTATTCAGACCATTGAAATAGTCATTTCTCATTATGGACACAATTATGAATTTTGATTTTAACCTTTTTTGTCATTTTCATACAAACTAAATGCCTTCAAGTTAACTATCCATTATGCATAACTCTCTGTACGAGATGGCAACGTCGCAATTTGATTTACAAGTTTTGGCGCGCATAAACTTATTGACACTACCTCTAGATGTTAGTCCTCAACTCGGTCCTCAAATTTGTCTCTGGCCTTTTTTTGTAATACAAAAAAATGTTTATCAGTCACTTTAATAATAAACAAAAATAAAGAAAGAAAATCATGTTTATGATTTTTTTTAATCAAAAGAGTATTTATCTTATCAGGTAATGGGTTTGATATGCGGTGACGAAATCGTCTTACTTGTTAGACAATTGGGTAATTAGGCCTACAATGGTTAACCAAACTGCAATAGAGGCAGTTCCCCAAAGGAAATTTTGTAGGATCGATATCCCTATAATATCCTAGGATCTTAGGATCCTTTTGCGCTAGTTAGACTATTGCCAGTGAATACTAAAGCGGTCATGCATGAATAATAAATCGCAATTGCCTGAAAGAAAAGCCATCACAAGAAAAGAACGTATAAAATTTAATGTAAATAGTTTTCAAAATGACCACCTCCTGTTTCAATGCAAACGCTCAAACGGGTTCTAATTTGCCCATTCAAATTGACGCGCATTTGCCGCATATCTTCTGCAGCTGTCTTGATTTGGAGCAGTTCCTCACG
Organism: Carpatolechia fugitivella; assembly: GCA_951230895.1. Classification (NCBI taxonomy): domain Eukaryota; kingdom Metazoa; phylum Arthropoda; class Insecta; order Lepidoptera; family Gelechiidae; genus Carpatolechia; species Carpatolechia fugitivella. The sequence goes on along the minus strand of OX579671.1, from coordinate 1,195,540 downwards.
GCTCTGAATCTGCTCTGAGTAGACCTTGTCTTTTAAAGTCCCCCAGACGTAAAAATCCAGAGGAGTCAGATCCGGGGATCTTGCTGGCCATGCGATAGTTGTACTACCCCGCCCAATCCAACGTCCAGGATATGTCATATTTAAATATTCACGTACTTGTGCTCCATAATGACCAGGAGCGCCATCATGTTGCAGCCACATGGTTCTTAGAGTTTCAAGATGTTTTCGAAAAATTCTAGGTGTGTAATATTTCTTAAAAATTCCAAGTAATTGTCAAAATTTGGGCGGTGAAGAATTTCGATAGGACCAATCAGTTGGTTGTTGAAAACGCCAGCCCACATGTTTATGAAGAATTCAGTTTGATGAGATGCTTGCCAATGCGCATTTGGATTACTCTCAAGCCACTGAACTCGATTTTTTGAGTTGAATACTCCTGCTCTTGTAAATTGAGCTTCATCCATCCAAAGAATTTTTCGAAGCAGCATTGGATTACGTATCAGCTCATCATTCAACTTCTGGCAAAACGTAATACTTGAAAAATGGTCTGGTGTTAAAAGGCTTTGAGATTTTCTGTAGTGGTACGGATGCAAACCATATCTTCTCCAAAGTTTCCACACTAGCTTATGGGATACACCCACGATTCTTCCTACGCGTCTGGTCTGGAGAGTGTCGGATCGTCAATAATAATGTTCATAATCATATTCTCTTATGCAACACTCCAATTAATTACTCTTTCAGCTCGGTGTGGTCTGATACCCAACTCACTAAATCTCCTGTGTATGGTAATAAATGTTCGTAGATTAGGAATACGGCGACCAGGAAATCGCCGTCGGTACAGTAAAACGGGGGGCGGTAGCCAGATGGGCGCTAGCTAAACCGAGTGAAATGCATATAATTAACGCAAATGAATTTATTTAATATCTTTTTTTACTATCTCACATAAAGCCCGTCTACTCGGTAACAACGTGACGTCCCGAGTCAAAAAAGCAAAAAAAAACCATTCGTATTTCAAAATCTTTAAACTCTATCGAACTATACGAACAGCCAGCCCGCTCAAAGGAGGCCGCTCCTTACATGCCGCGCCATGTAAGGAGCGGCCTCCTTTGAGTCCGTTGACGTCCCGAGTCAAAACTGCAAAAAAAAAACATTCGTATTTCAAAATCTTTAAACTCTATCGAACTATACGAACAGCCAGCCCGCTCAAAGGAGGCCGCTCCTTACATGCCGCGCCATGTAAGGAGCGGCCTCCTTTGAGTCCGTTGACGTCCCGAGTCAAAACTGCAAAAAAAAACCATTCGTATTTCAAAATCTTTAAACTCTATCGAACTATACGAACAGCCAGCCCGCTCAAAGGAGGCCGCTCCTTACAGTACTCTCGAACAGCTGCTGCAGCATTTCCATCACAGAAGCCATAGATATAATCACAGATATAATGAATATCAGCCTGGTGCTGAGTTGCATACTCGTACGGCATAATTGCATGCACGCCGTGCACGTAAGCAAAGTACTTTGACTTTACTTTTGGTTTTATTTAAGCTCGAAAATTTACGAAACTTCCAAAAATAACAAATTGACAAATTGAGTTTATGACAGGTAAATAATAACTTCGGTAACCATAACGACGTAATTGTACATTTCTGTCAGATCTCGGGAGTACCTAGCTTTATCCTCAGAGAAAGAGGCCACTCAGAGGTCGTATTGTTGTCAAAGAATACTGACGCGCCGCGCATTGCCTCTAGGGTCTCAATATTTTGATTTTCAGCCAAGCGGCAACGTAGCTCGAATAAAGGTAATTTCATAACGTAATACTTTATTAAACTGAATAAAATAAAGTCACAACTTTAAATCGAAGCGTTTTTAATAATAAGTTCCATTGTAAAATATGTTTAGTAGAAGCTATAGAAACGCTCTGCAAAGTTAATGTATATGCCTGGGAACACGGTGTATAGGTAATTTAATAATTATCTCATTTCGTTTTTAATTGGTTCATACTAGTTTGTAACTCGCGTATCCTACTACTGTTACTATTAGTACATACTAGTACTGTATTGATACTAATTGAAGTAGATGCGTCACAACTCTAAAGCGATCTGTCAAAATCACAAAGCTATTGTGGCCCGAGTATAACAAAACAAATATGGCTGAAAACACATAAAAGAGAAACACGTAGAAACGCAGCGGCTTACACAGTTAACACAATGACCAATTCGAAAAACACAGCAACTACAGTCGTCAAGATCTAGAAGGCCCATTTTGACAGCAGATAAGAAATATGAAGATGAAGTGGGTGGTTGCAAAAGAGGCTAAAGAAACCTGGGCCCCGTTTCACGAAGCAACAATTTACTAGTAACAAGTTACAATTTGATATTCATTGCGTAGCCAATTCGCCAAAACAGGAAGCCCTTATCATTTTACCTCATTGTGTACGCAATGTACATCAAATTGTACTTGTAATTTGTAACTTGTAGCTTCGTGAAACGGCTCCTGGACATCCTATAAATTTATATGTATTCTTCGCAGGCCCACACCCACTTCGTGAACGCGATGCTGACGCTGCACGGGAAATACACGACGTTATTCAACGAAGTGTTCAACGGTGCGCAGGCGTTCATTGGTGCTTTAGACAAGGTAAGTGAAGGAAAAAGTTGATGTCTTGTCGTACCAGGAAGCCAAGAGACTAGCTATGGATAGAGAGGGGTGGCGATTACTCCACGGACAAGAGCCTTGCTCTTAAATTTAATATAGGTATAATATGTGACCGTAAGATTGTGAATAACAAACTAGTTACGACATTATGAAACAAATATATCTGTCCCTCTTACGAAAACAAAATTTTCTATGGCGGATGTATGGTCCGCGTGACATATGACGTCACACGTCACGTCGGACCTCTGTCTAACCATCAACTCTGAACTTTGTTTCTGAGCAAGATATTTGAAAAAAAAAATTATGTGTTTATCTGGAACTTGAAATATTTCGATTAATGAATTAAAAAAATAATTCTCTATTGTTGATCGAAGGAAATAGCGATAATTCGTTGATCATTTCCGAATGATTTCTGTAATCAGAATGAAATACTGAAGAGTGACAAACCCGTTTCTTTCAGGCGTGTAGCCTGGTAGTGAACGCCCCCCCTGTGGAAGGCGGGGGGTCGGGGGGGGCGCGCGCCCCCGAGCTGCTGGCGCGCTACTGCGACTGCTTACTGAGGAGGCGAGCCAACACCGAGACCGATACTAACGACAAACTACACGCAGCCATTGTTGTCTTCAAGGTAATCATTATGCCTATATTATGACATGTGTTATGCCTCTTATACAAAGTCAACACGAGGGTGAATCCTAGCATTCTGAGTGAATGAATGGGTTAGTAAGATGAATGAGTTAGCGAACGAATGAACGAGTAATCGAACATACAAGTATTTAGTGCGTTGTTGCTATAGTCTTACTTGTTCAATGTCAGCTATTAGAGTGCGCGCCAGATAAGTGTGCGCGCGGTGACAGGTGGAACTTATGCCGAAAGTATTGAAAAGTTCGGCTCGGAAGAAAGCAACGACTGTCACGCCATACCTAAGTGCAAACTTATCTGGCGCTCACTTTACTTATTGAATTGAGTGAATAAATGAATGAATGAATTAATGAGTGAGTGAGTAAATGAACGAATGATTAAGGAAGTGTAGACTGAATGAACATGTAAGATGAGCGAATGAATGAATGAGTGATGTAATGGGTAAGGTTCTAAGTAAGTGAGTAGACTGCTGTGACTGTTTACTAAGAACTCCAACGTATATTTTTGTTTCAGTACGTGGACGACAAAGACGTATTTCAGAAATACTACGCGCGCGCTCTGGCTAGAAGACTTATACACCAATTGTCCGCTTCTATGGAGCAGGTATGATTACTTCTTTAATAAGTAATTTATTGATCAAAAAGAATAAATATTATGTCTGGATCGTAGCAAGTGGAAGGGCGTGGTCTCTGCCTACCCCTTCGAGAACGTGACTTTGTGTATGTATGTATTATTTGATTTTGTCTGTTGAGTCTGTTGACTGACTAAATTCACGGAAATCACATATATATACATGCTTATATAGAGATAATAAAACATGACCGAAGTAGTATAGGTTGTATTAGACATATTATAGTACCTACATTACTGCCGCGGCCGCAAAATTAGTTATTGTTGGACGAGGACACGTTTAAAGTCCGAGCCGCAGGCGAGGACTTTTATTGTGTACGAGTCCAGCAAGAGTTATTGCGGCCGAGGCCTGTATAGTGCTTTTCTCTGAAATACGCAAGGAAATTATGAAACACAAAAAAAAATACCTTATAAGAACCTTGGATTTGGATGTGTACTCGTATCGTACTAAATTTATAAGTTCTAACCTTTATCACTTTAACCTCTACTTTTTACTTGAACCATTTATTGTCGTAATATTTCCCTAATTCAATGATTAGTTAACTCCATCATGAAAAATAAGTAACAAAATAGTACGATAAAATTAAGAGATGAAAATTACAAACCGCCATATTGCGCACTTTTCTTTTTTTGTTCTGTGCCAGTGTCGTACAGAGCATACAGCCAACTCCAATCCCTACGATTCGTGCACGATTCATATAAAATTTGAATTTAGAACATAAGAGTATGCTGTAAAAAGACTCAAAAACATAGAAATTTCTAGACGAAAGTTACTTTGCCGGCCTAGGCCATTTGAGGGCACATTGCTGGCCGCTGTTTTGTATGGGGCAATGTTTCGTCCAAAAATGAGTCACTTCGCGTACTGTTTTTTGGCAGTAATGATCTCATTTTCGAGCGTGTCGGAGAAAAATAACTTGAAATGTATGACATAGTTGTAGGCTAATTACTAAAGCTTAGTACTTGCTCTCTAGGTTACTTATAGGTATTTTTTGGTATTGACATTGATGAACTATTATTTTATTGATTATTGACTTTTATATTTATATAATTTTACATTGTAATAACATAGTTATTTGGGGTAAACCTGTGACGGCTATGTATTGACTGTGTATAGATTGAATAAATTGAATTTAATTGTTGCAATAGTATATAGTACTATATTAATTCTGTGGCAATAGCTTATTTATTATTGTTCTTCGAAATTGATAGAGTCCTTGAATGTCTTGATGAAGAACTGAGGGCTTTTTTTTTGACTTTTTCACATCTTTTTAGCCTTTCGCGCTGTACAATATTGTAGGTAATTTTATTTTTTGAAAGTTCTTCACTGTTCTCCTCTATATAACATATAACTAAGGGCGCATTCCGAATCAGACTTTCAAAAGCACAAAAACGTATAAGTTTTGCATGCTGACAGTAATTCGGAACGCGATTACGGGTGCTTTAATCGATTTCAGCGCGTTTCGGAACGCAGGGTGTATACTATTATTTTGTTACAGGAAGAAGCGATGATAAACCGTTTGAAAGCGGCGTGCGGCTACGAGTTCACGAACAAGTTGCACAGAATGTTCACCGACGTGGCAGTCAGCGCAGACCTCAACTCCAAGTTCCAGGCGCACCTCAGGGAGACCGGCCAGAGTTGCGGTCCTGGGTTCCAGGTGCAGGTAAGTTGGACCAATATTGACCCACGGTGGCCCAATGATGGACGAAATTCTTATCTTTGATGCTTAATTCTTGTAATGACTTGTATGTATGTATGTATAAAGGGGGACGTCTGCGAGGAGCGCTGACGGGTGACCTGCTCTATATTTAAGAACTATTTAACCCTTAATCCCAGTATTGATGGATGCTCCTTTCATGATAGCGCCGCATCAGCTCAGCCGTACCGCGTGATACTCTCGGTAGGTGAGTTGTGTTAGGTCTATCCCTTGTTCTCTCCGCTTCTGGCATGGAGTGACCCAATGGCCCCTGCGACTACCCAACAAGAACCAGCTTGGCAGCAGCTATTGCCACCACCAGCCGGCCCCCCGAGCACCGCGTGAGTCCCAGTGCCTCCCCACGCCTTAAGCTTCGAAAATTCTGGGTTCCCCCACACGGTTGTTCTCCACCCGTGAGATCGCAATCGGCCGGGCCTGCCGTCGCCCACCCTCGGAGCACCCATCGAAGGAGTACCGGTTTTACTGTAGCTCCTCCGTGATGGCCCCCTCAAATCTGCCTGTTGCTCTACAGTATCTCAGTATGTTCTTGAATGACAGATACTCAGTTCTTCCTTTTCGATGCTGTCTGTTCCTAGTATTTCCCATCTCGGCAGTGAGTACATCGGACATTCTGCCAGGAAGTGTAAGCTTGTTTCATCTTCGCCGCACTCTGGACATGAGGGGCTCTCTGCTCTCTTCATGATGCTGAGATGTCTCTTTAGCGTGCAGTGTCCTGTCACTATACCTGTGATGACTCTGACGTCTTTTTTCTTGTGTTGAAGTAGGTGCTTAGTTCGTCTGCGATCAAGTGTCCTGATGAAAAGTTTAGACTGCCGGTATCCGGTGGCCTTTTCCCATCTGGCATTGGTTTCTAATCTTGTTTTCTTTTCAATCACTCCTTTTGTAATTCTATGTGGTATTGGTAGGCGGGGCTCAGGACCTGTGAAGGTACTGTCCGCTCCCTTTCTGGCTTATTCATCTGCAGTTTCGTTCCCTTCGGTGCCCTGGTGTCCAGGCAACAGTAACGCTACTTTTATTTGCAAGTAGGTTAAGTGCTGACTTGCATTCTTTAACCAGCGCTGATGTTGTTACTGGTTTATCTAATGCCCTGAGAGCTGCTTGACTGTCACTGTATATTACTACAGTGTCAGTCTGCAGATCTTCCATATTTTTGATCTGATGAGCACATTCTAGTATAGCGAAGATTTCCGCCTGAAAGATGCTCGCATACTTTCCTAGTTCTAACGAAGTCTTTAAGGACCGCTCAGGCCCAGTGACGAGGATGCTGGCCCCTGAGAATCCTGTTAATTCTTTCCTTGACCCATCCGTAAAACATATCAACGCGTCGTCATTATGCTCTACTTCCCATGATGTTCTTGGTCCTATGTGTATTCTGTATTTTTTGTCGAATATTCTTTGCTTCCTGATTAGATCATTATTTGCCAGAATCATCGACATATTTCCTTCGAATTCCTTAGCTACCACAGAATGTCCTGTGTCATTGGTCTTAAGACTCCACATTCCGTAGGATTTTAGTCTGTAGTATTGTTCTTGAGCTCTCTTTTTTGCCTCCAGATCAAGCGGATTGAGATCAAGTATCATATCCAGCACTGCTGTCGGAGTGGTCCTAATTGCCCCTGTTGTCATTAGCCCTGCTAATCTCTGAACTTGGGCAAGCTCTTTATAGTTTTGCTTGATGCTTGCTCTATGCCACCATACTATAGACCCATAGAGAAGCCTCGGGAGAATGATGGCCTTGTACTATATCCACTGTGATATACGTGGCTTTAGACCCCAAGTCTTCCCTATAGCTCTGCAGCACTGCATCATGGCTATCTTAGCGCTGGTGCATTGTGCCTTTATGTGCGAGTTGAATTGCAGTTTGCTATCAAGTAGCACTCCTAGATATTTAATCTCCTTAACTGTTTCCAGAGCCGTTCCATCTATTGTGATTGGGTTGGTCATTGTGTCTTTTCTCTTATTTGTGAATATGATGATATTTGTTTTCTCAGGATTGAGATTTAGTCCTTTCTCTCTGCACCATTTTAGTGCAGTTTTAAGGCCCATATTAATGATGTTCCTCATCATATTCAGGTCCTTTCCTGTCAATATATAATATTATATAATATTACTCCATTATCAGAATACGCTTGCATGTATATGACGTTGCGAGTAATTACCCTGATTAGATCATCTAGAAGTAGACACCACATCAGCGGAGACATTTGCTCTTATTGTGTAAGTCTTTCCTCCTAGTTCTGCTGTTATCGATCTGTGCTTTAGCATGTTCATTATCCAGTTGCTAACCTGGGGTGCAATGCCTTCTCTTGTTAGTGATGCTTTAATTAATGTGCTAGTAGCTTTATCGAATGCTCCTTCGATGTCAAAAAAGCACCCAATTGCTGATTCTTTCTTGTCCAACGTGTCTTCTATTTTGGTTACCAGATTGTGGAGAGCCGTTTCGGTTGATTTATTCTCCATGTAGGCATGTTGATTAGCATGTAGTGGCCTGGTACCTGTTTCTATGCAAAGTCTAATATGTCTATCTATCAGTTTCTCTTGACCTTTTAACATAAATGTCGAGAGACTGATGCATCTAAAGGATTTGGGATTTTGGTATGTCTTCTTCCCTGGTTTGGGAATGAACACAGCTCTAACCCTTCTCCAGATTTTAAGGATATAACCTGATAGTATTGATCCTCTGTAGAGTTCAATGAGTTCTTCCTTGATATACCTGAATGCTTGTTGTAGCATTTTAGGAAATATGCCATCTGATCCTGCCGCTTTAAAAGGTGCAAATGAGAATATGCTCCACCTGACTACATCTTCGTTAACAATGTTGTCCACACCATCTACCATTGACGGCGCTTCCATTGTTTCGCTTTCTGTTTCATCCTTCGAGCACCCCGGGAAGTGCGTTTTCATCATAAGTTCCAGGATTTCCTCTGGCTCGTTTATGATGTCATCGCCAATCTTTAAACATCCTAACTTACTTGCCTTATCATTGGTGAGCGCTCTTGCTAGTCTCGCAGTTTCCGGATAGTCGGTTATGCTTTCGCAGTACGCTTCTTGCTTTCCTTGCGACATTTATTGCGCAGATTGTTCCTGTTAGCTCTGTAGGTATCCCAGCTGTCTTGATCACCCTTACTTAGGGCGACCCTGAGGGCTCGGCGCGCCTTTTTCCTGTCCTTTCTTAGTGTTTTATTCCACCATGCTTGTCCTCTGCCGCTGGATATTTCTCTGGTGGGCATGCCTGATCCAGTGCATTAACCAAAGATTTTTCCAGGTTTGACGCTCTTTCTTCGATTTCCTTCGCGTTACTTGGGGTTCCGTTACTGGATGGACTGTACGTCTTCATGATGTTATCGAAGAGTGTCCAGTCCGTTTTTCGGATGTTTCTTATACTAGTCTTACCTATTGCACTAATGACTTAATTGACGTAATGACTTATTGCGTGTTTTGGACTGTGATGCCCAACGTTAGCCCACGAAGAGCCAATGTTGGCCGAATTGTTGCTATAATTGACCGAGCGAGCGAAGCGTCTCTGTTTCAGCTTGGCCAAATTTGCTTTTGTATGTCCATCTGTCTGTCCATCTGTTTGTTTCACTCTACAGGTCGCGTTTCTGGTTCACGGTGTTTCGCGGTGTAACCGATTCTCGTGAAATTTTGTGAGCAGGGCCCCTTTTCACGAAGCTACAAGTAACAAGTTACAATTTAACAATTACAAGCTGAGAAATCTCACAATTTACAATTATTAGTGTTTCACAAACCTGTACAAAAATCATCACAATAGTAAATTGTCTATGAAAGCATCTGACAAGGAAAATTATATCGATTTAACAAGTGTGGCCCACATCCTTAATTCATTCACTCAGTCTTTCACCCTTGGTCTTGTTTACTACTCTTTGGTTTGCTTGTTGTTTTAAATAAAAACAAAGTTTGGTGTTTGTTTATTTCTTATGGATCGGAAAGACACACATAGTACATTACTGCCGCGGCCGCAAAATTTATTATTGGTGGACGACGGCACGTTTAAAGCCCGAGCCGCAGGCGAGGACTTTTATTGTGTACGAGTCCAGCAAGAGTTAGTGCGGCCGAGGCCTGTATAGTGCTTTGTATAGTGATTATAAATACTTTGTAGATAAGTTTTATACGTTCTGCCATAGCTAGAAATACTATAATTAATAATTGAATCTGCCATTGACATATATAAGTCTTTGCGTCAGGGCGTTTGCGCACTCATCCGTATCCGATTCTTATCCGGTCCGTTTTTGATCCGTAAAAAAAACGGATGGTAAATTCACGTCTAGCGTTTGCGCACTCATCCGTATCCGATCCGGTTTTCATTCGTATTTGAGACGATATTGCATGATATTGTCGTAGTGATGTGCCGAGCCGAGCTGACTGACTGAGCTGATCTCGACCATAATGCTATAGAAGCAAGAAGCGTTCAAGGTCAAAGTGTTAACACTTTACCACTGATTGATGAGCAGTTGACTGTACTCGAGTATAGATTTCGGGTACTTATAGAATTCGAATACTGGGTTGATCTTTTTTAATTATATCTACTTATGTAATGTAGATCCCGCAATAAAGTCGCTCACGTTACTCGTATAGTTCGTTTCACGTAACTAGAATCCTGGAGTCTCTTGTCTCGAGTGTGCATTCGATTATTTTTGTAACGAGTACCAAAATACTTGTTTATCAAAAAATAGTCAATTTGGTACATCACTAGCTGCGCGAGCTTTCCCCTCCCCGTACCTCACTCTTCATCCGTAAAAAAATCGTGTAGTGCGCAAGCGTACGTACAATTTGTATTGTATGGCGGCCACTTCGACTCGGTTTTGATCCGTAAAAAAATCGATCCGGAGTGAGAATTTACGGATCGAAAACGAACCGGATACGTATGAGTGCGTAAGCGTCCATACAATTACTAGGATGGCCAAACCGGATCAGAAACGGTTAAGAATCGAATGAGAATCGGATACGGATGAGTGCGCAAACGCCCTTAGGGTATTTTACGGTAATTTGTACTTACGAATAGGGATTTCGAAAAAATGCTTAAATATGTATAAAATGATTTTTTTATCCAAATTTTCAAGTTCTTACCTTTAGAAATGACAGACTCTCCATAACAACATTTATCCCTACTTTCCATTTAAACTAGGGATTTCTAAAAAGGGCTAAAATATGTGTCAAATTATTTAATAATCTCTCCCTAAATCCAAATTTTCAAGTTCCTATCTTTAGAAATGACAGACTTTCCATACAAACCTTTAATCCCTACTCTCCCCCTCAAATAAGGATTTTGATAAAATGGTAAACACATGTCAAATGTTTTATTGATTTCAGCCTAAATCCAAATTTTCATGTTCCTATCTTTAGAAATGACAGACTTTCCATACAAACCTTTAATCCCTACTCTCCCCCTCAAATAATGATTTTGATAAAATGGTAAACACATGTCAAATGTTTTATTGATTTCAGCCTAAATCCAAATTTTCATGTTCCTATCTTTAGAAATGACAGACTTTCCATACAAACCTTTAATCCCTACTCTCCCCCTCAAATAAGGATTTTGATAAAATGGTAAACACATGTCAAATGTTTTATTGATTTCAGCCTAAATCCAAATTTTCATGTTCCTATCTTTAGAAATGACAGACTTTCCATACAAACCTTTAATCCCTACTCTCCCCCTCAAATAAGGATTTTGATAAAATGGTAAACACATGTCAAATGTTTTATTGATTTCAGCCTAAATCCAAATTTTCATGTTCCTATCTTTAGAAATGACAGACTTTCCATACAAACAATGAATTCGGAGACGCGCTAGAGAATATCTTTTATTTGTGATTTTAATAGTTGTATTGTTTGTTTTTTATTTGGTACCTGAATAAAAAGTTATTTAGTGATTAATCCCAACTTTCCTCCTTAAAATAGGGATTTTGATAATATTCTAAAACACGTGTCAAATGATTCTAAATAAAAATTTTCATGATCCCAAATGACGGACTTTCCATACAAACATTTAATCCCTGCTTCCACTTTAAAATAGGGATTTCGAAAAAGGACCTATATACGTGTCAAATGATTTATTTATCCAGTCTGCATCAAAACTTTTAAGTCCTTATCTTTTAGAAATGACAGACTTTCCACACAAATATTTAATCACTGCTTCCTCTTCAAAATAGGGATTTCGAAAAAATGCTTAAACGTGTCAAATTATTTGTTAATTTTAGTCTAAATCCAAATTTTCAAGTTCTTACCTTTAGAAATGACAGTCTTTCCATAACAACATTTGTCCCTACTTTCCCTTTAAAATAGGGATTTCGAAAAACTGCTAAAATACGTGTCAAATTATTTAATAATCTCTGTCTAAATCCAAATTTTCAAGTTCCTATCTTTAGAAATGACAGACTTTACATACAAACCTTTAATCCCTACTCTGCCCCTCAAAATCCTGAAATTATTTATTAATTGCAGTCTAAATCCAAATTTTCATGATCCCAACTTTTGAAATGACGGACTTTCGTACAAACTTGAATCCCCTTTTTTCCCCCCTTAGAGGAGGAATTTTCCAAAATCCCTTTTTATTGCTTGCCTACGCCATAAATGTAACCTACTGTGTAAATTTGGTATTTCTAACTTCAGTAGTTTCGGCTGTGCGTTGATTAGTCAGTCAGTCAGTCAGTCAGTACGGACTTCTCTCTTTATAATAATAGTATAAGATAGTATAGATTACGATACAAGGATCGTAGGTGGCATATTACAAACGAGGTGACTTTTGTTAGCCCGAGCCGCAAGCGAGGGTTTATAATGTTACGAGTTTGTTATAAAACCTAAGATCCGTGTGTTGTACGACGTTTTTCAATACAATTGTGAGAAAACTGATAGTAAATAATTAAATTGAAATGGTTAAGAAAGGTACATAGTACCCTACAAAAGCTATGATACTACAGGTGAAATTGATCATGTAGAAGTTGTAAAAACTAACCTTTATTATATCGCGCGCAGTTTGAGTATCCTTACTATTACATTTATCATTAAATACCAACACGTAGTTAGAAGTTTGTAAAAATTTCACTTATTGTTTTACATTTTAATTTATGATCACTCATAAAACAACATTCAATGTAAAACAATAAGTGAAATTTTTACAAACTTGGCGCCAACTACAAAACGATAGTATGTTTCTTTTTTATAAGCATAATTACGGAGAAAAGGCTCTGGCGGACATTCAGCCTCTACGAATTGATTGTTAATTAAATCGAGTTAATTTGATTTTACAATTAAAATATTACTGGCTGATAATATTTTTTAAACAATTTTTTGTAATAAAAAAATATAAAATACTTTTCTCTTTGTATGAATCGATTTAATATTTTTTTTGCCATAATGATCCTGGCTGAATGAAAATTTTGAAGACAGTACGCACAGTTTGCTGCCTTCGTAAGTTAAATTTTCGAGCAAGGTGTATTCAAAATTATTTTGTTAAATTCGAATAAAGGCATTTTTATCTTTTAAATTTTATATGACTAATGTTTGATTTTTGCCCTATAAACATCTTCTTGTTTGTTGTTTTGTTGAGGTGTTACAAGCAGGCGCGTGGCCTCTAGGCGGTGCGATGGCTCCCTTGGCGCCGCCCGCGCAGCTAGAGAAACCCGCGCGTTTATTCGAAGCTTTCTACCGCGCCTCCTTCAGCGGAAGAAGGCTAGCTTGGCTTCATCATCTTTGTACAGGTAAAGATTTCATCATCATCATCGTTAGCCTACATTAATCCACTGCTAAGCACAACCTTCTTTACAATAACAACCAGGCATATTTTTTCAAAAATAATCGCCTTATCAAAATACCAATAACATGTTATGTATGTTTTTTTAGCTAATAATCTCCTTAACGAGTACTATACTTTTTTACAGGGGAACTAAGGACAAGATATACACAAAGGATGTACCATGTCAGCGCGACCACGCCACAGGTAAACAGGCTAGTCAAAATACAATTACACAAAGGATGTACCATGTCAGCGCGACCACGCCACAGGTAAACAGGCTAGTCAAAATACAATTACACAAAGGATGTACCATGTCAGCGCGACCACGCCACAGGTAAACAGGCTAGTCAAAATACAATTACACAAAGGATGCACCATGTCAGCGCGACCACGCCACAGGTAAACAGGCTAGTCAAAATACAATTACACAAAGGATGCACCATGTCAGCGCGACCACGCCACAGGTAAACAGGCTAGTCAAAATACAATTACACAAAGGATGTACCATGTCAGCGCGACCACGCCACAGGTAAACAGGCTAGTCAAAATACAATTACACAAAGGATGTACCATGTCAGCGCGACCACGCCACAGGTAAACAGGCTAGTCAAAATACAATTACACAAAGGATGCACCATGTCAGCGCGACCACGCCACAGGTAAACAGGCTAGTCAAAATACAATTACACAAAGGATGCACCATGTCAGCGCGACCACGCCACAGGTAAACAGGCTAGTCAAAATACAATTACACAAAGGATGTACCATGTCAGCGCGACCACGCCACAGGTAAACAGGCTAGTCAAAATACAATTACACAAAGGATGTACCATGTCAGCGCGACCACGCCACAGGTAAACAGGCTAGTCAAAATACAATTACACAAAGGATGTACCATGTGAGCGCGACCACGCCACAGGTAAACAGGCTAGTCAAAATACAATTACACAAAGGATGCACCATGTCAGCGCGACCACGCCACAGGTAAACAGGCTAGTCAAAATACAATTACACAAAGGATGTACCATGTCAGCGCGACCACGCCACAGGTAAACAGGCTAGTCAAAATACAATTACACAAAGGATGCACCATGTCAGCGCGACCACGCCACAGGTAAACAGGCTAGTCAAAATACAATTACACAAAGGATGTACCATGTCAGCGCGACCACGCCACAGGTAAACAGGCTAGTCAAAATACAATTACACAAAGGATGTACCATGTGAGCGCGACCACGCCACAGGTAAACAGGCTAGTCAAAATACAATTACACAAAGGATGTACCATGTCAGCGCGACCACGCCACAGGTAAACAGGCTAGTCAAAATACAATTACACAAAGGATGTACCATGTCAGCGCGACCACGCCACAGGTAAACAGGCTAGTCAAAATACAATTACACAAAGGATGCACCATGTCAGCGCGACCACGCCACAGGTAAACAGGCTAGTCAAAATACAATTACACAAAGGATGTACCATGTCAGCGCGACCACGCCACAGGTAAACAGGCTAGTCAAAATACAATTACACAAAGGATGTACCATGTCAGCGCGACCACGCCACAGGTAAACAGGCTAGTCAAAGTACAATTACACAAAGGATGTACCATGTCAGCGCGACCACGCCACTGGTAAACAGGCTAGTCAAAATACAATTACACAAAGGATGTACCATGTCAGCGCGACCACGCCACAGGTAAACAGGCTAGTCAAAATACAATTACACATAGGATGTACCATGTCAGCGCGACCACGCCACAGGTAAACAGGCTAGTCAAAATACAATTACACAAAGGATGCACCATGTCAGCGCGACCACGCCACAGGTAAACAGGCTAGTCAAAATACAATTACACAAAGGATGTTCCATGTCAGCGCGACCACGCCACAGGTAAACAGGCTAGTCAAAATACAATTACACAAAGGATGTACCATGTCAGCGCGACCACGCCACAGGTAAACAGGCTAGTCAAAATACAATTACACAAAGGATGTACCATGTCAGCGCGACCACGCCACAGGTAAACAGGCTAGTCAAAATACAATATTTTATTTTTCTAATTTCATAGTGTTAGACCCTTGGGCTTTTCAACATGATGCAGATCAAGGTTTAGCCCTTTAACATGATCCAACCTTTGACTTTTTGAGCATGTTTCTGAGCAACCTTTAGCCCTTTTACATTATTCAACCTTCAGCCTTTTCTACATGATTCAGATAAACCTTTAGCTCTTTTACATGATTCAACCTTTGGCCTTTTCAACATGCTTCAGATAAACCTTTAGTTTTTGAACACCGTTCTGTTCTCTAATTTACGAATTTAAAGAGTTGCCTAGTTTAGCAGCTACGCCAATGACGCTCTTACAATGGGACGTATGAGCTTCTTATCGTGTAGATTGTAAGGTTAACGACCGACCTCACAAACCCTAGCGTAAAAGTCATGAAGCCGCCGAAGGCTGAGCTGATTCAAATAATCATTAAGTTACATAAAAACAAACGTTCTTGTATGCTAAATGTTTGTTTTACAAACACATACATTTAACAGTTTTTTTTTATATTCTTTGTTTGTTTTGCATACATCATCAACAGCTCACATACGTCCCCACCGAAGGGCTCGAGCCTACCCTGAATTAGGGCGATTAGGCCTTAGTCGACGGGTTGTTCGACTACACACACAGCCTTTGAATTTCTTCGCAAGAGTGTGCAGGTTTCATCTCGATGTTTTCCTTCACCGTTAGACCGTCGAACAAACGTACATATAAATTCGAAAACATATTGGAACGTGGTGGGGATCGAACCCGCGCCTCCCGGATAGGAGGCAGCGGCCCTAGCCACTTGACCACCGACGCTCTCCATTTGCATACATACTGTGAATAAACTTCTTGTTTTTTCTTCTATTTCTAGTGCGCCCTCCTACTATGTTTCGAGAAAGTGGACTCCACGTCGGCTAAAGAACTCCGCGAGACTTTACAGTTGAGCGGCGACTCGTGGACCAGACACATGAAACCCCTCATAGAAGCCGGACTGTTGAACGCTGAGGTGAGTCAAAGTGGGTCAAAGATATGAGTCAAACTTTGTAAGTCAGTGTGAAAATTCTAAAGGTCACTCAAAATGGATGGACTCTAGGGGTTAGTCTGAACTGTAGAGGTGAATCAAACTGGGCGGCTGATATGAGTCAAAATGTACTTCAGATGGACCCTGGAGGTAACTCAAAGTGGACTGTAGATAGTGTTCAGGATATGGTTCAGGTTAGGGGTACTGGATAGGGTTCAGTACCCTCGACCACGTGTCTGAAAGACATACAACGTGGTTCGGCCACGAGGGTCCTGCGTTCTGTCCGCGGTGTCGCGGAGCTTATCTTAACCTAAAATATAATCCAATCTGATCACTTACAAGGAATCCTGTTGTGACTCGGCGTGGTGAGCTACAACGACAAGAGTAGGGTGAAATTGGGGATTCTGGATCACTCCGCTCGCTTCGCTCGCTTCGTGATCCAGAATGCCCCAATTTCACCCTACAGCGTGTAATCTTATCAGACGTCCAATGAAAATAAGTAGTATTTAGCATGTATCAGAAAAACAAAGCTAGCTCAAGGTAGGATTTACATAGCAAAAAAAAGCAAACATCACTTAATCACATTTAGTTTATTTTAAACACAACTTACCATCTAAAGTACAAATTAATTATAATACTTAATTTTATTTTATGTTCAATTTATTTCTAACTTTTCCTTACAGAGTTTTAGCATATCTTAAAATGTCCCCACGGTAATGACTCAGTTTTGTTGCTCATAACCTGCCGTTTATCATCGTTATTAGATAGGACCAGTTTGTTAATTTTTTGTGTGTAAACTTTATGATTTTTAGATCTTATTATACACATGTCATCTCTCACACATTCATCTGAAAATAAAGCTCTTTTATACATTTCAATATCAAGTTTTTTTGTGACACATTTTTTTATACCTTTAGCTTTCTTCATTGAAGATAGTTTTGTATCTATGCAATAAAGTTTCGCTCGTAGACCAGCGTATTCTGTTATAATCCTACCTCCCATTTCATCTTTGAAATATCCAGGGATTTTCGTGTTTACTTTGGATATTTCATATGGGTTAACATCATCAAAGTTACTTGTGTCAAAATACTGTAAATTTTGCTTCAAATCCGCATAAAAATCTTTCGTGTATATGTTATATAATAAACTATCAGTATCAGTGTAACAAAGGACTATATCATTGTTGTAAATTTGTTTCATTACTGAATAATGAAAGCGATAAAGATGACTTTTTGCTAATTCTAAAATTGAAAAACCGATGTAGATGGGACGATCGAGAATAACTTTCGATTGTTGCATTTGTATTGCTACTAAAGATTCTGATATAATTGAAACATTTTTAAAATTTGGAGCACTCACGTATTTTTCAGCACCTGCGAATTTGTTAGTTCGATTTGACTCATCTTTCCACACATTTACTAATTTTACATCCACTTGTTTTCTTTTATTTTCTATAGTTTTTCCAAAGATAGAATTTATCATCTTTTTAAACAAATCTTTTTCAAAATCAGACGTCGATTTTTGTCTAAGAGTAGTATTTAACATAATGTAAGCATTTAAAAAATTACTCTGCTTGAATTCTAATATTTTATGAATTTTTGACAATATTAAACCATTTCTTAAGCATTCCTGTAAATGCACGTAATGAATAATATAATTTTGTTTGTCATAAAGATTTGCAATTAATTTGGGAGTTGTACTACCTGGAGGAATTAATTTTTCAACAGCAAAGGGCAAGTCTGAATGAGCTTCATGGATTTCTGGAGGGTAATGAAGATCAACTTCAAGAACGTATCCAGTATCTGATTTACGAGAATAGTGAAAAACATTATAATTTTCAATTTCAGTAGCATTCAGAAACCTGAAATAACCGGTAGGAAGATTTTGCATCATAGCATAACCGTACAGATTTACACAGTCCAAATAAACTAAGTAGTTATCTCGTTCATTTTCATCATAATCATCAAGATATATATTATTTGCTTTGGCATATCTAAGTGAACATTGAGCAAGACCACCTCTGATGCCTTTCTCTATCATTTGATACATATCTAGATCAGTGAAAAGATCTAACTTTATCTTTGTGTATAACAGCATAGCATCCCAACTAAGTGATGGCGATGAAACAAAATGTGCTGGATCTAAATTGTAATGTGTTAAGCAAGTGCGCCTGAATTTTTCAAAAATATCGCATAGTAATAAGACATCAGTCTTTAAATATAAATCTGTATATTCACCTAAATTACTCAAGATGAAAGCTTGCCAAACTTCCTGAGCATGATTGTAATCTTCAATAGATATAGATTCCGAAGTAAGTTTGTTAAAAAATTTAGATGCGTCAGGCAGTACAGATTCATTATACTTATCCCAAGAATCGATATAATCATAACAGTATATACCTTTTTTACAGACAAGATCAAATAAATTTCCATTACCAAAAAAATCGTTTAAATGTCTGAAGTCATCCCGGTTCATTGTTTTGACTAAATTTTCTAAGCTAGAACTTAAAAAATTAAATGAGTCTATGAATTTTAACTGTGCTACATTTTTTCTGTCTATTGGTATGAATTTCGTAAAAGATATGTATTTTTCTTTAGTTTTAGGTAGTAGATTTATTCTACCGATAACAGTTGCAAGCTCGTTTATAAATAAATGACAATCATATCCAGAGAGGTTATGAAATATTATTGGAATAAAAGTACACGCTTTCGCATTTAGGTTACATGCACTGTGAGCAGGTCCATTATATTTACCTGAAAAATGATCATGATCTTTGACAATGGTGTCGTTACAAGTAAATTCACCTTTACATATATGACAGTGCGTACTATTTTGAAATAACAAAAGCTCTTCATCACTTAACGGTAGCATCTCTCTGTTAATAGAAAGTATTTTATATAATCGAATTACGTCTTCTGTTAAACTTTTAACAAACTTTTTAGAACAATTAGGTCCCCTGTAGGAAACTAAATTATTTAATTCTGGATTAGACTCGCAACAAATGTAATATGAAAAACAAGTAGCTTCATGAATTTGAATATTTTCTACACAAGAAGTTTTGTTTTTGTCGGAATATTCTCGTAATAAGCTTTCGAAGTCACCGTATATAACAATAGGAATTCGTACTGTCCTTTCATAGTGAGAAAAATATAATTGAGCATTATCTTCAGGCAATACAGTTTGAATTCTAGCGCAATTGTGTTCTTGTAATTTTTCTCTTGTGTTAAAATATATAAAACATTCATCACATAAGTGTATTCTAGACTTATGCTTTGTTAGTTGTTTTCTGACAAGTCTTTCAAAGTTTTTTATAAGAACAAAATGATTTTTATCGTTCTTTGAAAACTGTAGCAAATTTACATGATTTAACTTACGACACGAACTTTTGTACAATGGGCCTGTTACGGTACCGCTTTTAGTCAAACCGTAAATGTTAACACTTATGTGAGGATTGTTAGCTTCAAAACACTTTATGTCATCTAAAGAAGGTGGAAATAACATATTCGCGGTGTTTAATACTTTTGTATAGTGCGGATATGATGAAACTCTACACGGATTATTAACAGTTGGATATAACTTTGCTATTATAGACCAGAGAAAACAGTGTTCATCTGAATTTTTCACGTTTACACATGACTTTGTATTGCGAATGTGGGCAGGCAAAGGAACATATGTGCCAGATTTAAGAGGATTGTATTTTATTAAATTAATTTCTAAATGACGAATAGATTCAAAAGTCCAACCAGACCCTAAAGATTCAAATTCAGAAAATTTTGTTAAAATTCTGTTGGCAAATTTTGTATACAAAGACTTTAAGTCGGTGTTTTGGTACACTGCTTTATATTTTGTGTTAAAAGATTTAACATCTCTTTCATTATTTTTTGGCAGAAAGAATTCAGCAAAAAGTTCGAAGTTAACCTTAAGAGATTTATGTTTATTTATTGAGGCGCTAACAAGATGAGAAACAGTATTATAGACATCAGACAGAAATAATTCAGGTGTGTTGTAGAGATCTGATGCCGTTATTCTGTAACTAACTATTCTGTTCTTAAAAGCAGTAGCAATCACATAAGCGTTTTCAAATTCTGTGCGAAGTAAACAATTGGACTTGTGAATATTAGATCTTTTATGTGAAGAAAAATTCAAAGCATTTATATTACAAATTTTACAATAAACCATTGTTAATAAGTAACCAGAATAAAAGTGTGATTAATGTTTAATGTTTGTTTGTAAAAAGTATAAAAGACTTGATTTTCAAATGTTTCAAACATAAAAGTGAGATTTTATGTATATTTGTATATAAGAAGTATATATGACTGGATTTTTTTAATGTTCAGACTCAAGATAAAATTGTGATTTTATGTATAGGTTTTGGTTTGTAAAAAGAATAAATGACTGGATTTTTAAATGATTCAGACTCTTTCGAGTCTCTGTAAGGAAAAGAACATAAAATTAATACAAGGTTATTAAAAATCATATATTGAGTATAAAGAATAAACTTATAAAATATTAAACGAGCATGGATATATTGCGCGCACGTTGACGGTGATTATATGTAACGTACAGCCATAACATATTTCATCACTTTAAATAGGATTATACGAGTATGAGTGATTATACGAGTATATGAATTGAGGATAATAACATAATTAAAAAAATTAATATGTTTACTTACTAATAAAATAAACCATCAATTCAAAATGTATTAGATGGATATGTTATGGCTTGCACGTTACGCAACTCCTCTTTCGCGGCTGCGACCAATTGTGTAACGCCTTTAAAAGTTGGGCTGCCTCTGTTGAATGCGCATTTGAACGTTGTAGTAGCCAACTTCCAACGTTTTGATGGGTCGTTCAAAGCAGGCGGCTCAATCTCACTGGTGTTGTAGAGGCGACATTCAATGTAAAATTCGCCTCGCTTTGTATGGTCGCTTTGTAGAATGTAGTCACCGTCCGCGACGCGCCTTGATAAGAAGCTGCGCAACGCGGCAGCACGCAGTGGCGGCGGCACCTCTTCGTCGTCCTGGAATAATCAAAATATAGTTGATTATTTTTTTATTTAAATAATTTTACAGCTTGCCATCTCCATCTTTTGTTTTCAGAGATAAGATTTTTTCAAATACTTAATGTCCCCATATTTGGCTGGACAGAAATACAGACAGACTGACAGACCGATAAATAGACAGACAGACAGACTGAGAGCCCTACATAGGGAAGATGGGCTACCACTGATTTGAACTGATTCAAGAAAACACAAATAACATCGCAGTTCATGACTTCTTGTACATATTGTAATAAAGTAAAAAAAACTTACGTCCGAATCCGGTAAAACCACGCGTCGCCTCTTGGACGCGGCAGTAGGTGGTGGTGGTGGCGGTGACGGCGGGGCTCCGAACTCGCCCTCGGTGTCGCTGGCGAAAAACTCGTTCACATTCAGAGCCGCAGCAGCTTTCTTCTGAGTGGCACTAGAACTGGAGCTCTTGGATCCGGAGCCAGATGCTTTGCCCTTGCCGCTGCTCACTTTGTTAGCCTTTTTGCTGGTGCTCGGCTTAAAATCACCTTCGAATGGGTTTACGAACGACCTGAAAGAAAAAAAAATACTTAGTCAAATGAAATTAAAATAAAGTTCGCATTAGCTGCAAACTTTAAAGTAGAACAAATTAAAATAAAGTTGATAATAATATGTACATACATACTTGAACGTAGACACACCGTAGACACAGACGTAAAACAAAATTAATTCGCAAAAATTCGATGGAAAGTGATGTGCACTGCTTGGGACGACGCTATTTATTACGCTGAAAAAGTAGGGTATGGTACCACTTACGTTGCGCATAAAATATTTTATTTTTTATTATTAGTACGTAACAAACAAATTTAAATTGCATCCTTATTTTATCACTGCATTAGGACTACTTTCCTTTTCTTTCTTTATCAGAATTGGAACCATACCCTTAGCTCACCATTTTCGGAGACAAATGCTGACGGGGCCGTGCTGTCGCTGATACCCGATACGATTTTTTTATATGGAAGTCGAATGTACTCTGCTCTTCACTATAAAATGACACGGTTCAGGTTTGAATGGATTTGATAAGAAAAAGTACATAAATTTCTGTATAACCTGAACCCTGACTTCAGTTTCTAATGTTCGTATTCAAAAAGTAAACTTAGTTCGACCTAGAGTCGAAGTACATTGCTTGGTAAGTAAGTATAAGAGATTGTTAACAATAGTGAGTAGTTTAAAGTAGCAATGTACACCTACTGGCACGAATGTGTCCAACTCAGAAATTTCATAGCTTTCGCCGAGTCAACATTAAACTTCAGTTTGCTTTACGAATTCGGTCTATAACTTGCATACAATAGAGAATGCTTTCAGAGATCAATTTTAATTGGTTTTTCATAGTATTGTATTGAAATGTTCAAAATAAGATTCTGTCATTTAAATTACTGAATCATCATTTTTTTACTAAACTAGTATTAGTGCCCGCGGCTTCGTGTGCACAGATTTATTTTTATAAATGCAAGGAAAGCCGAGGGCAAATGCTAAATTTGTCAAAATTGGGTTGTTTATTTAGCTTAGGTAGGTATATGGATAAGCACATTGAAACAAAATTTTAAAGACAATGTGTCTTTATTGCACTAAATAATATAACCTATTATGCATAACATCAAAATATCCCTAAAAACTAAAATAAATCAAATATGTACAGTAGCCAGCAAATGCAGCTGGACAAGCTTAAGTGTCCAGCTCTATGTGCTGGCTATTGTACCTAGTAGAGTTATACGTAAATAAAATAGAGTCAAATGTTTTTAAATATTACTAAAATAAACATTAAATGCATAAGTCTACTTAAAACTATCACTTTCACTGACTTTTTTACTAATTTTTTGTATCAGATTGTGCGTAAGGTCCATAATTTCATCGTTTCCGTAGACATCTTCATCTGTCACATACTGTGCACTCACTAAATTAATATTTTCATTTTTATCACTAATGTCATATACTTCAATCTTAATTAAGCGCTTGCCATTCCCTTTTTTGCATTTAACATAGGACTCAACCGGCTTACTACAAGATTTTCTTTTCTTTTTTTCGTTGGCTTCCACATTTTCACTCATCATATTTTTCTCATTCTCTTGCCTTAGATTTGTCCAGAAAATATCTTCAGGGCCATCAGGGTTTTGAGCATAATAAAAGGGGTCAAAGATTTCATCATTGATATCTTGATTTGGAGGCCTGGTGGTCATTTTTTTTCTGTAAATAAAATGTAAGCACTGTTATTTTAAAAATATCCTTAAAAGGTACTGTCACGAAATTAACTCAGGTTCCAATGGGTTGCATTGCTATTGCGTTATTGTATATAGGTAATAATAATACCTATCTGTATATTAAAAATATACTTTCTATCATTTTTTGTCTTTAGAGAGTCTGTTCATAAAATATTTTGGATAATTGTATAGGTACTAGCACAAAATAAAAAATCTAAATTATAAATAAATAAATAAGACTTACCTTGGTTTATGTAAACAAAAATCTCTGCAACCAACTGCACGTGTATGAAGTTGACTTAGAAGTGAAAGATTTAAATGTTTATCAAATAGTTCAGGAATTTTAGGTATGTAGGTAAATGAAATTTGAAACCTTACCCATAAACCAATGACAACTGATAATATAAAAATATAACTTAGTCGTTCAATCACACTTAAACGCCGGAACGGATTTAAATATCTTAGATTTATATAGTCTCTATATAAATAATTATACACACTTTGTTATTTCAGAAAACAAAATGAGGTTGATAAGGCAACCCGTATCGTTAGAAGTAAAAAATATAAATTATAAAGAAACATATAATTTCAATCAAAGTAGACACGGTGTTTTGCTTCCAAATTCTATTAGATGCATTATATGTGGACCTTCTAACTGCGGAAAGACAAATGCGATGATAAATTTACTTCTTCATGAAAATGGACTAGGATTTAATAACATCTACTTATACTCTAAAACATGTTTCCAACCAAAATATCAGTTCTTAAAAGAGGTTATTATGAGAGTTCCCGAAGTAAATATTTTTATGTTTCAAGATGAAAAAGCCGTGTTAACTTTAAATGAAGCTTTAAATAATTCAGTTATTATCTTTGATGACGTTACTTGTGAAAATCAAAATAATATACGGAACTACTTTTCTATGGGTCGTCATAAGCAAATTGACTGTTTTTATTTATCTCAAACTTATTCTAAAATACCAAAACAACTCATACGTGACAATGCTAATTTTTTGATAATTTTTAAACAAGACGATATGAATTTGAAGCATATTTATGATGAACATGTTAATAGTGATTTAAATTGGAACGTTTTTAAAAGGATGTGTTCCGCTATATGGCAGGATCCGCATACATGTCTAATTATTAATAAAGATTCTAAGTTAAACGATGGAAGATATAGAAAAGCATTTGATGTTTTCATTAATTTCGATTAGAGTAGTACCTATTTAAAGACTAACAATAATAATTAACAGTCATTTGAGCTTCTACTTTAGTGATTAGTAGTAGTTTAAGAATTTCGATCCAATCTATATAAAAAATCTCGGTTAAAAATGGAAGAATTACTAAAAAAACAATTGATTCAATCTGTTGAAAACATAAAAAAGAAAGTTAAAAAAATGCGAGAAAACGAAGACAGTTTACAAAGAGAACGTCAAAAAGCGCTTAAACCAATAACTGACCCTTTAAAAACTTTATTGTCACTCAGTAACATCTCAAGAATACAAAAATCTGAAAATATCGATCAAGATTCCTTTCAGCATGATTTAGACCGTGAAGACCAGCAAAAAGTTATAAATAATTTTGAAACATTAACAGTCGATAAGAATAAAAAAGTTAATGTTCGTTCGCCTATTTCCTCAGATAAAAAGGAATATGCAAACAGGGAATACGCAAATTTAAATGTTCCATACGGTGTACGAAGCGAAGGTAGTAAATTGATGATTGGAAATACACCAATATCTTTTCGAGAAATAGATGATACTTCTGAGGAACTTTCAATTGTTGCTATAGGAAAAAATAACTATGAAATCACACCTGGATTGAAAGAGTTGTTATTTCAAAGCAAACCAAACTTAGAACTTATAACTGAAAAAGATAAGTTAGTCTACAAAGATATTTTAGAAAGTACTAATAGTCATAGAAGAGGATTTAACCCTTCGAATCAAATACAAGGCAATTCCGGAATGAAATATTGTCAAATAATCAAACCACTATTTTTTTACTCTGATTTGAATACAAAACAGGGTGGTTCTTTGCCATTTTTAAAAACGTACAAAAGTAATACAGATTTTGTTTATTGGGATAATCCTAATGAACTTATTGAAAGATTAAAAATTTTAATTGCTTCTAAAGATGCAGGTAATACCAACCACGATAATGAAATAATTTCTATCATCGAGGAACTTAAAGAAGCAGGGATAGTAAAAGAATAAAAATAGAACGTTGGTGCATATAAAGTTAGTCTTAAAACGTCTGTCAACCATGAATGTTGACAAGTTCGGTCATCATGTGAACAAACGACAAAAAATGAATAAATCAGTAGAACATTTTTTTGATGTGAATAATGAAAAATATATTGACGTAAAAAATAAAATTATAAAACATGTAGGAAACCCTACTGATCCGGAGGACTGTGCTACAAAAGAGTATGTCGATAAAATTATTGATAAAATCGTAACAAATAAATTTAAATCGATAAACCAAACAATAAATCAACTAAATACAGAAGTTAATGGCATAAAGCAAAGTACTGACACATTAGCCCAGAAAATAAAAAAAAAATGAGTAAAGAAATTATAGTGAATGAAATACATAAGCAAGCCAGAAGAAATTATCCCCGTAGGCATGTTGTTATGAAAGATATTGACGATTTATGGCAAGCTGACTTAATAGACATGCAATCTATTTCAAAATATAATTCAGGTTGTAGATATATATTAGCAGTAATTGATACCTTTTCTAAGTATGCATGGGCTTATTCTTTAAAGCAGAAGAACAAAGAACAAATAACAGAAGCTTTTAAAGAACTGTTTAATAAAGGACGGTTTCCTAAAAACTTACAAACAGATCATGGAACTGAATTTTATAATACACAGTTAAAGACATTACTTCATAAATACAATGTTAACCATTACTCTACATTTTCAGTAAAAAAAGCTTCTATAGTAGAAAGATTTATAAGAACGCTAAAAAACAAATTATATAAACAATTCAGTATACAGGGAAATTACAAGTGGAATAGCGGCACACTCATTAAAGTTCTGAAAGAATATAATAACACGAAACACCGTACTATCGGTACAGCACCAATTCAGGTTAACCAAACAAATAAACATATCATATTTGAAAAGTACAGAAAAATATATTCAGCAAGTAATCATTTAAAAAACAAAAGTAAACTGAAAATAGGAGATTTTGTTCGTATAAGCAAATATAAAGGAACGTTTGAAAAAGGTTATACTCCAAATTGGTCAACAGAAATATTTAAAATAATCAGAGTACAAAACACAACTCCTGTCACGTATCTTATAGAAGACAATAGAAATCGACCTATATTAGGTTAATTTTATTCGCAAGAATTGCAAATAACAAACCAGCCAGACGTTTATTTGGTTGAGAAAGTAATAAAAAAGAAAGGAAACAAACTATTTGTAAAATGGTTGGGTTTACCTTCTGAAGAAAACAGTTGGATAGATAAAGCTAAAGTTTTATAAAGAATGTTCAGAAGAAACTTGTTTCAGTCATTGTTTATCTCTGTAACGAAACAGTACTTCTCTGTTACAATAATAATCAATAAAAATGTTAACAGCAAATAAAAAGAAAAAAACAAATCCCTTTAAAAAAGTCAACGCAAAGGGGAAAAGCATCACTTCGGGTAACGGAATTAAAAAAACATTTAAAAATATTGTATCCCATACAAAAAAACATATAATAAAATTACAACCTAAATGTAAAAAAGCGGCAATCGATGTAGCTTTTGCTGTTGCGAAAGATGTTCTATCGGACTCGATGATTAAAATACCTCGAGTTATACCTGTGCCTAAAGTGGGTGGAGTACTGCCATTGATACCAATTTTTGCGGGATTATCAGCTGCTGGTGGTTTAGCTGGTGGAGCTGCAGGCATAGCTAAAGCAATAAGCGCTATTAAATCTGCGAAACAACAGTTACAAGAACTTAAGAGGCACAATAAAAAAATTGAAGAATTATGGATTGGACGAGGATTACGCCTTAAGCAACATGGAGACGATTTAAAGATTCACACATCAAATCCAAAAAACTAACTATCAGGCTACCTAAGCGACCCCTTACTAATATTGAACTAATGTACTTCTGCAAAAATATTCCCTATTTCAGAGGAGTATTTATGAGAGATGAACTACCGAATAATCCAATAAAAAAAGAATGTGGAATTGTTAACCTTGATAGTTCACAGAATTCAGGTACTCATTGGGTAGCCTATGCTAAATCAGGAAATTATGTAGAATATTTCGATAGTTATGGTAATTTAAAACCCCCTAAGGAAATAATTCAGTATATAGGAAAAAAAGTTTTCTATAATTATGATAACTTACAGAAAACACATCCCTATAATTGCGGGCATCTATGTATTAAATTTCTAATACAATTTTGGAACAAGTGCAAATAAATAGTGTGATTATTAGAATTTGTGTTTAGTTTGCTACAATGTCTTTAACATTAACCATCACTGGCAATGAGTCAATATTACAATCAGATTTTTATCCTCCATTAATATTAAAAAACAATGATTACGAATGTGGTTTATTATATTTTTCTACATTTAATTCAATAACAAATATAAATGATAAAAACAACATTTTCGTTTATGGAAAACAAAAAGAAATTAAAGTTCCTTGTGGTACGTACGATTTTCAAGATTTGTATGAATATCTTAAAAATAAAGTAGAAAAGTGTGATTTACAAATTAAACCAAATATTAACACGTTGTCGTGCTCTTTATGTTGTACAGAACCTATTGATTTTCAAGTTAACAATACTATAGCACCATTGTTAGGTTTTTCAAGTGTGAAACTAGAACCAAATAAATGGCACGAATCTAACAAATCTGTGAACATTCTCCCTGTGTCCGTGATACGAATCGAATGTGATTTAATTCAGGGTTCTTATACTAATGGTGCACCTACACACATAATTCATGAATTCGTTCTCAGTGTACCACCAGGTCATCAGATTATTGAAGTTCCAAAAAATATTGTATATTTTCCAATAAATAAAAAAGTTATTTCATCCGTCAAAATCAGAATTTTAGATTTATCAGGAAATATAATTGATTTTCGGAACGAAAACATTCAGTTGTGTTTGCATTTACGGAAGTTAAAATGATTATTTTTGGTGATAATGCAATACATCCGAACAACAGTTGTTATAAAGTACATAACAATGTTAATAATAATGGCATTACTAAAAGAAACGCTAAACAATCCAGACGTCCTCAGAAGATATATAAAATTACAAAAAGTAATAAAGAGTTTCTTCAAGCTCTTGGACTTAAATTATGAATATTTTAAGTGTCTGTGAGTCTCCTCAATTTGATAATTCAATTGAAAGTTATGAAATCCATACATATAACCCATACAATACTAGTTTCAATGAAAATGATGAAATACGGATACCAATTCATCAACAGGATCTATATGTTTTGCCATCAGCTAGTGCAGTGTACATTGAAGGAAACTTTAATGTTAATTACAAAGATGCGACAACAGGTACGCCGAAAAAAAAGAAAGTAAATTTTATTAATAACGCATTTGCGTTTCTTTTTCAAGATATTAGGTATGAACTGAACGGTATTGAAATAGATCGTGTAAGAAATGCTGGAATTACCACAACTATGAAATCATTGGTATCTATGGACAACGGTGAAAGTAAAGCTGCAGCAATGTGGGGATGGAATATCAATGGATTTTGTGATCAAGATGGAGGTTTTTCTATTCTCTTACCTCTCAATAAACTATTAGGTTTTGCTGAAGATTATAAAAAAATTGTTATCAATTGTAAGCATGAACTTATATTAAACAGAACCAATTCAAATTTTAATAGTACAATCAACGAGCAAGGTGATTTTATAGAAATAAACATCCAAAAAGTACAGTGGCGTATGCCTCATGTAAAAGTTTCAGATCAACAAAAATTGACTTTACTTAAACATTTAGAAAAAGATAATCCTATTCAAATATCATTTAGAAATTGGGACCTATATGAATATCCCTTGTTACCAAAAGCGACAAAACATTCATGGTCAGTAAAGACAACTTCACAATTAGAGAAACCTCGTTACGTCATATTTGGTTTGCAAACGAACAGAAAGAATAACAAGAAAAAAGATATTTCTTTATTCGATCACTGTAATTTGACCAATGTAACGCTATTTTTAAATTCCAATTATTTCCCATACGATCCTCTTCATTTGAAATTTCATGAAAATAAGTATAGTATATTATTTGACATGTACGCAAAATTCCGTCAGTCTTACTACAACCTTCCTACAGACCCATTGCTAGAATTCAAAGACTTTAAAGAAAAAGCTCCTTTATTTGTTATAGACTGTTGTAGACAGAACGAAAATTTGAAAACAGGACCAGTAGATGTTCGTTTAGAAATCGAAACTTTGACAGATATTCCAGACAATACAAGTGCATATTGTTTAATCATAAACGATCATTTGTTTGAGTACAGGCCTTTGAGCAACATAGTACGCAAGGTAACATGAAAGCAATAGCTATTGTAGATGTTCAAGGATATAAGACAGATGCCAATGAATTTATTTTAAAGGAAATAGCAATTGCATATAACGAGCAGATACAAGTCTTACTGGTACAACCACCATTCCCATTTCATAATCTTACACCGACGGAGAGAAAACAAGTGAATTGGATTCAAAATAATAGGAAAATGTACTGGCATGATGGATTTATCCCGTACAACAGCATTTATACGTATATTGGAGAGTTTTTTGAAGGTAAAACAATATATTGTAAAGGTCTTGAAAAGGCAATATGGATAAAAGCTATCCTAGATCGTAATGATGTTATTAATTTAGAAGATATGGGCTGTCCCAGTTTATTAAGCTTATACGAAGATTATAAGACCTCAAATGAGGTATATAACTGTATTTATCACCCAACGATATGTGCTCTCAAAAATGTTACTAGTTTAAGAAAATGGTGTCTTAATAATAAAATTTTAAAATAAACAGAAAACCTTTTTTTTATTATGTACAAACCTTATAAACACTAATTTGAAATCAGGTGGAAGATATTTAACAATAAATATAAATAACGAAATAATTTACAAAAGACTGAAGGCCAAAAGTTATAATATGTAAAATACAGACAACTAAAAAAATAGAGGGTGAAAAAAAAACGACAGATTGATAAATGATTGTCATAGCTTGAGAATTTATAGGTTGATAGGAAAGCAAACGGCTGTAGGGTGAAATTGGGGCATTCTGGATCACGAAGCGAGCGTAGCGAGCGGAGTGATCCAGAATCCCCAATTTTACCCTACTGACAAGGATCACGGGGAAGGGGAGAAGGAAGGACACACAGGAGATAGGGATGCCGTAGCAGACTCACGACATCACTCAATCGACTCACTTAATCGCCTCCAAAATACGCCGTGCGTGACTTCCTTACACTTAAACCGAACATAGATAGACTCCCAAAACGCCTCCGACGGGCTGACCGTAACAATTCCAGCCCGCACGCAAAACCGATCACAGATAGACTGACAGTTCTCAACAACGACACATCTGACAGATCACAGGGTTGCCATCTTGAAGCAAACAAAACCACCGATAGGTTCCGAACAGTTTATCTTTGTATTTGCGAGGTCTACAGCTTACGGAGCCACTATTGTTATATTGTTTATCTTTGTATTTTTTAAATTATTCAGATCAACTTTTAACCGTTTTCTTCGTGATTTAGTTAGTCCAATCTTTACTTTTTAAACATGGTTTAACGTTTGACCAATTACTATGAGATTTGGTTTAACCTGTTGCCTTTTAACATAGTTTAACCTTTTCAGCATAATTCAGTTGAATATTTACCCTTAACATGGTTTCTTTCAACGTGACTGAATCACCTTTAGTTCAACCTTTGACCTTTTTTAACGTAGTTCAACATTTGACCATGGATGTTTGTTTGCAGGGCGACGTGGAGTCGGACGACGGCGAAGGCACCCTGAGCCTGAATTTGGAGTTCTCGTGCAAACGGACCAAGGTTCGCCTCACGTGCGCCAGTACTCCCGCGCAGCCAGGTCGGTCTCACACATACACGTACACATACTTTCATAAAGGCTCGCTTTAATCCCATAACTATTTTAGTTAATTCTGCGAGTAACTATGTTCGTTTATGTTTTTTTGTTCCATCGCAAATACATCAATTCATCAGTTCTTTTAAGGATTACTATTTATTTTTTATAGACAAATAAAATTAATAATGGTATTTGTACACCTGTCAAAGCAGAGTTAAAAATTACGATATTGTTTGCGCGAGTTTAAATTTGCCGCGAAAGCGGAATCAATCAAAACATATTTATTTCGTTGATTTGCTCTTCCTCTTCCCCATCCCTTTCCCGCACATGCCGTATTGTATGCGCTCGCGCCGCCACCGGCCCGCACGCTGCGAGCCGCGTCAAAATTGAAGAAAGAAAGTACTTCCGGAAAAACATGGCGAATCGACCGGTCGCAGCTAAAACTAGCTCCGAATAAAAAGGACATTGTGAATATTTATGAAGTGTGTGAAATTCAAAATGTGCAAAAAAAAACATTGAGTTGTATCTGTGCTTAGTGAGCAGCGACCCTCTGACACGCCACCACCGAGGTATTGCGTGTATCTGTG
Organism: Carpatolechia fugitivella; assembly: GCA_951230895.1. Taxonomy (NCBI): domain Eukaryota; kingdom Metazoa; phylum Arthropoda; class Insecta; order Lepidoptera; family Gelechiidae; genus Carpatolechia; species Carpatolechia fugitivella. The sequence continues at coordinate 1,163,171 of OX579671.1, read as the reverse complement.
CTTAGTGAGCAGCGACCCTCTGACACGCCACCACAGAGGTATTGCGTGTATCTGTGCTTAGTGAGCAGCGACCCTCTGACACGCCACCACAGAGGTATTGCGTGTATCTGTGCTTAGTGAGCAGCGACCCTCTGACACGCCACCACAGAGGTATTGCGTGTATCTGTGCTTAGTGAGCAGCGACCCTCTGACACGCCACCACAGAGGTATTGCGTGTATCTGTGCTTAGTGAGCAGCGACCCTCTGACACGCCACCACAGACGTATTGCGTGTATCTGTGCTTAGTGAGCAGCGACCCTCTGACACGCCACCACAGAGGTATTGCGTTGTATCTGTGCTTAGTGAGCAGCGACCCTCTGACACGCCACCACAGAGGTATTGCGTGTATCTGTGCTTAGTGAGCAGCGACCCTCTGACACGCCACCACAGAGGTATTGCGTGTATCTGTGCTTAGTGAGCAGCGACCCTCTGACACGCCACCACAGAGGTATTGCGTGTATCTGTGCTTAGTGAGCAGCGACCCTCTGACACGCCACCACAGAGGTATTGCGTGTATCTGTGCTTAGTGAGCAGCGACCCTCTGACACGCCACCACAGAGGTATTGCGTGTATCTGTGCTTAGTGAGCAGCGACCCTCTGACACGCCACCACAGAGGTATTGCGTGTATCTGTGCTTAGTGAGCAGCGACCCTCTGACACGCCACCACAGAGGTATTGCGTTGTATCTGTGCTTAGTGAGCAGCGACCCTCTGACACGCCACCACAGAGGTATTGCGTGTATCTGTGCTTAGTGAGCAGCGACCCTCTGACACGCCACCACAGAGGTATTGCGTGTATCTGTGCTTAGTGAGCAGCGACCCTCTGACACGCCACCACAGAGGTATTGCGTTGTATCTGTGCTTAGTGAGCAGCGACCCTCTGACACGCCACCACAGAGGTATTGCGTTGTATCTGTGCTTAGTGAGCAGCGACCCTCTGACACGCCACCACAGAGGTATTGCGTTGTATCTGTGCTTAGTGAGCAGCGACCCTCTGACACGCCACCACAGAGGTATTGCGTGTATCTGTGCTTAGTGAGCAGCGACCCTCTGACACGCCACCACAGAGGTATTGCGTGTATCTGTGCTTAGTGAGCAGCGACCCTCTGACACGCCACCACAGAGGTATTGCGTGTATCTGTGCTTAGTGAGCAGCGACCCTCTGACACGCCACCACAGAGGTATTGCGTGTATCTGTGCTTAGTGAGCAGCGACCCTCTGACACGCCACCACAGAGGTATTGCGTGTATCTGTGCTTAGTGAGCAGCGACCCTCTGACACGCCACCACAGAGGTATTGCGTGTATCTGTGCTTAGTGAGCAGCGACCCTCTGACACGCCACCACAGAGGTATTGCGTGTATCTGTGCTTAGTGAGCAGCGACCCTCTGACACGCCACCACAGAGGTATTGCGTGTATCTGTGCTTAGTGAGCAGCGACCCTCTGACACGCCACCACAGAGGTATTGCGTGTATCTGTGCTTAGTGAGCAGCGACCCTCTGACACGCCACCACAGAGGTATTGCGTGTATCTGTGCTTAGTGAGCAGCGACCCTCTGACACGCCACCACAGAGGTATTGCGTGTATCTGTGCTTAGTGAGCAGCGACCCTCTGACACGCCACCACAGAGGTATTGCGTGTATCTGTGCTTAGTGAGCAGCGACCCTCTGACACGCCACCACAGAGGTATTGCGTGTATCTGTGCTTAGTGAGCAGCGACCCTCTGACACGCCACCACAGAGGTATTGCGTGTATCTGTGCTTAGTGAGCAGCGACCCTCTGACACGCCACCACAGAGGTATTGCGTGTATCTGTGCTTAGTGAGCAGCGACCCTCTGACACGCCACCACCGAGGTATTGCGCCTCCTCTTCCCTAGTCGTCGTCGTTGCAAATTAACAATAATTCCTCTTTTAAATTTATTGTCTTTATACAGTCCACTCGCCCCACCAGGGCCCCGTTTCACGAAGCAACAATTTACAAGTAACAATTTGATATACATTGCGTAGCCAATTCGCCTAAACTGTAAACCCTTATCATTTTCTCTAATCTTCTACGCAATGCACGTCGAATTGTACTTGCAATTTGCAACTTGTAGCTTCGTGAAACGGCCCCCTGATATAAATTAAACCAAGTCATCTTTTTTGTTTATTCGTTCTTAGTTCACTTATTTAAGTCATGACCATCATTCGCTCGCCCTTGTCTCGTCATTTAGAATAGATTTATGATAGATTCCTCTATACATTCCTAACAGCCGTCAATTCAACACTCACGTCCTTCCTGAAGTGTTTTTACTTATTCCACTCATCATCATCGCGTGGGTTGTAAGATCGACAACCGACCTCACAAACCCTGGTGTCAGTGTTTGTTATAGAGCCGCCAAAGGCCACTGACTTGGCTCGTGTAACGACTAGATAGTAGCCGGGATCAACGGCTTAACGTGCCTTCCGAATCACGGAATCATCTTTCTTTTCGGACAATCAGGTGATTCAGCCTGCAATGTCCTAACAACTAGAGAAAGTCTCCAAGCTTGTATTTGAGACTCACGTAAATACTATCTTATCGAAAGCATACAAGTCCTTAGGATTTCTTATTAGGGTCAGTAAAGATTTCACACAACCCAAAACGCTCAAAATTTTGTACTGCACGTTAGTTAGGAGTAACCTCGAATACGCATCACAGGTTTAGAATCCTAGATATGCTACTTATATTAGCCGTATTGAGAATATCCAGAAAAAATTTCTTCGTCATCTGTGTTTTAGAACTAAAGATCGTATACGATATTAGAACACCACTCGATATTTAGAATTGTGCAAGAAACATCATCTCCTCCCATTGACTAATCGACGCGAGATTGCGGACATGACGTTTTTCTCCAAAATTGCCCAAAATATTATGGATTGTCCTGATCTTCTCTCCAATGTGAGCTTAAGAGTTCCTACTAAACCCTTACGTTTTAATCCACCATTATACCTTCCAAATACTCACACTAATTATAGAAAAAATACGTACATGTGGCGTGCGAGCAGTGCCTTCAATAACCTGTGTAAGGACTGCGATTTCGATTTATTCAATACTGGTGTTGAATCGGCGAGACGATCACTTATCAAGAAAGCGTTTGGTTCCATCTGTTGAGTGTTTTTTGAGTAGTATAGTTTTTATTTTTGCCTACTTTAAGTGTACTATTAACAAGTTTTTTTTTTTTGTGTACTTATTTCTGCTGTGCGAACGTGTTTTATTTCTTAGATCTTTGCACATTAATTTACGTAACCAAGCGCTATTAGTGAAAACCTATAATTGGCTTTCTGTGTTAACATTAGTTATATTATATTGTTATTAATGCTGTTGGTTTTCCAAATAAAAAAAAATAAAAAAAAAACGAGATTTTTGCTTGACAGTGTCCCCACCGGGAATCGAACCCGGAACCTCCGTAATGGGCGTCGAAATCTCGACCACTCGGCCACGGAGCCTGTCATTTATTCCACTTACTATTTACAGGTGGCGGCTCCAACAGCGGTAACGGTGTAGGCGAGGGTAACGAAACTGCCTGCACCGACGACGACAGGAAGATGTATCTACAGGCTGCTCTAGTGCGCATCATGAAGCAGAGGAAGGTGAGATACGGCGTGATACAGTGCGTTTACATACAAGATACATGGGCCCTCAATCCAGATGCACACCAAGAAAATTGCTTACTTGGTTAATTATAAACTTCTATTTTATTAATTACAGATAATATTGCAATCGGTCTATAGTTAGTATAATCCATATAACCACCCTGCTTATACACCGTGAAATTTACATCGTTTTGTTCCCGCCGTGTAGTGATAGTACCCGTCAAACTGAACAACTTTTCAAGAAAAAAAAAATTCCTGCGACAAAAGTTTTTTGGTCTCTCCATACAAAGTGAGACTCCCGACCGACCCATTTTGTATGGAGAGACCAAAAATTTTTTTGTCACAGGAATTTTTTTTTTTTCGTGAAAAGTTGTTCAGTTTGACGGGTACTATCACTACACGGCGGGAACAAAACGATGTAAACTTCATGCTGTACTATAAAGGTCTTATATTAGCTATTTCTGTGGGGTATTCCCCTTTAGTTACACAGATGTTAATACATTTTGCCAGTACGATACTTAACTTATCCTTAATGTATTTTATGTCATTAACTCTTACCCCATCACAGCCTGGTGATTTATCGTCGCTCATATTATTTATAATTTTAATTACATCTTGCGCACTCGCTTTGACAAACCTCATTGAAAGCAAACATTTATTAACATACTGAGAACGATCTAAGAACTGAGAACTACATTTATGGGTATTTTTAATATTAACTATTTCCTCAGTGAATTTTTTTGAAAAGTTATTTGAAATATTTACCAAGTCGTTTGTCCTACCTAGGTGTTTAAGTATAACTTGATCTAAATTGGGCTTGGTTTTCCCTAACCAACTATTAATATGCGACCATATTTTCCTGATATCATTATTGCAGGTTTTTAACTGATCTTGTCTGAAACTATTCTTGGCAGCATTTATACGCTTATTTACCATATTTCTAAATTTTGTGTATTCAAGTCTATAATTATAATTAAGAGGGGAAGATTTCCACTTCCGAAATAACTTATCTCTTCTATTTATCAAAGATTTAAGCTCTAATGTTATCCATGGTTGTGAAATTCGAACTGTGCAAGATTTATAAATGCTGTCAAAAATAACACACAACTTATTATAAATTTCTGCAGCTGAACCCAAAGTATCGAACTCAGACCAAACAACACTGTCCAATTTCTCGCGCACTAGTTTGTCACTCACCACTGTCCGAGTCCGTACAGCACAGCGTCCCTCGCCAGTCGGGAGCCCACTAGGTAATGATCGGAGATCTTACACGTAAGCGTAAAGGACGATATGGCACTACGACGACTGCGAATCCACACGTGATCTAGACACGAACGTTCTACCACACCGTCGCGCACCTCCTCTCTCACCTTCTATCGCGCACTCGAACCCTAACTCACACAGCGAGTTTTTTATATTTTTTAGCCGCACTGCCATTGATATACTAGGTAAAAAGGCGTAGATAAGTCATACGCGCTCAAAAAGCGGCACACCAAAAGTTGGCCAATTAGCCAACCTGAACTTAGTCACGCGTCGCTTTGTCTCTTTTTCGCACTTATGCTTAGACTTGCCGTCCTTGTCTAAGTTTTGTGCCATGTTAAAGCACCGTTTGCCTTGTAAGTGACCTATCTACGCCTTTTTACTCATACAATATCATTGCGCACTGCACAACATTTTCGTAATATATCTATGTTTATAACACCAATTATTATGCACTCGGATCGTATTGAAAAACTTCGCAGTAAGTTACACAGCTCCTCTGTAAATCCAAGATTGTTTGTCTTACGTAGCCTGTAGATCGCGACTAAGTATTGTTACGGCCAACGATTCGTAATTTGGATTAAAACACCAATGACGTAATTCGAGGATTTATTCGACGATGAACAACTGGTTTCAGGGCAAATCACACTAAATTCCAATTCGCACAGTTACTCGTAGTCCGTAGGTATCGCTTAGGTCGCAGGTTTCTTCGCTCTTGATCGCTTTGAAGTTTTCACTCCGATAGCTCACTCGAAACTGAACTGAACTTGCGCAGAGCCGGCCGCCTTATATATGCGCCGAAATCGGGTCTAGAATCTTCCAGAAACTACTAGCGCAGTCCTGCACTACTACGAATATTCTGGAATAGAGTCGCCATCTAGTATCGAGTAGACGTATTACTTACACAGCTCTCGAGCGTCTTGAGATATCTAGATAGTTCCCGGCTCTGTGGATAGATGGCACTAGCTGCTACTGCTAGACGGTAACAGTATGTACCCCGGCATCCATCACATAAAAGCTGCCCATGTACCAATTCCATAGCGTTTCCCTTATAGGTTTGCGCCACAAAATTGTATTTGTTCTTAAAATAGATCAATATACCACCACCTCGTTTTTTCTTTCGTGCGTTTATGTAGGTATCATATCCTTCTATATGATACAAAGGCATTTTTGAGATCATACATTGGAAATAAACAATTTATTGCATTGCATGCATTTATACGCATGATTGATACAGTTCATTTACCCACATGATACAGGATTATACATTCAATATACATGTCGTGGCCATATCGTAGAATTGATCACATCATGAAATTTTCGATCATTTCATGGAATGGTCACATTTCATGAAATTTTCACTGTCCATTGGCCACATCTTGATGTGCCTTGGCCAGATCAATGATAAGAAATCGTTTGACGATATGTTCAACTAAAACGCAGCCACTTCATGAAATGGTCAAGTTTATTTGACCATATCGTAAAATTATTACATTTATTGCCGGTAGAGGCGCTGAAAGCACTTTGTTTATGTACCAACAAGGCGGCTGCGTTATTTCTCGCAGTGAAAAAGTGAATTATTCGTTATTAAAATGAGGAAGAAAAAAAGAGTTATAATGAAAAAGTACTCGGAAAATGTCTGTAGGACTTAGAGAACAATAATTACCAAACATAATTTAGATTATTTTTAAACATTTCATGGACGCCCTTATTTTCACGATATGGCCAATCGTGGACGACAAAATCGTGAAATGCACACTATCTAATGATCTGGTCAAATTTAGTTGGCCACATCATGAAATGCGACCATTTCATGAAATGATCGAAAATTTCATGATGTGGTCAATTCTACGATATGGCCACGACATACACACAATTCAGGGTGATACGGTACATTTACACCTAACACACATGGTGATAGTGTTTTGTGCCGCTGTCTTGCTGAATATCAGATTCCATTTTTTATCATTCTAAATAAATCCTTAGACATTTAGAACATAGACACCAATTTTATAACATTTTTGTATTAAATTACATTAAAAGTACCATTTCTCAATTCGTTTCAGGTGCTTCGACACACGGAATTAATCCAGGAGGTGGTTGCGCAAGCGCGCGGCTCGTTCGCGCCATCTGTCGCCATGATCAAGAAGTGCATCGAAGCGTTAATAGACAAGCAATATTTAGAGAGGGCGCCCGGATCGCTCGACACCTACTCTTATCTCGCTTAGTTGTACGCGCTAACATTTATATTATAATAATAATTAAATTTGAGACACGGTGTATATTTCTTAGGCTTTGGCGAAAATGAGCTGAACCTTTTTAAATTGATTATACATCATTAAATGAGATAAAAAACATAGCAAAATGTTATTGAATATTTTAGATTCAACGAAAACAACCAAAAACGTAAACCTTCCGGCGGGATTTGAACCCACGACCTTCGGCCTGTACGCAGCCAACGCGCTACCAACTACACCACGGAGGAAGTCCCGCCGGAGGGTTTACGTTTTTGGTTGTTTTCGTTGAACCTAAAATAGTTAATATCTTTCTAGTGTTTGAATATACCGTAAAAACGGAAGGTTTTAGTAATTTTATTGAGTCATTTTATATTTTGCTCAAACTGCCTCTTGTTTTTGCCTTTGACTAAAAATAGCATCGTGGTTATGGCCTTCGTTGTTGATGTTAGTAATGTTTTGTATATCAATCGAAGTTTAGTGATATTGACACCAAGCAATAGGGTATCGGACTACTTCTTTTTATTTGATAAATCCAAACTTCTTAGTTTCTGCTATCGAACACTAAAAGAAATTTTGCTCTATCTTTAAAATTGACCGAGTTATAAAGGTTTGGCACATACGCACTTGTGACGTCATTTGTTAGTAACGCCATAAAATCTCCATACAAAAAAAATATTTTGAAAGAGACAGACATATTGAAACATTAAAAAATCACTGTAAATTCGTTTTTCAACCGATTCCGCGAATCGTCTGCTACTAATCTATATTTTAAAAATAATTCATAAAATATGGTAAATTTAGGAACAGTCCGATCCCCTATTGAGAATGTTTTAGTTTAAATTGTAACGCAATAACGATCGAGTCTTATAGGTAGCGCCGTAAGGGCGACGCGACATCCAGAGGTAGATTAGCCAAATCTTAGCTAAGCATACTCGTCTGACTACATTGTCAATATTATAATCTGCTATTTTTAAGTTCAGCCTAGATTTTGCAATCGACGTTTGACAGCTCTAAAATTCTATTGTTTATATCTGGGTAGTCCTTTTTTTTTTTCTTTAGAAGTACGTACATTTTAGATGGGCGTTTACTATCGTCGACATGAAGGCTGTGCTTAATCCTAATATATATAAATAAATAAATAAATGAAATTGAATCGCTGTACAATAATTTTGTAGGCTGAAAGGCGTCGGCGAGTGCGATCTTCAATATGATTTGTCCAAATTCGAACTGTAACCGCACTGCACTGCGACTGAACTGTCGCCTTTCGCTTCAAGCTAATAAGCTTCACTTGTAACATGTAAGAAAATCTTGGAATCTTAATTTGACCCACTCCCCGGTCTTCGATTAGGATGAAATTTTGCACACGCTCTGAGTTCTGATGACAATACATGACTAGCTAAGAAACGTCATTACAAATCCAATATGGCAGCCTCCCCAAGATGGCGGACTGGCTGTTTGAAATCCACCCCCATGATATGGGTATCAAATGAAAGGCTTTGCTGTCAGGAAAACGAAAAAAATAGTCACGTGACTTAAATCCAATATGGCGGACGTCCAAGATGGCGGACAGGCTATTTGAAATGCACCCCCATGATATGGATATCAAATGAAAGGGTTTGCTGTCAGGAATACGAAAAAAAATAGTCGCGTGACTTAAATCCAACATGACGGACATCCAAGATGGCGGATTAGCTATTTGAAATGCACCCCTATGATATGGGTATTAAATGAAAGGGTTTGCTGAATAGGATACAAAAATAATAATCACGTGACCTAAATCTAAAATGGCGGCCGTCCCTTGGGACGGATTGTTTTGTAATTTTTAGTGCGTGCTAATAGCGTGTTTTTTAGTTTTTTAATTTAAATATGTTTTGTATAGATTTCACTAACATCTAATACTAACTGTTCGTCCACGAATTCGCTTTTTCCACGATACTCTTACGCACAAACAAAAACAACGATCCTTTGTGTCAATCAATCAATCAGCCTATTGCAGTCCCCTGCTGGACCACCACCAACGACCTTCCTCAGGTCGTCAGTCCACCTGGCAGGGGGGCGTCCCACACTACGTTTCCCGAGACGCGGTTTGACCCTAATTTCTATACAATCGTCTCTTTTTCGTCCTCTTGAATGTAATATTTTTTTATTATTTGTATAAAAAGTAAAATTATTAAAAATTATACATAAGGCGAACTCTGCTTCAGCTAGAATAGTTTCTATAACATAGCAAAATTATGTTTCCTCCATCGAAATCAGTTACGTACAAGGAATAAAATTTCCTTCATCGAAACCGGTTACGAAACTGCGGTTTCGTAGACGGCCGAAGCGTTTTAATCTTAGTCCTTTTTCGACAAATTTCGTATTTAGCGCGGCCGCACATTGTAAGAAGTTGACGCTCGCCGGACGCACCACGCATACTATCAGAATTTCCATCCGGCAACTTTGAGCCCCGTCGTGTTTCATACCTCTTGCGACCAACATGGATGAAGACACGTTATTGCTTTTAGCACTATTGTTTTGTTACAAAAAAAGAAAGATAAAACGTCGATATTGGGTTCACCCCCGTAAGCGGCGGATCGGCATAATGCGCACAAGTTTCAATCATCGGCAAAATGCGAAAGGCCGTCGATAAGTGCGGCCCGACCCTAACTGTAACCAATTATTGCTGTTGCAGTAATGATTTACCGTCCCACCCAAATGCAGCAGTGTATTTCGAAATAGTCACGGATCTGAGAGGAGAGGTGTAATCGCCGCTATAATGCTATGCTACTCTATTTATTGACCCTTTTCAAAAACAACGTGTTTGCTAAAGGGCCCCGGAGACGGTCAAACGGTTTGATTCAAACACGTAAAGTTTGGTTTGACTCAAACCATTTTGATCGTTTACAAAGGTGGTTTGAACGGTTTGTCAAACATTTACGTGTTTGAAGCATGTTTGATGCAATTTCATATTAGGTGTCATCGTATTAGGAGCAATCCGGTAATGATGACGTCTTTTGTAATAATTATTAGTAATAAATAAATTTATAAATTTTGTTGTGTTTGACGCGTCAGAAGTGTAATTACGACAGCGTACAGAATCAGACTGCGCAGAGCCGTTTGACAAACGGTTTGAGTCAAACCGTTGACCGTCTCCGGGGCCCTTAACATCCTATATTTAAGACGGTGGTGTAGGAAAATGTTATACACATACACATATACTATACCTACTGTGTTGTTGATTAGCCAATAAACTTACTTTAAACTAGCGGTCCGTACGCGGCTACGCTCGCGTTGTGTAAGATTTTCCCGTTGGAATAAAACTCTTTTCCTATGGATCATCTAAATCCGTTGAGTATTTTAAGCGTGAAGGCGGAATAAACATCCAAATATATTTTCACATTAATAATATTAGTGTGATTAACTCACAACTTGTATGGAATATACATGGAAATAGCAATGGCATCGGGCTGTCTGTATACATTTTTTGGTTTGATATAATAATAATAATCATTTATTTCAGGCAATATTCACATAAAGGTCTTAAATATGTAAACAGGGGCCCATATAATAAATACCTTAAAACTGACATACATACATACATATATTATGCATACTAAATTGACGCAGGTTAGATTTATACAAAATGTTAGATAAAATATAACGCAAAACCTCTTCAGTGGTGGTAGTTCGGCCCATGAATTAAACTTTCCAGCGAGCCAATATGTCGCGAATTTACGAGTGCGTTACCCCAGCCAGAAAATGTCGAAAATCGTCATCGTACTTTTTATTTTAATTCATACGAATTGACTCGCTTAGCTGATCGGTTAGTGTGAAAAGGTAAAAATTATTGATTTTGTAAAAGATCAATCTTTAATAACACGTATATTATTCAACTATAATAGGTACCTACCTACAGTAGGCGCGCGAGTTGAATGCAGTCGTGGCCCGAGGTAAAGAGCGGGAGCATCTTCCCCCGCTTGTCCGCACCCTCCCCTCACGCGCCTGTAGTGCAGAGTGCTGTCATTGATAGCTATCGTTCCATCTGCATTTCTAAGCTCTGCATTCAACTCGCGCGCTTACTGTACCTAAATGGTTATGGATTTGCCGAATATAATAATCCTAACAAAATTACTTAGTTTATTTAAAATTGGATCCTGTGGTGCATACAGAGAGAGAGATTTGATCTTCTATCAATTGACGCCATAAAAATACAGGGTGTTATTTTTAGCCGGTTCGATTCCCGGGTGTGGCAAGCGTATTATCAAAAATATTTGAATGCAGTTTTGTTTCTTTTCAAAAATAAATGAATGTTTCCTTTGAATGAAGTTTGCTATTTCCATTGTTTAGAGCACTTTCCCTCAGGTGGCATTCAAAAATTCCACCCTGTATATAACGAAATGTAAAATTCTCAAAACGTCATTTTCATTTATTTGTATGTACTAAAAGAAAAAGGTGTTTTTTCATTAATTCAATAAATAATTATCAAATATAATGCCGAGTTGTTCTTACTTATAACATCTTTCGGGACAACTTTTGTAGGTACCCCATTTCAGTCTAACATGCAAAATATTGATAAATCACGTAGCACAGTGTGTTATGAGACCCAATTTTGTTGCATGCTGTTTTTATTACATAATTCAATAGTTTATATCATTTTAAGCACTGTTTGTTCAGGGTTGATATCGATACGACTTTTAGTTTTTTTTTATTTTTCACTCCAAAGTTACCCTTTATCCGGGTCTGGATATATCGAAAAAAAAAATATTAAACTACGGTACTTATCAAAATTTTGATTATGTACATTAGTGGCATTAATAATTACTATTTCTCTCACAAATTTTCGTGGTTTTGTTGTGAATAGACAACAAGATATTAATATTTTTATCGTTTTTCGGTTTAATGAATTTTCCCGACAATAACGCCATAATTCTAAATGCCATTGTTGTATATAGTTAAAATTTTGATAAGTACTTGAGTTTATTTTTAATTATTTTTTTTCGATGTTTCCGGTCCAGGACTAAGGGTGTGAAAAATAAAAAAAACTAAGTCGTAGGTATCGATGCCGACCCTGAACAAACAGTGCTTAGAATGATATAAACTATTGAATTATGTAATAAAAACAGCATGCAACCTACGAATAAGGAATGCAACAATTAGGTCTCATAACACACTATGCGTAGGTATTCTACTCAACCTACCTAACACTTCGAAATAGGAAATAATTTCTAATACTTTTTAACTTTCTTTCCCAATGTATTGAAATAGACGTAAAGTCACGAATTATTTGATAAGGGGTTGTATAAAGGGGTGACCAGGTCACTAGGTAACTATCTTTGTCTAGTACAACATCAACCATGAAGTCCTTCGTTGCTTTTGCAGTATTTGCTTTGGCCCAGGTAAGTTGAAGTCAAGGACTGTTTAAACGTCCTCCTTGGTTGAAGTTAATACATTAATAGGGATTAGTAAATTACTGCCGCGGCCGCAAAATTAGCTATGGTGGACGAGGGCACATTTTAAGGCCGAGCCGCAGGCGAGGACTTTTATTGTGTACGAGTCCAGCAAGAGTTATTGCGGCATAGTGCTTTTCTCTCCTTTAGATGTCTTCTTGTATCGTACTAAACTTATAAGTTCTAATCGTTATCACTAACTTCTTGAACCATTAATTGTTATAATATTTCCCTAATTCAATGATTAGTTAACTTCATCATGATAAATAAGTAAGAAAATAAAACGAAATAAAGAAAAGAGACGAAAATTACAAACCGCCATATTTGTTTTTTTTTTTTTTTGTTATATGCCAGTGTCATACAGAGCATACAGCCAACTCCAATCCCTACAATTCGTGTACGATTCATATAAAATTTGAATTTAGAACATAGATAAAAATAGAAATTTAGAAAATAGAATCTCTGATCTGGAGTAGTTTTCATTTTCTAGTAACGCAATGCGCTTTTGCGCGTGTTGTGATGTCCATTGCCGACTCGTAGTCACACCAAGTTATCACACCAGTGTTACAAACAGGTTTTTATTTCTTGTTTGTCACACTACTGATTTTTTCACACCATGTATACTATAATTGCTAGTGCAGTACCTATGGTACACACTAGCATCTTTTTCGTAGTAAGTAGGTAGTGCAATTTATGGCCTTGTGGATGTCCAGTGATTCATATGATAATGCAACCTTATCTAGTGCTGGCCGGTTGGAAACGCAATGTTTGATCCTACAAATACATGTTTCTGATTCTGATTCTTTCTTCTGTGAAGAGAAGAAATTGACAAAGCAACTCCACAGGCATTACATCTTTTGCATTGTTATTTTACAAAAATATTGGTTGGTTTAAAAATTCTTAATTTGTTACCTATAATGACCTAGGTCGCCTGAACAATAATTTCAGCAAGCCTACAGCCATTGCATGGCGCCAACCTACCTGCCCCCATCACCGGCCGTCGAGGTGTTCCTGCCTGCCCCCGCACCGGCCGTCGAGGTGTTCCTGCCTGCCCCCGCACCGCCTACATGCGGCGCGGCCCTAACCGCACTCGCCCCAACATTGGCCTCTTCCCTGTCAGGCACAATTAGCTCGCTGTTGCCGCCACTACTGAACTCTGCCTTGCCACCAGTGTTGACATCTGCGTTGTTAGGAGCCGCGCCTTTGCTCAACGCTGCTGCTCCGGCGCCCTTACCTATGCCGGCGCCTCTCCCGTGGCCCGCGGCACCGTGCGCTGCACCTTTACCACCTGCGCCTATTGCGTGGCCCGCGGCACCGTGCGCTGCACCTTTACCACCTGCGCCTATTGCGTGGCCCGCGGCACCGTGCGCTGCGCCTCAGCCACCTGCGCCTCTTGTACTGCCAGCTGCGCCACTTGCATGGCCCGCACCGTGCGGGTGCGCACCTCTTCCAGCCGCGCCCATTATGTTGCCTGCACCTCTGCCAGCACCAGCACCATCATGCTTCCAAGCTACCATTTGCCTTTAATTGTTTCATAGAAAAATAACGTACACAAACGTTTCTAAACTCTTTATTGAAATATGTTTACAATAGTTGGTTTCGTATGAAATAAACATTTTACAAATTAACAAAACTTGGACTTTTTTCTTTTATCACACACACTCAAAAAGTAATTTAATAAGGAATTTAGTTTGTGTCTATCTACCTATGTACACATTTTAGTTAGACATTTAGATTTAGAGAAAACTAGAGCACATCTCCTTCTCAAAAAATAAATAACTTGTGCCTCCTCTTGCCTTGATTATACTACGCATGTATTAGTGTGTATAGATAGAAATAGATTTATTGTGTAATTTACAATCCCTTCACCCTTAACTCCTTGATTAATTGATTATACTTACACTTGGAAGATAACGTTGTTAAATTTTAATTGTGATAGATCGAAATTGATCTCTAGAAATCATTGCTATTACTTATTTCAATGGCATTCCATTGAGTTGAAAAATATTCGTATTCTTCGAATTGTTTGTATTTTAAAAGAAGTTTCAATTTCAGGTTGCGTATACAGAAATATACGTCTCAGACTCCTGTGACACCATTTACAATCTCCTGGATAGTTATTTCTAGCAACAAACTTTTGTTTTTCATAATTTTATTATGTTACAAAGGCAATCCTAAAATCTAAATTCTTAAACTTAATTTGGCCAAATTATTGCACTAAATTCTAAGATGGCGGTTCAGTAGGCTCAATTTACATTACACAGGAATAAACAAATTTTTACGTCTGAATTATGTCTGTATCTTTTTAAAACTTTTTTTTTTATGTATGGTGCTACTGTCCTATGACACGTCACCATATTATGCTGCATGCTGCTGCGACACGCCAATGAAATGTTAAACAAAGCAGAATCGCCGTTAGAGGAGTTCAGAACGCTGTGGTTCCAATAATTCGAATGCGTTACTTCAAGTTCTTTGCAGTGTGGAACATTTAGAGCCGCAAGATATTTGGCGCATAATAAAAAAAAATTTTACGTACCTACCTACTACGTTATGACACGAATTTTATGACACTTTTTCACTTTGTGATATAAATTCCTAGATCGTATTTTACGCGTAACGTAAATTAGACAGAAGTATCAAATTGTAATATTATTATCAAGAGGATATTCTATAAACGAAAAATAGGGCACAACTTTAGTTTACTATATTTTGTTAGGTTAGACTTTCATCAAAGTTTTATTGCCAAATCTAATTTCGAGTATAGAACATTCACACGTACAAATATCATACAAAATATTTTATCCAATATGCATTCGCATACTGCGTTTTGCACTGATTATTCGAAGTGACATGCAGTTTTTTTTGCAATGTCCAACACATATTTAACTACGAAGTTATACGATGATAGCGATGGTATAGTGATGCAGAAAAATGTAGAAAAGACATACACAACACAGTTAACACTGGCAACACTGTTATATTTTCAGCCAATCACGCTGTTACTTCCTGTAGGACTGCAATCAACTACCGCAGGTTTATGTAGGGTGTATTCCGAATCAGATTTTATTACTCAACGTACTGACAACGCGATAATACGGCTCATACTGCTGAAACTGTTTATAACTCAGTCTTGCCAGATGTTGATTATCGTACCTAAACTGGCAAATAAATTATTAAACGTGTTAAAAGTACAGCTGTGAAAACAGCACTTTTCACATGGCTGGTACCCAATATAAGAAATGCAATGCGATTTTTTTTAAAAATGGAGATGTAAATAGGCACTTCAAATTAAAAAAATACAAAACAGAATGTTTGATATTTATATTTTATCAGATTGCCTGTGATATTATCTTATGTATGTATGTACCTGAGTCAAAAATATCGTAATATATACTTAACCTACTCGATACTTTTACTATCGAACATCTGGCAACCCTGATTGTTTTAAGATATTTCAGTAATTTATCGCCATTTCATAATTGAATAACGTGTTTTTAATTTTGTTCAACCAAATAAATATAAGACACGTTAATTTTACATTTTAAACATTAAACATTTAACTTTTTTAAATAAATAAACAATATGTCAAAGTCGAATTTGACATTACGCTTACGAGAATTTCGCTCTGGAGCATGGGCGCCGTTATTGGAAGATGGCGGCGGTCATGATCATGACGCAATCCGTGACGTCACAATGGCTGCCGTAACCTGACAGTGATTCGGTCAAAATGATTTCAGCGCAAATCGGAACGCGGCCGTAGTGTTTCCTTTAGAATAAAATGTTATTCGAATACCATTCTAGTTTATGCTCTTTTCTGTCACACTCTGTACGTACTTTTAGTATTTTATATATATATATATATATATATATATATATATATAAACCCAAAAATATTTCTGTCCACTACACAAAAAACTGAAAAATACGTATACTCATAATACATGAATAAAAGAAAATAATATAAATTTTGATTCAAATAATCTTACATTTTCCAATAAGTTTACCGAATATAATGCTGTTTTCTATTCTTGAGAATGATTTCATTTAAATCATCGCAAGTATATTATATCATCTGTTACACATTCATTGTAGGAGATTCATATGTAAGACAAAGTTGCTGTAAAAGAGGTTTAAAAAAAGGGCTTGCTGGTTATGACACCCAATTTTGAATTATCTCAAATAGCAAAGACGCGACGTGTCGTGAGAAATGAAACAAAATTAATGGTGTATAAGGGACTAGACTACGAGTATATACGACCGTGAGTTTTATTTGATTAGGTAAGTATTATTTATACGATATTTTTTTTTTACTTTTAGACCAATCTGTACTGTATACAGGTAGGCACTTAACCTTTTTTCCTTCGTAAAACGCATGATGTTCTCACACCGAACATCAAAAACTGACTGAAGCGTTTAGTGGTAATAATTTCTACTATATGACTATAAATGACTAGAATCATGTGAAAAAAGACTGAGAATCTGCGCCTCCGCTGTGAGATATTCACGCCCGCTCAAACAACATCATCTATCTATCAATCCACTGTGAGATATTCACGCCCGCTCAAACAACATCATCTATCTATCAATCCACTGTGAGATATTCACGCCCGCTCAAACAACATCATCTATCTATCAATCCACTGTGAGATATTCACGCCCGCTCAAACAACATCATCTATCTATCAATCCACTGTGAGATATTCACGCCCGCTCAAACAACATCATCTATCTATCAATCCACTGTGAGATATTCACGCCGCCCGCTCAAACAACATCATCTATCTATCAATCTACTGTGAGATATTCACGCCCGCTCAAACAACATCATCTATCTATCAATCCACTGTGAGATATTCACGCCCGCTCAAACAACATCATCTATCTATCAATCCACTGTGAGATATTCACGCCCGCTCAAACAACATCATCTATCTATCAATCCACTGTGAGATATTCACGCCCGCTCAAACAACATCATCTATCTATCAATCCACTGTGAGATATTCACGCCGCCTGCTCAAACAACATCATCTACCTATCAATCCACTGTGAGATATTCACGCCGCCCGCTCAAACAACATCATCTATCTATCAATCCACTGTGAGATATTCACGCCCGCTCAAACAACATCATCTATCTATCAATCCACTGTGAGATATTTACGCCCGCTCAAACAACATCATCTATCTATCAATCCACTGTGAGATATTCACGCCGCCCGCTCAAACAACATCATCTATCTATCAATCCACTGTGAGATATTCACGCCCGCTCAAACAACATCATCTATCTATCAATCTACTGTGAGATATTCACGCCCGCTCAAACAACATCATCTATCTATCAATCCACTGTGAGATATTCACGCCGCCCGCTCAAACAACATCATCTATCTATCAATCTACTGTGAGATATTCACGCCCGCTCAAACAACATCATCTATCTATCAATCCACTGTGAGATATTCACGCCGCCCGCTCAAACAACATCATCTATCTATCAATCCACTGTGAGATATTCACGCCCGCTCAAACAACATCATCTATCTATCAATCCACTGTGAGATATTCACGCCCGCTCAAACAACATCATCTATCTATCAATCCACTGTGAGATATTCACGCCCGCTCAAAGAACATCATCTATCTATCAATCCACTGTGAGATATTCACGCCCGCTCAAACAACATCATCTATCTATCAATCCACTGTGAGATATTCACGCCCGCTCAAACAACATCATCTATCTATCAATCCATCTCGATATCACCAACAGTTGTAAGAAACGTCGTTTCGTAAAACCTAGGTTTTACAAAACTAGTAAGATTGTAAACTATTGCAAGTGGTAAACGATTTCTAATTACACAATACACGATAGTTGACTGAGCGAGCGAAGCGTCTCTGCTTCAGCTTGGCAAAAATTGCTTTTGTATGTGTGTGTGTGTGTGTGTGTGTGTGTGTGTGTGTGTATGTGTGTCTGTTTGTTCCACTCAGTGTGTGTGAGTCAGTTTTTGGAAATTTAAAAAATTACGGAGTTATGGAGGTTGCCAGCTTACAAGGTCTACCGCTGAGGCTGTTTTCCTCTACCAGGTCATATTTCTCAACCAATAAATAATAATAATAATAAGTAATGAATAAAGAATCTCTTCTTATCTGTGAAATTGTGAGCAAATATGCACTTGCAGTGCTTGTTGACCAATCATTGCACAATTTTACGATCTGACTGATTTCCGAAAATACTACCGCCCGTTAAATTGTGAACCTTCCTCTTTCGAGTCAATATCTTGTTTACTTTCGTCAATTTTATTGTGAAATATTGCGGGAAATGTGTACTGCTATAAGCGAAATTTTCCGAGTTTCATTCATTGTGAAATATTGCGGGAAATGTGTACTGCTATAGAACTTTTCTTGCAGTAAAGGCTCTAGTTCTACCCACAGTTGAATGTGTAAAAGATGTTAACAAACCATGGTTTAGATGATAACTTTAGCCTGGTGGCCATCCCATCTGTCGTCCGCCCATAACGTGCAGGTGTAAATGGTAAACAGATTGGGCCCCGTCTCGGCCATTGTTGATGACCAAACGCCACCCGCTCGGCGCTTTCTGCGATCCAAGCGATCTGGCCACTAACAACATGTGTCCGAGAATCTGTAGGCAAGAAAAATAAGGTAGTTAGAGCCAGGTGGAAGGTAGTTTGCGAAATTTAGTGTTAGTGGAGACATTGGCTTGTAAAACAGACGGCCGCTGAGCCAGACAGAATTATACACTGTAGGATGGATGTACACATACATACGTTTATTCGACGCTCTTACGGTGAAAGAAAACATCGTGATAAAACTTGCACACTCCTGCGAAGAAATTCAAATGTTGTGTGTGAAGTCGACCAATCCGCACTGGGCCAGCGTGGTCGACTAAGGCCTAATCGCCCTAATTCAAGGTAGGCTCAAACATAGACTTATAATATACTAGCGTATAGACAATCTGACGGCCCAATAATGCGTGCCAAGTTTTGACTTGTCAATGTGTGCGTTAGCTAGTATAAAATCTAATGATGAAAAAATTGTTCACCAAAATAAACAAAATTATCAATAAACAGAACTTTATCTATACCTAATATTTAAATACACAAAAGGATTGACATAATTTTATATTATTGACAGAATAAAAGAGACAAGTTTTAACCAAAAATAAACGCATCGTTGTAGTGACGATGTCCTAAGTACGAGGGCTGATTGATAAGTTTCCGAAACGACAAAGAAAAACTTTAAAAATCTATTTAAAATAAATTTATTTCTCAACGTAGTTTCCTTCTACCTCGATGCATTTAGTCCAGCGCTTCTCCAATGCCAGTTTGATAAAATGTTTTCTCCAACCCCTCAAAATACTCGTCCACGGCAACAATGACTTCTTCATTTGATGAAAATCTCTGGCCACCTAACCATTTCTTCAGGTTTGAGAATAAGTGGAAGTCACACGGGGCCAGATCCGAGGAATAGGGTGGATGCGGTAGCAATTCGAACCGCAATTCATGGAGTTTGGCGACTGCAACCATTGACGTGTGTGCAGGTGCGTTGTCATGGTGGAACAAAACTTTTTTCTTGGCCAAATGTGGTCGTTCTTTCTGGATTTCTTCACTTAATTTTTGCAGCAAGCTTGCGTAGTACTCTCCATTTATTGTTTTTCCTTTTTGCAGATAATCCACTAAAATAATCCCTCGAGCATCCCAAAAAACAGTCGCCATCACTTTGCCGGCCGACAAAACCGTTTTTGCTTTCTTCGGCGCAGGTCTTCCGCTCTCAGTCCACTGCTTAGATTGTTCTTTTGTCTCGGGAGTATAATGATGTATCCAGGTTTCATCGACTGTTACGTAACGCCGCGAAAACTCGTTAGGATCTCGGTTAAACAGCGCCAAACACTCCGATGAATCGTCCACTCGACGTTGCTTTTGGTCAACAGTGAGCAAACGCGGCACCCATCGCGCGCAAAGCTTTTTCATTCCCAAATGTTGGTGCAAAATATTAAAAACGCGTTCAGATGAAATGCTCACCATCTCTGCTATCTCTCGCAACTTCAAGCGCCGATCATTCAATACAATTTTGTGATTTTTTTTTATCATGTCCGGATTCGTGACTTCATTTGGACGGCCAGACCTGTGGGCGTCTTCGCAGCTCTGTCTTCCACGTTTAAAATTAGTTACCCAGGTGTGAATTGTACTCAATGCAGGAGCAGAATTACCTAAAACACTGTCTAGCTTAGTTTTAATCTGGGTTGCTGTTTTCTGTTTTAAAACGTACAACTTTATCACCGCACGAATTTCGTTTCTTTCCATTGTTAAGAAAATTTACGACAGAGAAAGTTCTACGTCCTATCAAACAAATTCCACCAGTTCGATTAAATTCAAATTTGGCGTTCTATTTTCAAAAAGATGCCAAAATATAATGTAATATTTTTTTTTGCGTATCATTTTTTTAAGTTCGTCGTTTCGGCCAGTTATCAATCAGCCCAGGTATTTACCTGTGAAATATGCAATTTTCAGGATTATTTCTATGATTAACACCACAGTCACTCACAGAACAGGTAACCATTGTTGAATACAATCGTATTTACTAAAAATAAACCACAATTTACGCAAAAAATACAAAATACTGAGGAGTTTCTTCCACGCGTGTCGACTTGTGACGACCTGTCAACCAAAACCGGTCACAGTTCCAATAGATTCGCTTTCCTTTTCTATCTTGCTATATTTCCGTAAAAGATTTTCTTCTCCCCTGCACGCTTTGTTGGTCTATACGCCAGTATATTATAAGTCTATGGGCTCAAGCCCCTCGGTGCGGACGTAATGAGGTGTTGATGATGAGCTGTTGACAGAATTATACACAGTATGATTGCTCAAATAGTACAAATAGTGATGTGCAAAAACTGTTTTCAAAAGAATCAACCTATCTAAATCACTTTAAGATGTTCCGCAAGTTAACCCCATAAATCAATGCAGCTCGTCTCGCTATTTCCTACGAGGCGAGGCGAGGCCGACTACGTTTCGTTTCCGCCTATCTGTGACCTAGATTATCGTGTGTTTTACCAATTGCCACGGAGATACACGGCAGACGTGTCAAATGACCAGCCCAGTCCAATTCCAGTTTGATGGTTCTCTCTGGGGCATCAGTAATGAGCTTTGCACACAATATGGTATCAATTTAAAACTTAATAAAAATTATTAAAACATTTTTTCAAAATTTTTTACAAAGGTACCATGCAATACATGTAAGAATAACAAATTTAAAAATAAGATGTATAAAGCTAAATCTATAATGGGCCTTACTTAAGGCTACGTTTGGAAAATAGCCATATTCCGCGTCATGCTGTTAACAGTTTTTCGTGACATTACTTTTGACAGATGAACAATCGGACAAGGGGGTCTTCTTCTTCACCGTGCGGGTTGTAAGGTCGACAACCGACCTCACAAACCCTGGTGTCAGTGTTATAGAGCCGCCAAAGGCCACTGACATGGCTCGTGTAACGACTAGATAGTAGCCAGGGCCAGGGACCAACGGCTTAACGTGCCTTCCGAATCGTCTTTCTTTTCGGAGAATCAGGTGATTCAGCCTGCAATGTCCTATAGCCAAACTGGGAAAAGTCTCACAAAGAGATTTTGCTTGACAGTGTCCCCACCGGGAATCGAACCCGGAACCTCCGTAATGGGCATCGAAATCTCGACCACTAGGCCACGGAGGCTGTTTACACGTCATGATGAAGACATGACATAGAGAAACCTTTTCCTCCCGCTAGAGGTGCCACTTAAACGTGACGTAAATGGCAAAATAATGTTTTACGGCTCTGTGTGCTGGAGCTCTTTTGATGTAAATGGAACAAAGATTTCAGACGCGCGTCGGCTCGCAGCGATCGTCTTTTGTTCCTCTGAGAAATTGAAGTTGTCTGCATTGTTGCCAGTGTAGTTTTTTTTACTACCTAACACGGTGGCGCCATTATGCAACCCTATCGTGTTAAAAGTTCGCTATATTACCACTATGGTAAAAAAAAAAAGATTAGTCTGTTAAAAAAAAACGTTGATTTGAAGTTTTATAATGAATAAGGTAATTTTTACCAAAGTAACAGTAACAGGATTATTTTCGTAAATAAAAAATTCACCCCATGTATTCACCTTTATAATTTTATAACTGTCATTGATGAAAATTAATCCAGAACCATAAACTCACGAATATTTTTCAAAATATTCTTAATCTAATGCCATAACAAAAAAAAAATGAATTACATAACTACTTTTTTTTTTCGTTATGGCACTAGTTTGTCTTTGTGCCAGTGTCATCTGCAATGTTTGACCTTTGACAGAGTCAGGAATTCAGGACATTAAATTATTCATAACATTAAAAACCAGCTATTTGTGAAAACTCGCAAAAACATTGAAACATAACACAAAAAATTACAAATTATTGCTGAAATTAAATGAGGGAGTCTCAAATGAGACAACAAGAAAATGTTTGGACTTCACTATTTATTTGTATTCAAGTAGGTCTATTTATTTTTACATTACACTTAGTGCACTCTTTTGTCTGCCTTTAAATTATTCTTCTCTCTTACTTCATGTATAGGTTGGCTGGAAGAGATCTCTTTGTAGAGATAAGCTTGCCTTTGTAATATAAATTTTAAATCAAATGTATGTGGAAATTGTGTCCAATAAAGAATATAATAAAAATAATATAATGATAATAAATATAATATATTTAATATTTATACAACGTGTTACAAAAAATACCAAAAAAAAGAATATCCTTCATCACAGGTATTTAATCAAAATTTTCCCATCTCTAGTGTCATTTGACACCTAAAATATAGACTATCGATTATCAGAACGGAAAAGTATTTGTACCCCATTTGTGCCTACATTTTTAAAAGAGATGTACTTGTATTAATTTATGTTAGAAAACATTTTCTTTTTTGCCTTAATTGTCTTGTTTACGTATTTACAAACATAAATATTATTTTGAAATATTTAGTTCATTATTTCATTAATTTATAATTTCATAACATTGATTTAACAAAGCTTTTTTTATTTGTAGTTTTTTTCATTTTGAAATTAATTGTTCTAATGTGAATGTTATGGTACAAGTAGTATGTAAACATTTTTAACCGTAGCGGTAAAAATAGGCACATTGACCTAAAATTACATACCTGGTCCGAATATTCTTTGACACAGCTGATCACTAGAGATGGAAATTTTTTTATTAAATGCCTGATAAAAATATTCTTTTTTTTGGTATTTTTTGTAACACGTTGTATAATTTTGAAGTCCACATATAGGGCCCTTATAAATATTTCCTATTTCTCTAAGTTAATATTTGGACCACCTTCATCATCATCTCAGCCGGAAGACATCCACTGCTAAACATTGGTCTCCCCCATAGGCCACCTTGATTAGACATAATTAGATTTACTGTTATAGTAATAAAATTTTAAGATTAATTTTCTTATTACTAAACTTAATTTAGTTAAATTGATGATGATAGAGGGTGTTTGTTTAGCCAAATTATTCCGCACAAACCACCCAGCAGTAGGACATATTACAGGTTAGAAAATATGTAAAAAATGATGTGCCTTGATTTTTTAAGAGTTATTTCTTAATTTCGAAATGCTTTTATGTACATTCCAGTAAAATAGATATAAAATTTCTTTCCCACTAGGCCTTACTCTATTAAAAGATAACAAGTATGTTATCTGGGTAGGGTAATGAAATGACTAAACCATAAGGCATGTACAAACACCTGATAATTACTGATAAGATTATGTTTGCATCTTATGTGATCATTGATATTCACAGCTAAGTACTTATTACAATTTTTGAATTAGATAAGTAGTATAGATTTTTTACAAAATAGTTACTTTTAATGCAGTCTTAAGCTTTCAAACCAAAGGTAAAAACATAACATGTACTCTGAATTTTACATGAAATTATGAATTTATTAAGGTTTCACTTATTTTTTTTTTACTCTGTATGGTTGAATCCATCCAGCTGGAAAATAACCTCACAAAAGAAATTCTATTTTCAAAATTTATTTACCGCCTTAACATCGCAACTAGCACGTACATTTGGTCGGATAATACTTACATCTTTATCATTGATATCTGCGTCTTGGAGACGCGCTATTTTCTTCTTGGGGATCACCAGAAAATGTACGGGGGCTTGGGGAGCTACGTCGTTGAAGGCCATACACCATTCATCTTCGTAGATAATATCCGCTTTAATTTCTTTTGATATAATCTTGTCGAATATGGTTGGCCCCGGCGCGGCTACGCTAGCAGCCTGTGCCTTCAATACTTCGTCGTCTACGTACGATCTTTTCACTGTGACGGCCGCTCCGCGATTTAAATCGTAAATATTAGTAGGGTAAGTTTTCTTTAACCTAAACTTTAGAGCTCTTTGTAACACTTTATTAAACATTTTGGATATTATTTCTGGACATTCTCAGAAAATTGCGTAAATTTTTCCTATTTTGTTTGACTCACTGACTGGACTGACTGACTGACATTGACAGATTAGGGATGCCGAGTACAAAATGAATCGTACCAACAGTCTAAAACCGTACCATATGAAAAATTAACAAAAGCGGTTTTTTTCTAATTTTCGGAACTGCGTAGTTAGTTATAATAAGAATTTCAGGAAGTTGCATCATCATCATCGTGTGGGTTGTAAGGTCGACAACCAACCTCACAAACCCTGGGCCCCGTTTCACGAAGCTACAAGTAACAAGTTACAATTATTTAACTATTAGAGCAGGACCCAATGAGAATAAAATTCATTTCCGTGGGACTTACCTCCGTCATACGGCCTACTGGTATGTACTTATTCGGCACATTTACCTGAACATCAAAAGTGCGGTAGTCACTTCCAAAAGGTTAGGATTATGGAAATTTGATTTATTAAAAAACATGAAGTTACATTTATCAGCTTTCTAATGAACCTTAAATCATTGAAATCGAGCTATAAACAACGGAACTGTAGTCTAACTAAGTGAGCGTGGGTAGCGCCGAACTGACTACGGTACTTAGATTTTGGTACGAATAATCTTGAAAATAACGTAACAAAACGGGTAGAATCACAGCAAAATAAAAAAGTGGAACAGGCAACATATCTTTTATTCATATCGTGGCACTAGTTTCAACTCTTAGTGTTAACTATGTGCCAGTCAAAAAAATTTTCTTCATTTTACTGCGAACTAATTTCAAAAATTCTCGTAACAAATAACGCTTCGTATCGTATCGTATCGAACATAGCGTAAATAGAATAGGCCCGGCCGCCATCTTTGTTACGTCATAGCTACCCCCTCCATACCTTTAGGAAGTAACTACCGCACTTTTGATGTAATAGTGTTCTGTGCTTTTGATGTTCAGGAAAATGTGCCGAATAAGTATATACCAGTAGTCCGTATGACGGAGGTAAGTCCCACGAAAATCGTTATTTGAAGACTTTTTTACAAATGGGTTCCGCTCTATATTACAAGCTGAGAAATCTCACAATTTACCGTAGACAATTTACTTACAATTATTAGTGTTTCACAAACCTGTACAAAAATCATAACAATAGTAAATTGTCTATGAATGCATCTTACAAGGAAAATTATATCGATTTATCAAGTGTGGCCCACATCCTTAATTCATTCACTCAGGCTGCCTTCCGAGACGCGCTGAAATCGATTAAAGTACCTGTAATCGCGTTCCGAATCACTGTCAGCCATACATTTTATTGCTTTTCTGATCGCTGACAGAGCTGAAAGTCTGAATCGGAATGCGCCATTAATCATTCACCCTTTTTAAATTAAATAAATGAAAACTAAGTTTGGTGTTTGTTTATTTCTTATGGATCAGAAAGAGCTCAAAATGATATTTTTGAGAGAAATTCTCAAAAGAAAAGGTGTCCTTTTTGGGTACTTTTCACCCAACAAGGACACCTTTCGAAAATCGATGAAAACAGTCGTTAGTGGAAAAATCGCTGTTGCTTTTTTGTGTTTTGATACCTTTCTGCTTCTGCTCCAGCGCTACGGGAAGTGCAGTTTCGCCCTTGCGTAACTAAGCGCAGGCAGCGTACGAGCCGGCGCGGCTGAGGCTGGTCGCCGAAGGTCGTAGGCCGTAGGCGACCAAACAGCCGAAACTCTCCCTCCGCGCTTCCGGGTTCTCATAAACACTCTAGGGGTAACAGCGGAAAGAGACCACGTGGAAGTCGGTGTTGATAGATTCGGTTTTGCGATTCAGGGTTTGATCAAAAGAAACGATCAAACACGGCCTATAATCTTCATAGAAAATTTACTGGCAACAGCGATGACATTTCCGAAGTCATATGACATTTCTCATGCCGCCATATTGAAAAAAAAAGGTCTGTCAGACTGCCGCCGCCCTATACTATTGGCCGATGCACACCAAATGCGTGACGTGACGTGACGTGCGCACGCACTAGTTGTAATGTATGAAACTTTATAGAAGATGCCACACTGGATGCGTGACGTGTGCACGCACGTGCACGCAGCTGTCACGCGCACGCCGAGCTGCGTCTGACTGACAAACCGACTCCGTACACGAGCGAGGCGGAACGGCAACGTCGCACACGCGCGTGCGCTGATGACGTTGTATTATATGGCGCTCCTTGTTAGGTGCCACACCGGCTACGCACGCGCACGCAACGCTCGGTGCTGCACGTGTGCACGCGCGTCCCGTTGTATTTATTTACAAACCAAATAGTGTTTTCTTCGCAATGGAGACAATTTTGAAATAAAATCTAATAGAAATCGTAAGAAAATGTGAGTTTATCTACAGCACCAAACACAAAGAGTATAAAAATAAAAATTATAAAACATTGTTGTGGGAGAGAATCGGCTTAATGATAGAAATAGACGGTAAGTAAAATTATATTGTTTTTATTCATTTAACTCAGTACAAAAATTTAAAATTTTAATTATTTAAGTATGTGACAATTTTTTCTCGAATGTTTATTGCATTTCTGGATGATCTTGCGTTAGTACATAGTATATGGCGGCTTGTACAAGCGCGCGTCGAACGGCCTGCGTGACGTGTAGCGTGCGCTGCGTGACGTGTGCTGCACCACTCTTGCCGGTGTGACAGTGCTGGCACACGTCACGTCACGCGACACGTCACGTCACGCATTTGGTGTGCATCGGCCTTATATATTTGGACTGCCGCCATAAGGCGCCATACTTTCCTAACCTCAAAATCTTGCTTGTAATCGAAGTTCGAAGCCGAAGCCTTTCTCCTGTTAATTTTTGAAATACCTAACGTGAGTTTTGGTTAATTCTGTGCGAATTGGACGCTTTATCATGTATTTTAAGTGTTGTGTTAAAAATGTGATAGTTCGCGACAGGACGCTAAGTTACACAAGTTCCCACCAGATGAAAAAAGACTCACAAGTGGTTAGAGTGCCTGGTTTTTGTGTGCTCCAAACATTTCGAAAAAATATTCATAGGTGCAGCGGGCTCAAAGCTCCTATGCGGCGCTCACCCATCTTTGTTTACGCTAGATGAAATATCAAGTGGAACCCCAACGGAGCACAAAGGTACCTAACAGATCATATTTCCAAGCTGTTAGATAGTCGGTGGGTCATCTTCGGGGAGACCATTGTAAAATTTGATTCATTATCATAGCTTGGTACCTATTTTATATTTTCTTTTGAGTCAGCAGGTAGATGTTGGGTGGCATGTGTAAAATAGGCCTGTGTCGTAAATTTCAAAAATGGCTTATTTCGTTAGTTTAGTACCTGTATTACCCCAAAAAAATAATATTGCATGATAAAAATTATATTTAAAACACATATTTTAAGTTTTAAGAAAATATTTTTAATCTGGCGTAAAAACACAAGAAAGTGTCATGGCGTCGTGAATGACGTCACATAGTGGCAAACGATTGTGTTCACTTGTGCTGTTGTATGAAAAAGTTAACCAAGCGTCAAAACAACAATGGCGGCATACCACTATGTGACGTAATACGTTCTGATTGACGTTCACAGCGGAGGGGCCAGGGGGGGTATTTATTTGATTTTAATTTGTAAAAATAACAATAATCATTAATTTTTATGTGGAATTATTTCGGTTTTCCCTGTTTAAATATTACAATTTACGTCTAGAAACATTCATCCATTGATTTCATTGTTAGTTGACACAAGCCTTTTATATAAACCTATTTTTTTTTTCAATTTCATAGATGCAGCAGTCACTGTTATTGACCACACTTACTTTAAGCAGAGGCATTTTGATCACCGTCATACTTATTGTAAAGATGAAATAGCTTCCACTTCAGGTCAGTTAAATTGAACACACTTGTATTGCTAACTGTTCTATGATTTGCATAAATTCACATTAATGAAATTTAAAATTTCAGGAAACAAACAAGAGGAGCTTCCTCTGCCGGGAAGTAGTAGTAAAGTCGAAACAGTTTCTACTTCAGGTCAGTTAAATAGAGCACACTTGTATTGCTAACCTGATTATTTTCATAATTAATACATTTTTTTTATATCTTACAGCTGGCACATCATCTGCCACCATGATCGTGGCATAACCAGAACCCCAACTTTTCCAACGGCAAAACCAAGGATGTTTAAGGCATCACAATCATGCCGGAGAAAAATAATTCAAAATTTGAGTAAACTTACTCCTACATGCAGAAATATTTATAAGGAATATGAGAGAGCAAAGAAGCAAGTAGATTTTTACACAGAATTTTTATTCTGCCGTCAACTTCTAATTTGAATAAAATGGTCTTAAATTTAAATGTATTCACTCTATGAAGAGAAATCATATAACAGAAGTACGGCCTTTCTTGATTATGTTCGTAGTTATTAAAAAATGTTTAAACGCGTTTGTGTCGTAACTAAATCCAATTTCATTAAAAACAAAATTGAATCTAGTAGATTGCTACTAGATTAACAACAAAACGACAACGACAAAAACGAAAATGACAACGAAAACGACACGACGACGACGACGACGACGTTGTTGTTGTTTCGTTTCATGTAATGAAAACGACATGGAAAATTATAAATAGCGAGACTGGAAAGGCTAAAGCTACACATAATAACTTCAAGCTTAAAATAGATAATCAATTGTTAAGTACAGACCTAGAAGTAGCAAAAGCTTTTGAAAATTTCTTTACGGACATTCCAGTTTCAACAACCAAGTCTTTAAATTCATCTCCCACTGCTGCTGAATCTATACTTAAGCAGAACTTTGAGGAATGTAAAACAGATTTTAAATTTAGGCACGTAAATAATGAGGACATTATAAAAGCGTTTGAATCCCTGGAAATGAAAAAGACGGCTGACGTCCATGGTCTATCTGTAAAAATTATAAGTTCCATTATAGATTGTATCGCACCTCACCTTTGTTGCATATTTAATCAATGTAGTATAGATAATAAAAATTAAAAAAAAAAATGCTGTGTTCCCTGACTTGATGAAACTAAGTAAAGTGATACCTCTATTCAAAGCCGGTAGTACATCAGACCCCACAAATTTTAGACCTATATCGATACTACCAACAAAATATTTGAAAATCTCATACTTGATCAATTGCAGAGTCATTTTTATGTCAATAATTTAATTCATGTTGCTCAGTTTGGTTTCACAAGGGGTCGTTCAACGGCCGATGCTGGTGTTGAACTAATTGACAATATTTTTGGTGCCTGGGAAGACGCAATGGATGCAATAGGTGTCTTCTGCGATCTATCCAAGGCTTTTGATTGCGTCCATCATGACACTCTTGTCAGGAAGCTACGACATTATTCTGGAGTCATATCTAACAGATAGGGTTCAAATGGTCGATGTTAATGGGAAAAGATCACCCGGATCTTCAATAAGTATGGGCGTCCCGCAGGGTTCAATTCTTGGTCCTTTCTTGTTTTTAGTATATATTAATGATTTACCTTATCTTGTTAAAGCAAAACATGGGTTAGTATTGTTTGCCGATGATACTTCTTTAATATTTAAAGTTAAAAGACAACAATCAAACTATGACGACGTAAATAATGCTATCTCTAGTATAGTGAATTGGTTAACTGTTAATAATTTATTACTTAATGAAAAGAAAACTAAATGTATTAAATTCGTATTACCCAATGTGAAACCGGTAACTACAGATATATTTATAAAAGGACAGAAATTGGACCTTGTAGATTCGACTGTCTTTTTGGGCATTACTTTAGATGCCAAACTACAATGGGATTCTCATATATAAATTGTCGAACCGAATGAGTTTAGCAGCGTTCGCAGTTAAAAAAATTAGAGCCCTTACTGACGTAGACGCCGCTAGACTAGTCTACTTCAGTTACTTTCATAGTCTAATGACCTATGGTATTTTATTGTGGGGTCACGCTGCGAATGCTAATAGTATATTTATTTTGCAGAAACGGGCTGTTCGTACAATTTATAGATTAGGGCCTAGATTGTCGCTGAGGGAAAAGTTTAAAGAAATCAATATTCTGACATTTATGTCTCAATATATCTATGACAATCTTGTGTATATAATACGAAATATAAGTCATTTTCAAAAGCACAGTGATAAACATAATTTTAATACTAGAAATAAAGACAAGTTGGTTGCTTATGTCAGCCTACATAAAATTAGTAATTCTTTAAAGGCAATTGTATATGTACGCTATTACAATAAGGTCCCTGCTGATATTAAAAACTTGCCTTCAGACAAGTTTAAAATAATTATAAAACGGAAATTGTATAAAAAAGGTTACTATAGGATTTGATTACTTAGAAGACAAATGTCCATGGGGATAGATTGTTTGAGTAGCAAGCAGGCTTTTTCGATATATAATAAGCATTAATTTTGTAATTGACAATATTTTATTTAAAAAAGGAAACTCAAAAGATGCGACGACTGTGGAGTTTCTTCGGTGAGCTCTTCTCCACAGATTCCGCCATTGTGTTAGTGAACTCACCCAAAAAAAAATGTAATGACGGATCTAAGTGATGTAATAACATCCTATGGACATAAATAATTTTGACTTTGACTTTGACTTTGACTTTGACTTTGACTATGATATTGTGCTAGTCTTCTTCGTTTTCTTATTTTTTTTCTTTTTATGAGTCTTGCTTCTGGGGAAATCTACATTTTGTGAGCATATTTCTTTGGAAATGTTGTGTTTACTATTTAAATCTAGTAAAGTATTTTTTAAATCGGCATTCTCTTCCTCTAACATCTTCATTTTATCTTCTAGGCAGTTCAACTTTAATTTCAGATTAGACATTTCAGATATCAAAGTTTTTTTTTCTGCTTGTGATAAGGATCCATCACAAGTTTGATCCAGTCGAGTTTCATTAACATTTTGCTGATTTAGAGATACCATCTCTAAATCAGAGATAACTTTTTGTTTGATTCGCATTGTGATATTTTTTTAATTGAAGTAGAGGTTACTCTACTAGTACTTTGAACTTGAGGTGTTATATACAGTCACGAGCTTGTTTGGACGTAGTGGGATTATTAGCCGGTGTAGTTGGCTTTTCTATTGTTTTATCCATAGGAATATTGCCCACTGAAATATCATGAACTTTTTGTTTGGATGTAGTTTGACTAGTGGATGTATTCGACTTATTCTTTGTTTGCATCGGAGGGGTAGTTACAGCTATAGCTTGGCAAAAAAGAGTTTGGAGCGGTGACAGGTGGAACTAAATATTTAGTTTGCTGCCATTCATGCTGGGTTGCTTTTTATTATCCCATTGGTATGCCATGTTGATTCTTATTCGTTAATTTTTCAATATTTTATAAATTAAGCAATTTTTCCTTTCCTATTTGACTACGAGGTGGCCACAAGTGCGATAGAAGCGCCCTCATTTTTTCCAAACTCTTTTTTGGCAAAATGTACCTTCTTTTTAACTTGTTTGCACTTAGGACACTCCCAGACGTCTTTTCGCTCCATCAAGTAAAATAAGTACTTTATCAGGAATTCTGGCGCAATTAATGTTGGCACAGTATTGTACAGTGTAGGTTGGCACAGTGTAGGTAAAGTTTGCTTTAATATACACTATTTACATATATTATTTATGAAAATAAATTAAATACCCAAAAGAGACTTTCGTAGCTGGGGTTGCCAGCTTTGAATCCTTGACTGGGGTAGGTTTATTTATACTTTGATCGATGATCATTGGGGTTTCGGTAGGGTCATTTACATTCTTAGACGATTTAGATATAGCTAAATGAGCTCCACCGCAATTGACACAGCAGATCTCATTTGGCTTGTCGCATTCTTTGTAATAATGTTCACCGGCACAACAACTGCAGCGCTGTTTGCCGTTACAAGTTTTGGCAGAGTGGTTAAACTTAAAGCAGCGGTAGCATTGCTGCAGTGGAGGTATGTATTCGAAAACTCTGTATGAGAACAGATCATACTGTATATTGTCTGGTAGAGTGTTGGAAAGAAAGGTTATGATTATTGTTTGCAAGGGCACTCGCTCTTGCCCAACTTTCTTTGTGAAACGCCTTATGGCAATTATTTCATATATTGATGAAAGCTTGTTATAAAGTTCTCTATTCGATATATTCGTAAGCACAAAACGGATGATGCCGGTTTTTTCGATTTGGGCCGCAGGTATGTACGCCCCCTTTTTTTTTTTTTGACGGACCTAATCACTATTTATACCAGAGTGGTAATATACTGGGCGCGGACTAGCGGGGGAGCAGAAGGCTCGTACCCCTTAGGAATTTTATATGTACGCCCCCATTTGGTATTTTGTCATAAATGCCGTGTTTATTAAAAAATTATTGGCTTTGTTCGCTTGCTTGAAGACAACCGCTATTTTGGTCTTATTTACGCGATGTACACCAACACAACGCCTTTAATGTCCGTGGTAAAAATGTGGTTGAGGTAGATAGGACTCTTATTGCCCAACCTGTCGCCTTTGTCCTTACTTTCCACAAAAACTTTAAATTCGACATTCGAGGAATGTTCTGGATAAAGTCTAGTGTAATTGGGTTTGATATAAGGTTTATAACACCGCCGCCTGCACTGACGTCCTTACTAGCATCGTCTCCTAGTCTCTTCTTTTTATGAGCATTGGAATTGGTGCCAGAGCCAGATGGCTCTGCTTTCTCATAGCCATCCATTTTTAACTAATTTACACACTAATAAAAGTACTTTACACTACTATTCACACTAAAAAACAATTTAAAACCTTGGAGAAAATTTTTAACAATCCGCCTTATTTCAAATTCCCGCCAAGAAATCCAGTCTTTAGGTGTCAATTGTGTTGAATTTATGGTTATTAATTTATACAAAAATTAATCTTAGCTCATGTTTATTTTAAATGAGTTATAATTCAACTGTTGTAAATATGAAATCTGATTTGACTATAGCAGTTATTGTATAAATGAGTGAAGGTGAGTGAATGAGTGAACGAACCGCCAAATTATCTTTCGTTCTGTCTGGCAGTTCTGTCTGTTCACATTCGGATTTTCTACTGCGTTAGTAACGGTCGTGTAATATCTTCCCAGTGCTAAATAAGTTATAAAATAATATACTAATTATTTATTTAAAATAATATAAAGTTTTCTTTGGCTCATAACCCTATTTCCAACAGGTTATGGGCCCAGTGGCGCGAATTTATTTTTCAGTTGTTTTTTGACGTATATAATCACCGTAACATTTGAATTGGCAGACGGTTATATTTTCGAAAAAGTGCATGGAAAATTCAAAAATCAAACGAAATATCAAACCGTTCAACGGAGAAAACTACAGTGTTTGGAAATTTCGTATCTGTGCATTGCTAAGCGAAATGGATGTGATTAAAGTTATTGACGAAGATCCAGTGATACGATGCACCACATGGGAGAAAAATAACCGGATTGCTAAAAGTATTCAGGTTTTGCTTGACTGGAGATTACCAAGAAGATGCCCGTGAAGACGAAGTGACTTTTATACTGGATTCTGGAACATCTGACTACATCATAAAAAAGGACGATCTTTTTATTACATATGCCGTTTTAAAAATCCTCCATTAAAAATTTCTATAGCTAAGAAAAAAAAAGTGCTTTTATATTTCAGCTACAAAAAGGAGTGCAATTCAAGTTACAAGCAACTTGGGCATTCAAGGAACCCTGGAGGATGTGTTGTATTGCCTGGAAGTACCATACAACTTGCTTTCGGTTACTAAGATGCAGAAAACTGGTATGACGATCATATTAAACGGACAAGGTGCCCAAATTTGTAAAAATGGTAAAACATTGATGAAGGGTAAGTCTTTGAACAATGTAATGATGTTAGATTATGTAACCTGTGCTAAAGTGATTCATTTTATGTCCCAAATATGCAACAGTAAAAAAAAAAACTTATAAATTGTGACATCAAAGATTAAGTCATATTAGTAAAAATAAATTTTGCAATTAAAAAGTTGGTTGAAGATGTAAATCAAATTCAAAACGTTGTAAGTAGTGACGATTTGTGTGAAGCGTGCATAAGTGGTAAACAAGCGCGACTTCCGTTTAATCAGCCTAAAGTTAAAACTCATTAACCGACCTGTATAAACCCAGTTAGACTTATACACTTAGTAAAAGTGCTATAATTGTAGTTGATCTGCCGGTAAGTACTTGCAGACTCGGAGCACGTCAAAGAGAAAGAACACCAAAGTAGTAAAAGTATGTAAAATCGAAGTTAAAAAAAAAAAAACCTAAGTATAAAACAGGTAAATTATGGCAATTCCTTTCTTGAGTAGTGTTTACTGTGTGACAGTAGTCGACGCACTAAATTGTACTTAATAATATAAAGTTAATAATAACGAAAACATACGCGTGCGGCCTAATTAAGTCGCAGCATTGACAAAATGTTTGTGTGGCAGTGAGACCATACACGACCGTTATATGTTGTTCACTCCGACGTTTGTGGACCTATAACTCTTCCAACTATTGATAATAAGAATTATTTTGTTTTATTTGTTGATCAATTTACTCATTACTGTGTTGTGTACCTAATAACGTACAAATCTGATTTATTTTCAGCTTTTGAAGATTACGTTGTGAAAATTAAAGCTAGATTTAATTTTAAACTTGTCAATTTGTATTCTGATAACAGTGGAGAATACTTATCTACTGAAATAAAAATTACTGTGTTGAGAAGGGAATAACCACCTATAAGTTCCTTGGGAATAACATATCATTTGACAGTTACAAAGACAACACAGCAGATTGGTTTTTCAGAAAGTATGGTTAGGACCATTACTGAAAAGGCTCGTTCCATGTTAAGTGGCGCAAAAATTAGAAAAAGTTTTCAGAGGAGAAGCTGCATTATCAGCAGTCCAGCCACAAGAGTTCTATTACAATCCAAGACACCATTCGAGCTGTGGCACAATAGGAAACCTCAGTTAAGGTATCTAAAAGTGTTCGGTTCAACATAAACTGTTTATGTGCATGATAAAACCAGTTAAGCAAAATTTGATGACAATTCATGGAAAGGAATACTGGTAGGATGCGAACCAAACGGGTATAAAGTTTGGAATCCTAAATGCGAAAGGTTTGTTACTGTTAGAGTTGAAATCACAGACGAGACTATTTTTTTTGCAATTCAGGCCTCTTTTTTTTTTAAAGCCTGAAGGGAATAATTTTCCAAATTCCCATGACAAAACTGATAACTATGTTATTCCTAAATCAGTGTCACAAAACTGATAACTATGTTGTGCCTAAATCAGTGCCAATAAAGTCTCGGTGTTCAAAACCGGCAAGTCGGGTAAGTCGGGTGTTCTAACAGTACATAAATCAGATACATAAAAAATCTGATGGGCACGAGTGCTCTAACAAACTTCGCAAAAATAAACGACACGGTTGATACTTGAACTGAGAGTTCCTGAGAGAGAAAGATGATAATAACACAGGATACAAATAATGAACTTAAGAAAAGTGATAGTCTTGAATCTCGTCCCCCTATATCTTATTATGAGAGTGATGATGACTACTTACTATGTGCTCAGTCCATTTTATGTTGGTATCTTAACCTTATCTTCATCGTTATCCCAACCTTAAATGCGGAAATAAAAACGCGAGACGATAGAACTCAGTGGGAGGCCGTAATTAGGGATGAATAAAACTCTCTTTCTATCAACAACACTTGGACTTTAGTGCCAAGGCCGTCAGATAAAAATGTTACAAGGAGTACAAGGCGCGTTTAGTCTTGAATAAAGTGCTATACAGATTAAAGCAGGCGGCAAGGTGCTGGTTTGAGGTTTTCGAACAATCTCTAAAAGAAAAAGGTTTTCAAAATTCGTCTGTTGATAGGTGTACCCCGTGTACCAACTCATATATATGTATATGTCGAATAATGGAAGTGTAAATTCGTGATCTAGTCATAGCGTGTGCTGAAATTCAAACGATGAATGATATCAAAAATTATTTAATGAGTAAGTTTGAAATGACAGATTTAAAAGAAATAAAATTATTTCTAGGCATAAAAATTACACGATTCAATGATAAAATTACATTAGATCAAAGTGCATACATTAAAACAGTTTTAAATGCACGATTGTAATCCCGTCACCTGAATAATAAACTAAATTATGAAAGTTTAAATTCTGATGACAAATGAATGTCGAAATGTGATAGGATGTTTGTTGTTATGTACTCGTCCAGATTTAAGCACATGTATTAAGATATTAAGCAGGTATACAAACAAACATAATAAAAAATTATGGCAATGTTTAATAAGGGTCCTCAGATAACAACTGACTTAAAATTAATTTATAAACGATGTGATTATAGCAATATTTTATGTGGGTATGTAGACTCTGATTGGAGTGGAAGCGATGCAAACGACAGAAAAAGTACTACAAGGTACTTATTTAAACTGTTCGATAATTGTACTATACTACCTGGAGTACAAAGAGGCAAATGTCTGTTGCAGCCTCATCGACTGAGTATATGGCTCTGTTCGAAGCTGTTCGTGAGGCATTATGGCTAAAGTCTCTGGCATGTAGTATGTAAATATTTCTAGTCCTATTGTGATTTATGAAGATAACAGTAGATATAAGTATCGCAAATAACCCAACTAATCACAAGAGGTCCAAACACATCGATATAACATATCATTATTCCAGAGAGCAGATTGAGAAAAATGTAATAAAATTATGTTATATTCCAACAGGTAAACAGTTGGCGGATGCATTGACGAAACCCTTACCTTCAATTTCTTTTCTAAGAATGCATGCTGAGATGGTTTTACAATAATTATTGTTTTTAATTTTGTTGTATATTTTTAAATGATTATCATGAAGTTAACACAATTTGTATACATATGGTTTGATTAGGTTTTTCCCTAATCCTTGCAACAAATGTTGGACCATAATAATAATGTACTTTTCCCAGCATACACTTGGAAGATATATACGTACCGTATAGGATATCGTAGGTGAATTATGTATTTTTGAACATAATAAACAAATCAAAATATTTTTGTAACTAAGATTCATTTTTGAGGGCGCGTGTTGAATTTATGGTTATTAATTTATACAAAAATTAATCTTAGCTCATGTTTATTTTAAATGAGTTATAATTCAACTGTTGTAAATATGAAATCTGATTTGACTATAGCAGTTATTGTATAAATGAGTGAAGGTGAGTGAATGAGTGAACGAACCACCAAATTATCTTTCGTTCTGTCTGGCAGTTCTGTCTGTTCACATTCGGATTTTCTACTGCGTTAGTAACGGTCGTGTAATATCTTCCCAGTGCTAAATAAGTTATAAAATAATATACTAATTATTTATTTAAAATAATATAAAGTTTTCTTTGGCTCATAACCCTATTTCCAACAAATTGACACTAGAGATGGGAAAATTTTAATTAAATGCCTGTGATGAAGTATATTCTTTTTTTTTGGTATTTTTTGTAACACGTTGTATATGCGTTACGGTGTATAAAAAAATTAATATTTATATAGTAGGTATTTCAACAAGACCTCTCATCACCAAGCAAGGGCCAAGTAGATAGGCTGGTAATTAACAGTCCAGAGGTCCAGACTCCAGATGTAACCCCTCGATACTGTTGATACACACGATCATAGGCGACGAGGTCTTAATATCTTTTACCACATACGCGTTTGTCATGGGTTTTACCTA
Organism: Carpatolechia fugitivella; assembly: GCA_951230895.1. NCBI lineage: Eukaryota > Metazoa > Arthropoda > Insecta > Lepidoptera > Gelechiidae > Carpatolechia > Carpatolechia fugitivella. Next base: position 1,124,482 of record OX579671.1, on the reverse strand, counting down.
TTTCAACGACTTTACTGAATCGAGGTGTATAGAAGCAGACTTGGTGTAGATCTCACTGACTCGTCTCAAATATGTGAGTTGTCTTTTGACGTCTCGGTCGTCTCAGTTGGATCCAGAAACAGCGACAATCTACCGTTTGGCTGCTTCACTTTTATCCATTACCAGAATGGCCACTCACCTCCTCCCGCCAATCGGCGTTACCTCGTCCCGCCCCGCAGTTTGAAATTCTAGGAGGCGAGCGAGGGGCTACAAAGGCCGTGGCATCGCTTACGCGCGCAGTCACTTGAAAAACTTTTATATAGTCACTATATTATAGTAAGTGAGGCCCGGTTTCCACCAAAGCGGAGAGGAAAGGAGATATGTTTGAATAACCAATCAGATTTCGTTATTTCCACATCTCCTCTCCGCTTAGCTTTAGTGGAAATGGATCGAGCGGAGCGGAGAGGAGATGTCTAATTTTTCTATAGCAAGCGAGGCGCGGCTGTGCGAAGATGTGTGTAGCCGGGCGGCGAGCGGCGAGATGCGCGCGGCGAGCGGCGTGCGGTGAGCTGTGTGCGGCGAGCGGCGAGCGGCGGCGCCCGCGCTCCCACTCCCGCCGTTACTAAAAGTTACTAGTTTACAATTTGATATTCATTACGTAGCCAATTCGCCTAAACTGTATAAGTACCCTTATCGTTTTATCTTTTTGTCTACGCAATGTAGGTATGTAATCAAATTTTACTTGTAATTTGTAACTTGTAGCTTCGTGAAACGGCCCCCAGGCTGCCTAGCCTACCAACTCGAAACACAGCTACAGTACTCGAGAAACTGAATAACTTTTCCCCAAGGCACATGGGTCGAAATATTAAAAAAAAAAAACTTATTCAATCAGCTGACACTCGAAGACTCCATCCAATTTGCCGGGATTTGAACCTAAAAGTTTCAGGCTAAAACTTCTGGAATGAGAATGCCGTGCGGTGAACTGCTAAACGCAGTTTGCTCCTAATGAGCTCTGCTCACCCCTTTAAGGATGATAGCATGACTTCAAAAAGTCCAGTTACAAAACAACTTTGTTGGAGTACATAAAGCTAAACAACATTTTTTATTATTATAAATAAAGCGATACAGAGTTAACCGAAGTAAATGGCCTCTAAGCGATATTTTGTGTCCGTAATTTGTCCCATAATTATTATGGCATTGTAAAAGTAATCCGCTTCGATCGAACTAAGTGATGGCAAACGAACGAGCGGCAACGAACGAAACCGGCTTGCAGAGTCACTAAGCACCGTCTCGATGGTAACTTGGTTACTTTCCGTGCGTTGCAATAGTATTAGAAGGCCGCTGCGGGCGGGTGGCGGTCTTTTCCTACCGTTAACATAACCTATCCAAAACAATTTGTTAAATAACAGCTTATAGTTGTTAATTCTTAACTAACTAACTAACAAAAACTCAATTAATTACTTGCCTCCCGGAAATGTACCCAACTTTTTTCCGCGGCATGAATTACCTACAATACAACGCGACTAAATGAAAAAATCGTGAAAAAACGAGTGCACTTGAAAACGCGAGCCTATTGAAAAAAGTCGCGTTATATTTTGACAGTTCGAAATTTTTACTCGCGTGACGTCTTCATTTCAAAACTTTTTTGTTAATTATTTATTTTGCTGTAGATATTTTTTATTTATTTGGATAAAATGTGATAAAATTGAATTGTGAATTGAACGGCGAAATATAGGTGAGTTCTGTGCGTCGAGGTAGCTAAGTTTCCGGTTTGCTAATATCACTTTTTATGCTTTGTTTACATATATGTTTTTGAAAGCAAACACGTAACTTTGACTTCATTTTATTTTTAGATTTACATTCTTGACATTCAAAACTGCAAGAAATACATACGTTGGTTTGAAGAAAAAACAGCTTTTTATTTTGCACTATAAATTCTTGGTAGCTATGCTTTCAAATCTAGATCATTATTAATTAATATTATGGTGATGAGTTTAGTATAGTTCATGTACTTAATGCCCTTAGCCACTATGCAATTAATATAAAGAGATTGTAGGATCTTCACTACATTGTAAAGTTACTTCTAATCAACTTGTATGTCCTCTTTAAATGACTATAACAATTTAAGAAATAATGAGGTTGATAACTAATCAGGCCTTAGTCGAAGGCCCACTGCAGACTGGCCATTGTGCAGATGTGCTAAAATTATTGTTACGATATACAGCAATATTTAGTACTAGCCAACCCGCTCATGTTAACAGTTAAAACTGTATTAGAAAGAATTAGAAACAATTTCTTTAAAATTTACTTTATGTAGTTACCTGTCTACTTATTATATTTTTATGTAATTAAAATAAATTAAAAATAATATTTAATAAAATATAATAACTTAAATTATACTTATTTCCATATTAACCTAAGCACAGTCATTGAACAGCCATCATTTTGATTTTAATTCATCAATCATCAACAGCTCATATACGTCCCCACCGAGGGGCAGGAGCCTATCCTTAATTAAGGCGATTAGGCCTTAGTCGACCACGCTGGCCCAGTGAGGTTACAAGATTAAAAAGACTCAAAACTATTGGCTAATATGATGATGCAGGTAATATAAAACTGATAGGAATTGCAATGTTATGGGTACGGAGAATATTAAATATACTCACCGGCACAACTAACAGTCTTCATTTTTTATTTAATAAGAGTGTTTTGTTAAAATGTTTTTATATTGTTTCAGATAACATTGACAATAGTGAAGAGGGTCACAAAGTTAATAATAAAAATGTGAATTTATAATTTAATTTCTTTTTATATTGGGCCAGTAATAGCTTTAAGAATTAGTGCTCAAGTACAAAAAAATACTCACAATTAAGTGCTTACCTGAATGATTAAAAAAAATGTATAGCTCTTAGAACTTTGGATGGGATGAGCACATGACATCAGATTGTTTGTAAGTATAAAAAAATCCTCTAATTTTACTATTGCTTAAGTTTCTTTTATCACACTGGATGACACACATTGCATTTGGATGTTTAGATGTTAGGATTTTTAGATGTTTGTCCCGCTTCCACACCTGAACCACTGAACGAATTTGAAATATGTAAATGGGATAGTCTGTATTCTGGACACTTTTTACGACGGAAATATGTCTTATTACCACAGGAAAAAATCTAGATAGCTGCGGTGTAGATAGCTAGTAAATTAATTATAATTAAATAACAGACCAATCAAATAGGGTTTAACATAATCTCGGAAGCTATGGAAGTTGTAGCCAGAGTGCCCAGAGTACACAATCAAAGTTATACAGTGGCCCTCGACTATGCCACATAAATGGAAAGTACTGTACCTCTTTCCTGTTTTATGACTGGCAACCTTTCTTGCTGGCAGTTTTATCTTTCATTTTAAATTAATTTTCAAATTTAGATTTCTTACGTTTCGATTTTGTCTTTTTTTTGCTAAATTCTTCACTTCATGTCCTGATCTCCGATTGTACATTCCTAAAGCTTTTCTACTATTCTCTACTATTTTTCCTTGACAGTATATAAAATATAATACCTATATAAATACCTTTTTTCCTTCGGATTGTGCCCTGATTCATGCCACACAACCCTCTACAACACTCTTCGTGTGGTGCTCAGCTTGTGGCGGCTGCTGGACCACAGTACTAAATAATAATTTCCACTGCATTCAAGGATTTAAAGAAAACATCTGGAGTCTTGTGAAGTCGGCCAACTCGCACTGGGTCAGCGTGGTCGATTCAAAATTTAACCTAATTCAAGCGTGACACTAATGTTTATTTACGAGGGCATCATCTGAAGTTGAGAAGCTGTTTCTTCAACAACAATCCCCATAAACACTTTCTCAGTAACGGAGTTGTGAAAGAATGAAACAAACTAACTGAAGAAGTCTTAGTGGTCTCGGCGCAACATCTTTAAGAACAGACTAGACAAACATAGTCAACAGACTAGACAAACATAGTCAACAGAAAAATAAAAACTAAATGAAAGATTGGATACAGGCTCTATTATCAGTTGTTTAAGAACAGACTAGACAAACATAGTCAACAGAAAAATAAAAACTAAATTAATGATTGGATACAGGCTCTATTATCAGTTGTTTAAGAACAGACTAGACAAACATAGTCAACAGACTAGACAAATATAGTCAACAGACTAGACAAACATAGTCAACAGAAAAATAAAAACTAAATGAAAGATTGGATACAGGCTCTATTATCAGTTGTTTAAGAACAGACTAGACAAACATAGTCAACAGACTAGACAAACATAGTCAACAGAAAAATAAAAACTAAATGAAAAATTGGATACAGGCTCTATTATCAGCTGTTTAAGAACAGACTAGACAAACATAGTCAACAGACTAGACAAACATAGTCAACAGACTAGACAAACATAGTCAACAGAAAAATAAAAACTAAATGAAAGATTGGATACAGGCTCTATTATCAGCTGTTTAAGAACAGACTAGACAAACATAGTCAACAGAAAATAAATACTAAATGACGGATTGGATACAGGCTCTATTATCAGTTGTTTAAGAACAGACTAGACAAACATAGTCAACAGAAAAATAAAAATTAAATGAAAGATTGGATACAGGCTGTATTAACAGTTGTTTAAGAACAGACTAGACAAACATAGTCAACAGAAAAATAAAAACTAAATGAAAGATTGGATACAGGCTCTATTAACAGTTGTTTAAGAACAGACTAGACAAACATAGTCAACAGAAAATAAATACTAAATGAAAGATTGGATACAGGCTCTATTAACAGTTGTTTAAGAACAGACTAGACAAACATAGTCAACAGACTAGACAAACATAGTCAACAGACTAGACAAACATAGTCAACAGAAAAATAAAAACTAAATGAAAGATTGGATACAGGCTCTATTATCAGTTGTTTCAACTGCTTGCCTGATTAAATAAATAATAAATATAATAATAATTCAGGGTAGGCTTGAGCCCCTCGGTGAAGACGTATAGGAGCTGTTGGCATACTGTACAATCGCGTGACCAACGTAGTGTTTATACAACGTGTATATTTGCAAAATAACCCAAAACCTCTCGGGAGTTAGGTCAGCCCATAAAACTGAAGAAGTCTTATTCCCACGGGAAAATCTTACAACGCGAGCGTAACCGCGGGCTGAAAGCTAGTACGTAAATAAAAAAAACATAACAAAACTAGACGCGCAGGCGCACGGTAATTATTGAGTCGTCAGAATGTTCCGACCTTCACCCAGTCGCGCGCGCATCACGATCGCCTTATTGCAGAGCGGATGATGCGCGCGCAATGCGAATACGACATGTTAGCGAAATAAAGCAAAACCTCTCAGTGGTAGGTCGGCTCATGAAACCGGCTCCGAAATAAAGCCTTTTGAATGCAGTATATTTTGGGAACTCGTGTAGTGCCAACTTATCTGGCTGCTGCAACACCCCCTGATGGTCTACCGTTGTAAAACATGTCCAAGAACCAGCTCCAAAATAAAATATAAGTTTGTAAACTAAAACCCGACTACGGAAAAAACGAGCTTTAAAAGGCATGAAACAAGAAAATATCTTCAAATTCTTACCTATGTATTAATTATTTATTTCATATCAATAAGTAAACAACTTATATATGTTTCAATTTAACGCATAGATATTAGTGATGTTCAGAGGATAGCCGTGGTCGCATGCTACCTTGCCTTAAGGGTTGCTCCACGGACCAAGTAGGTCCGTGGGTTGCTCACATTTTAGGGTAGGTGGCATGCGAGATCGGGAAGTTTTATCTGAATAAATAGGTAACTATTTCAGCACGAAAATTAAAAAGAAAAACTAGTTATTGTTCTGTGTCTATGTTTCCATGTTGTGCACGTTTTATCCGCGTCCTGTTATTTGGATTTCTCTCTTCCGTGGGTCTACGTGAAGATATTTGCTTGGAAATAAGTAGGCATGTTATGTCGTTTTACTGTGTGTTTGTTTTGTATTTGTCATCTTTAATGTGTACAATAAATTGTTTAATCATCAACAGCTCACATACGTCTCCACCGGGAGGCTGGAGCTTACCCTGAATTAGGGCGATAAAGCCTCTCCTAAAATTATTAATATAAGCAAGAAATAGTTATAATCCCTTCTGTTCGGAGATTGAGAGACCATGCGAAAAGCGGTTTTCAAGCTGGCTGGACACGTTTGCGTTCGATTATATCGGGTTCTCTAGCGTCACATAAACTGAAATAAGCGTGATTAGCCGTCACCTAAAATTGTGTATTGAATTGACCTACTTAAACGCGGCTCATTTGGAAGAATTGTCCAGCCAGCCTGAGTCACATGATTTTCGATTGTTGTCCCTTACAGCACTCTACAGAAGTTCTGTAACAGAAAACGACGACGACGACATACTCTCATGAAAATTTGTGAGCAGGTTCGATAGATAAATATTTATATTTCTTTGTTTTTTGGTATTTTTCAAAATAGCGGAAATATGAGGGTTGAAAACTTAAAAATACATAAACCAGCCATTTAATTTTTTTTTTAACTCGTGAGGTCTACAGCTCACAGCGCCACTAATGTACTAGGTTAGCATGCTGGCGCTGGCGTGTTTAGCGGTCGTGTTGTATTGAAGAACAGCATGCATAAAAATACAGAGTCTTACCAACTTCGAATGAATGAATGCCTTGCTGTTCGATCGAGCAGACTCCGCTCTTAATTTTGAGGTTCCGGGTTCGTATCCCGGTGGAGATACTGTCAAACAATATGATCCCAAATTAGGTAGGACGAGCTTGTTCTATGGGAATCAGACAAGTGATATAGGTACATACTATAACATATATATATAGGCCGTAGCCATCATCATCATCATGTGGGTTGTAAGGTCGACAACCGACCTCACAAACCCTATATATAGTGTCAGTGTTATAGACACCGACATGGCTCTTGTAACGACTAGATAGTAGCCGGGCGGGACCAACGACCGTGCCTTCCGAAGCACGGAATCATCTCTCTTTTCGGACTATCAGGTCATTCAGCCTGCAATGTCCTAACCAAACTGGGGAAAGTCTCACAAAGAGATTTTTGCTTGACAGTATCCTCACCGGGAATCGAACCCGGAACCTCCGTAATGGGCGTCGAAATCTCGACCACCCGGCCACGGAAGCTGCTTGATGTTATACAGTATGATGTGATTTAGTTTCGTAGCACCCTGTATAATAGAAGGTGCGAGCGAGGACGAAGTCGGACTCGGACGACGCGACGGTAACTGTATCGTGGGAACCTAGCATTTGTGCTTTCACCGCCGAGTTAGGGGCTGCCCGTGGTATACGGGATACGGGACGGTCACCACCTGCAACTTCAAAATATCCTCTAAGTTCTTAGTAACTTCAATAATTATCCTCTCCCCAAAGGTTGCCTGGAAGAGATCGCTGCAGGCGGTAAGGACGCCTTTGCGCACCTATTAACCTGTACCTAACTGCTTGTATGTTACTTTTGTGTGCAATAAAGTGTTTTTACTTACTTAGTTCTTACTTAATGGCCTCGATTCGGGATGTCATGCTCTAATTCTAATTTTAAAATCCAGCTATCCTTTTCATTTTTATCACCAATGAAAGAGAGGTGATGAATGAATGATATTAATTTGAACGAATGATAACCTAAAATAAAGGCATAGCTGTCAGTTTAAGAGATTTTTAAGTCGCATGTTTTAAGTGCTCTCTAAAATTGTGCAATCGACACGGCCATAAGGTTCAAATTCGATGTTTGACAGCTCTAATATTAGGATGGCCATCTCCTGTCCCTTTTCAATCTTTAAAAGGTAAAAAGGACTGACTAACTCAAATTAAGGATTAGAGCGTGACGTCCAGAATCGAGGCCAATATCTCGCTAAAACTCGAGAATGAATGGACCGATTTGGCTAAAACTGAAAAAAAAATTCTAATACAAAATGGTCAAGGGTAGGTGTAGGGTAAGTTTAGGGTAGATGTTGGGTAGAGGTAGGAACATCTGCCGGGTCAGCTAGCAATGAGCTTAATTAAAAATCCTTTTTAAACAGGCTTTTAAAGCCGTGGAGTGGAGTATCCTTGTTAAGACAAATCCAACGAGCCCAAACACGACTAGGTTGTGGTGTGTATTTAAGAAGTTCCTATGGACACCTTCCAGCTCCATCATGAGACCCTGGACATCACGTATGACTAAAGATCTTGTTAAGACAAATCCAACGAGCCCAAACACGACTAGGTTGTGGTGTGTATTTAAGAAGTTCCTATGGACACCTTCCAGCTCCATCATGAGACCCTGGACATCACGTATGACTAAAAATCTTGTTAAGACAAATCCAACGAGCCCAAACACGACTAGGTTGTGGTGTGTATTTAAGAAGTTCCTATGGACACCTTCCAGCTCCATCATGAGACCCTGGACATCACGTATGACTAAAGATCTTGTTAAGTCAAATCCAACGAGCCCAAACACGACTAGGTTGTGGTGTGTATTTAAGAAGTTCCTATGGACACCTTCCAGCTCCATCATGAGACCCTGGACATCACGTATGACTAAAGATCTTGTTAAGACAAATCCAACGAGCCCAAACACGACTAGGTTGTGGTGTGTATTTAAGAAGTTCCTATGGACACCTTCCAGCTCCATCATGAGACCCTGGACATCCAACAACTTTATATACAAAACTGTCAATGAAACATCTTATTTGTTAAGTTTTAACCTATTAATCAAATTGTAATCTTTGAACTCATTTAGGATTGTTTTGCAGTGAGACGGGTTCATGTATACGACTTAGCATTATATAAAATCTATTATGCAATACTATGTTTTACATGAAAGTAAATAAATGAATAATAATACGAATAACGAGCCCAAACACGACTAGGTTGTGTTGTGTATTAGAGGAGTTCCTATGGCCACCTTCCGTCTCCATCATCAGACCAGCTCCATGGTACCATAATTTTGCATTGTCATCGATAAGTGTACCAAATTACAGCAAGATCCAATGGCAGCAAGTGCTTCAAAATTGAGTTGCAAGATTTCGCCCGAACATACATAAACCCACATACAGGGCAAGTTAAATAAAAGCTTGTAATAAATAATTAATAAATGTATATTGCGATAACAGTAGGAAAGGATTTTCAGTGTTTGGATTGGAGCACACTCATTATGACGGCTCCGTAGCCTAGGTGGTAGTGTATCTGCTTCCGACGCACAGGGTCGCAGGTTCGAATCCCGCCCAGGGCAAACATTTGTGTGATGAGCACTTGTGTTTGCCTTGTGTCTGGTTGTTGTTTATCTATATAAGTATGTATGTATTTATCTATTTAAGTAAAATAGTATATCAGCTGTCTGATAACCATAGTACAAGCTCTACTTAGTTTGGGATCAAATGGCCATGTGTGAAGATGTCCCCACATATTTTATTATTTATTACATCACACTGATATTTGAATGTTTAGACGTTTGTTCCGCTTTCACATCTAAACTACTGAACGGATTTGGATAAAATTTGGAAAGGAAATAGTTTGTATCCTGGATAACACAAAGGATACTTTTTACGAAAAATAAGTCTTATTTCCATAGGAAAAATCTTACACAACGCGAGTGTAGCCGAGAGCGGACTTCTAGTAAGCACATAAAAAGCTTATGGGTAGGTAGGATGCTCCGCTCTTCCATGTCTAGGTATAACAATAATACCTTATCTTTGTTTAATATGTTATAAAAGCCTATAGGTAGGTAGGATGCTCCGCTCTTCCATGTCTAGGTATAACAATAATACCTTATCTTTGTTTAATATGTTATAAAAGCCTATAGGTAGGTAGGATGCTCCGCTCTTCCATGTCTAGGTATAACAATAATACCTTATCTTTGTTTAATATGTTATAAAAGCCTATAGGTAGGTAGGATGCTCCGCTCTTCCATGTCTAGGTATAACAATAATACCTTATCTTTGTTTAATATGTTATAAAAGCCTATAGGTAGGTAGGATGCTCCGCTCTTCCATGTCTAGGTATAACCATAATACCTTATCTTTGTTTAACATAAGTTATAAAAGCCTATAGGTAGGTAGGATGCTCCGCTCTTCCATGTCTAGGTATAACCATAATACCTTATCTTTGTTTAATATAAGTTATAAAAGCCTATAGGTAGGTAGGATGCTCCGCTCTTCCATGTCTAGGTATAACAATAATACCTTATCTTTGTTTAATATGTTATAAAAGCCTATAGGTAGGTAGGATGCTCCGCTCTTCCATGTCTAGGTATAACAATAATACCTTATCTTTGTTTAATATGTTATAAAAGCCTATAGGTAGGTAGGATGCTCCGCTCTTCCATGTCTAGGTATAACAATAATACCTTATCTTTGTTTAATATGTTATAAAAGCCTATAGGTAGGTAGGATGCTCCGCTCTTCCATGTCTAGGTATAACAATAATACCTTATCTTTGTTTAATATGTTATAAAAGCCTATAGGTAGGTAGGATGCTCCGCTCTTCCATGTCTAGGTATAACAATTATACCTTATCTTTGTTTAATATAAGTTATACGAACAAAAAAGGAAAACGAAATACAAATAAGCAAAGTGCTATATATTATAAGTGTTGATTTGGTTTTTAAGTGTTTGTATAACGTTAATTATAATGTGAAGTAAAGGTGGCGACGATTAAGTCAGCCGTGGTGTATGGTAGGCCCTTAGGCTGTGACCGTTCTTAGATTTAAAGCTATAATAGTAGTAAACGACGGACAACACTGCGCGAGATGGCTCGGCAGCCCTAAATACATCTAATATGTCGTTGGGCGAAGGGCCTGCATGTGGGCTTTCGGTGTGGCCAGCTTACCTGACTGGACTAGGTTGAAAGTAGGTTAATGTTTTTGTGTGAGCATTCCTTGATGTCAAATAATAGTATCAAAATTGGCTTTTGATTCGAGTATATTATAACAGTTCGCACTTTAAATTAATAGCTTTAATAACCAAAGGGTCGATTTCGTCCGCCTCTTCCAAGTATCTCTCTACGCTACCCCTAGCGTAGAGAGATACTTGGAAGTACAGGAAAATTGGAATAAATCCTCCAAAAAAAGTGTTTTATCCGAATTGAGATTTTAAAGAAAAAAGCCAGGCCACAATCACCATTAGTGTACGCTTCTCTTGGTTTTTTGGTTCTTGATCCTGCCTGAAACAATATTTTTGAATCCTTCAACACGAATCTAAAACTACAACTAGTGGTTCTGTGAGCTGCAGACCTCGCGGTCAATTAAAAAAAAAGTAATATTTCAGACCATTGTTTTTACGAGTTTTGCTCTATATTACTAAACTAATGTTGCTAGCTGTCGCGTTTCGGTCGCATTTTTATACTTAATTGTGTCATTTTATTTTATTGTTTCTTACTTTGTCACTTGTATTTTCACTTTTTTTTAAACATTATTATGTATTATTAAGCCGTGTGGTGACGGCAGAGTAGAATACATTTGTTACCAACCTCTACTCTTCCCGTGGGTGTCGTAAGAGGCGACTTAGGGACTACACATTGAACAGGGAACGAGCAGCAGCGCTCTCTGATACAGTAACCTTTTAATCTGCGATCTCCAACCTGCCTGCCAAGCGTGGAGATTATGGCAAAACCCTCAAGCTCATAGTCCAGCAGTGGACTGTAACGGGCCGTCGATTATGTATTTGCGTATGGATGGCGCGTCATCTGGCAAGGGCAATAGCTGAAAAACAGCGCTGTGTTGTAGTGTCTACTTAGGGGGCTATTGCCTTTTTGCGGTGCGCGGAATGGAGCGCACGCTGTAATTCTGTGACGCTGTGCACGTACATTATTGTTTATTTTAATGTTATTTTATTTTGTTGGTGTGCCTTTTTCATTTTTATTTGATTTGTACCCACTGTGTGTGTTTTGTTTTGTGTACCGTGAATAAATAAATCTCTTATCATTATTATCCTGCTATAATTTTAATCGCATACTAATACATATTTACCCATCCTAGCTTCAATTTTTTTATGTTTTCTGAAATAGTAACATTAACTTTTGTTTTTAGGACGGTAGAGAAGACGCGGGGAACAAACGCCGTGCTTCGCGAACTATGGAGGTGAGTCTGATGAAAACGTTTTATTATCTCTTGGGTAATAAATAATTTGGCCTCAGACCATTCCAACGGACGGATCCAGGGGGGGTAAAGCCCGGGCAGCAGTTTCAGGGGGCGCCAAATTCATAAAAAATACTTTTCTCGCTTCTCCCCATGGCATCGTCCTGGGTCGAGAGCCGTGCCTGTTCGCCCCTTGGCATATTGTCATTCCACTCTTAGGTACCTGAGCCTTCTGCCCCTCTTAAAGTCAGCGACTACAATCGATCATGCAATAAAACTAGGCTGTCCCAAAATAAGGGTAAAAAAAATACTGTGCATTGGTATACATAGCAATAAGGTCAGTTAGGAGGAAAAAAAGCTGATCTAGACAAATGAACGGTTGTTTGAAATCTAGACTAAAGACGGTTGCTAACCCTACCCATAACTCCTAAATCCCAAGTTAGGCAACATGACATCCGCATCTGATAGCCTAAGTGACAAATCAATAGATCAATTAAAGTGTAGATCCGATCGATGCCCGTTCTATATTCAAATCGTACATAAACAGTTGGGTTTCGATTTCGAATCGGGCTGTTTCGCAATCGAGTGTTGCATCGAATTGTCTAAACTCTAGCTAAGTCTAGATATTAAAATACACTAACTTACTCAAAATGGGTATGTTTATGGGTTTGGGTGGGTCATCTAAGTTTATAGGGACTATCCGCTGGCCTAAGACCGATATCATCCAAACTGGTGTTTTCTTTCATGATATTTGGAAAGAACACGCTCTTGTGTTCTATAACGCTGAATCTTACAGTAACAGGTCTCGCAGTATACACGTGAAATTTACATCGTTTTGTTCCCGCCGTGTAGTGATAGTACCCGTCAAACTGAACAACTTTCCACGAAAAAAAAAATTCCTACGACAGTGATTCCGCCGCAGAAAACCACTAAAAATATTGATGATATGGAGGCCAGCGGACAGTCTACTAGTAGGGAGAGTATAAGCTCCTATAGCTAAGAACTTCAGTCGTGCCGAAAGCATCTGAACTTAAAGAGTGAAGGGTCCGTCTTGAATCCAGTACTACTTTTAATGTACTCGTATGTGAACGATTTACCAAATATGGGCGTTTAAGAGTTGCCACCAGCAATGGAATTCTTGGGATTTGTTGCAGACTTGTGAACATCCTGTCCAGTTGGAGCCAGTAGATCTGAGTCTGAAACGCCCGCCCACCCCGCGACGACACCGCGCCGGTAAGTTTCAAATTCAAGACCACCAAACGCCTTTAGAAGACTGAATAAAATAAAAATAATTCTCGGTTTTTAAAAACTCTCAATTTAGAATAAAGCTAGCTTTTCGCCCGCGTGGTTTTCGTTTTAATCAAAGGAGTTTCATATTAACATTGCACCCTCCTTTTTCATCTAGGGAATGAATTTCCAAATTATGCTTTCTCGTGCTTGGCAACATCCTATGAATATCTTTCTACTTCCAGTAGCGCCAGTAGTTTTTTGTGCCAAGTTCGTATAAAAGATCTATAGAAAAGCATAACGTTTTTCAGTTGCTTCATTGTCATGACATCAATATTTCTACGTTATTGGACAAATCTTTTTATAGACAGACATGCAAAATTAAAAGTGTGTATAGTTCGCGCGCCCTTCAGGGTAAGCTCGAGCGAGCCCCTCGGTGGGGACGTTGGTGATGATAGTTCGCGCGCGATCTGAACGCAGCTCTGTTGTGTTATGTGACTAAGATTGCGCGCGGGCAGGGTCGAATATATCAACATTCAGAGGGTCAGTTTTCGGAAATTTAAAAAAAAATACGCAGTTATGGAAGTTTCCAGCTTGTAAGGTCTACCGCTGAGGCAGTTTACCTCTACAGGTACCATTTTCAAAACGATAAATAATAACGATCACATCAACTCACAAGAAATGTAAAGACTTAGATCTACAGCTCACAGAGCCATTAGTTTATTTTAAACCCTTACGAACTTTTCTCACACACTGCCGTAGTGTGTCTATCTCACATTCTTGCGTTTCTAAGGCATTGGTCCAGAATTACACGCTGTAATCCTCAATTTAAGTTCGTCCGCTCTGTTTGTTTTTTAAAGATCAAAAAGAGACAAAATCAAATCAAATTTTTTTTTTTATTCTAATTTTTAACAAGACTTTAACGCTCTCAAAAATATTTTATTTGAATTAAGATTTTTACATACCTACGTTTATTCGACGCTCTTACCGTGAAGGAAAACATCGTGATGAAACCTGCACACTCCTGCGAAGAAATTAAAAGGTTGTGTGTGAAGTCGATCGACCCGCACCAGTGTGGTCGATTAAAGCCTAATCGCCCTAATTCAGGGTAGGCTCGAGCCCCTCGGTAGGAACGTATATGAGCTGCTGATGAAGATTTTTAACAAATAATTTTTCGCCTTCAAAGATAGATATACCAAGGACAAGGAAATCTTGAAAGAGATGGATATCCTGATATTACAGCAGTCAAACATCGACGCGTCGTCTTTGAAAATTCATAATCTGACAGCTACGCCCTTATTGACCGAGCGAGCGAAGCGTCTCTGTTTCAGCTTGGCCAAATTTGCTTTTGTATGTCCATCTGTTTGTGGATTTGTTTGTTTGTTTCACTCTACAGGTCGCGTTTCTCAAACGATTCTCGTGAAAATTTGTGAGCAGGTTCGATAAATTAATCGAATTTTTTTGTCGAGTCAGTTTTTGGAAATTTTAAAAAATGACGAAGTTATGGGGGTTGCCAGCTTACAAGGTCTAACGCTGAGGCTGTTTTCCTCTACAGGTCACATTTCTTAAAATAAAATAAAATGAAATAAAATAAAATAAAATAAACTCAAGGGGTTGGGGATGTTTGTCGAGAAAAGAAAATTGAAAAGATATATACAGACTCGCGAGGTCTACAGCTCACAGAGCCACTAGTTTTAGGTAATATTCATCTGCACTAATATTATTATGTAAATGTATGTATGTATGTATTAGTATGTTTGGATGTTTGTTCCGCTTTCACGCCTAAACCACTAAACGGATTTGGATCAAATTTTCTACCCTGGATGTTATTCCTATGTGTTAACATATAGGATACTTTATACCTACTGGAAAAAATCTTATTCCCACGGGAAAGCGCTTCCACTAAAGCTATACTTATGTGTATTGTCTGTAGATATTTTAAAGTATTCCTTTAGTGTTTTCACTTAGGTACTTAAAGTTTTTCACATATTCTTGCATTGCTAAGCTTGGCAACGTAACCAAGGCATTAACTCCTGAAATACGATCGTCATAAACTGGAGCGCGCGCGCAGCTTTCCCTTCGATTTGGTTACAACAATAGATCCTGATCTTAATTGCACTGTTACCGTTTAACTGTAGTTTATTGACAGCGGGAGACAGATCTACTATTTACTATGCGTTAAGACACGCCTATTTCCTAGAGAGGTAGGCAGGGCACTTCCTTCCACTTGCTAAAGACTGCAGTCCATTTATTTATTTTATATCTATGTGGGAGTTCCATAATTTCAGTAATCGACTTCCGAGACGACGTCTGGGAGACGCAGGTTCGATCCCCACCACGTACCAATGTGTTGTTGATGATGTTGATGTACGTATATTCGACGTTCTTACGGTGAAGGAAACATCATGATGAAACCTGCACATTTCTGCGAAGAAATTCAAAGGTTGTGTGTGAAGTCGACCAACACGCACAAAAAAAAAGAAAAGTAAATTATGTTATTTCAGACTATTGCCCAATTATGGTTAGCACTGGGCCAGCGTGGTAGACTAAGGCCTGATCGCCCTAATTCAGGGTAGGCTCGAGCCCCTCGGTGGGGGGACGTATGTGCTGTTGATGACGGACTAACCGACTTCAAAGAAAGGAGGTTATCAATTCGACTATATGTAGTACTATAGATGTCCGCCCACGGCTTCGCTCGCGTTGTGTAAGATTTTCCCGTGTTAATGAGACTTTTTCTCGTAAAAACACGTTGTCTCTTTTTATCCAGGATACAAACTATCTCCATTCCAAATTTCATCCAAATCCGTTTAGAAGTAAAGGCGTGAAAGGGGAACAAACATTCAAACACCAACAATAGTGTTATTGTTGGAATTGGACAATATTATAAAAAAAAAAAAAACAAAATAAAAAAAATATATTCGAATTATGATTTTTACAAATCATTTTTCGACGTCAAAGCTATCATGGATGGCACGTTCACTACCAGTGTTAAGTCATAATTACAATCCACTCCGCTGTTTTGGAACAACAGTTGATCAGACGTTTTTATCATCTAACGGCAAATAAACTAAACAGTTGAGTTTTTCATCTGTAAATAAACGTATTTCTTAGAAACTAGATTGCAATTATTATTATTTTTAGTTGGATTAAGTAGCTTCCAACTTGCAAGTTTGATCAAAACCGGTTCTGTAGTCTTCGATAGATGGACTGTTGTTGAAATATGTTAATTCTTGCAGCTATTTTTATTATTTCATTTCCTCTCTTTTGTCTCGCGTACACAACGCAGTTCATAGTAAAAACTCGAGAACACTGTCCCTTAGGAGCCTGCTTCCCCGTTCCACCAAATGTGGCAGATAACTACTTACACAAATAAAGATAAAAAATGACCAATGTGATCGCCTTATACAGCTTCTAGCTATTCACGATTGGCCATTACCTCTATACGAGTATTTCCCTCGCCTGTAAGGATGGTGGATGTAGCAAAAACATAATTGTTCTCTAACACTTTGATTTCCCTCGAGTTACATTTCAAATTGTCGTCAAGGAGACGCGGCGGGTTCGAAACCTACCACGTACAATTCGAATTTTGAATTAAAATGTAAGTGTACTCGACGCTCTTACGGTGAATGAAAACATCGTTGGTCCTGCTAAGAAATATAGTTGTGTTTGAGGTCGACCAACCCGCACTGGGCCACGGGTTCGGGTATGTGGCTTAAGCCCCCAGTGGTCGACGCCCCCGTGGCTTTCGCCACCGATTTCAATAAATTTAATATTAATATTTTTTGTGCTTTTGCACTAAGTACAGTGAACGAAAAAAGTGTTCTGCTAACCTAACAACATCTATATCAATATTATAAATATCTGCACTAAACAATCTAATTTAATATAATAATGTATTACTTGTGTCGATCAACCCGCAGTGGGCCAGCGTGGTCGACTAAGGCCTAATCGCCCTAATTCAGGGTAGACTCTCGGTGGGGACGTATGAGCTGTTCTGTTGTACTTGTGAGATACATGTGTTTTCATGGAAAAACACTAATTATTGTATTCTAAATTTGAAGCTTTTATGTCTGCTAGAAGTGCCTTAGAGTTTTGATGGTCGGTCAGCAAGTCAGTGATAAAATTAAGAAACTTTGACTAGTTATAATTCTTAAACGTACGTTATGAGAACTGCTCCGACCTGGTTGTTTCCGGATGAGGTCACACTACTGGACGATGACCTCAGGAACACTTTGGGCAGCATCCTTAATGTGCACCTTAACGACTCACAGTGGGTGCAGGCCTCTTTACCCGTGCGTCACGGGGGATTGGGTGTCAGGAGGATGCGGGATGTGGGTGTGCCGGCTTTCTTGGCCTCGGCGAACGGATCTGGTTCTGATTTGGATGGGTCTGGTTGCTAACATTTTTCAATTTCAAGGTGACCAGATCGATATTCCGTTTGCTAGCGAGGCCACGATTGCTTGGTCGCGTTTGTGTCCCTCATCATCCCTCCCAGACAACCCGTTGGCGCAGCGCCAATGGGACGACCCAGTCTGCAAGGCTGTTTTCAGTGGGTTGTTGGAGTCGGCGTCTGGATCAGACATCGCGCGCCTTAAGGCGGCCACGTTCCCTTCTCCAAACTTGGGAACCATTCTGGATAGCGGTACATTAAGGGTGGCAGTGGCTCTCAAGCTTGGGTGCGAAGTTTGTGAGCCCCATGTCTGCAAGTGCGGTAAGCCGGTAGACAGTAAGGCTTACCATGGTTTGAGCTGTGGCAAAAGTGCGGGTAGATTTCCGCGGCACCACATGCTCAATGATATTATCCGGCGTGCCTTAGTGTCTGCCGAGATCCCCTGCACTCTGGAGCCACCGGGTCTTAGTCGCCTAGACGGAAAGCGTCCGGATGGGCTTACTTTGGTACCGTGGGAGAAGGGGCGTTGCCTTGTCTGGGACGCCACGTGCGTCAGCACCTTTGCGGCGTCACATCTGCCGCGGACAACGCGTGGGGCAGGCTCGGCTGCGGAGTGGGCTGCCTCCCAGAAGCGGCTCAAATATGAAAATTTGACGCAGTCTTACCATTTTGTTCCATTCGCGGTGGAGGTTGCAGGGTCTTGGTGTGCTGCAGCCAAAGACTTTATAAAGGAACTGGGGCGGCGGTTGCGACAAACTGGAGCTGACCCCCGCGCCGAGTCGTATCTGGTTCAGCACATCTCGCTGGCTATCCAACGAGGCAATGCTGCCAGCGTGATGGGCACATTCCCGCCGGGTACGATTCGGGGTGGTTTGTTTATTTAAGTAGGTAGGTTTAAGTTTTAGTTTTAAGTTTGACATGTTATATATTTTTATTTAATTAATTATATTATCAATTTATTATATTAATTGGGTAATTACAATACTCATTCTTAAACTACTTACTGGTTCAAATTGAATGAAATTTGAAAATAATACCGTGTTTATACAATGCCTGCTTGGTTACTGAAAATTCAGGCTTCTAGTTTTATCCACAACGAAGTTATAGGGGGGTTGAAAATGGCCCGAACTGCTTCGAAAAAAGGATGGTACGGCCGTGCCGCTTTTTACTGTTTCATTTTAAACGGCGGTTTAGCTACATTCAAGAACGTATAAAAATATATATTTTTTCATGGACCCGCCACCGCCGCGCCGCCGGGAAAATACGAACAATAGAGACTTTGATTTTTGGGAACAGCCCTGTTTAAGTTACTTACACAATTTCCCTGCGACATCCATTTTAATAACATTTAGAAATCTTACTATGATCAAATTGGACTACTTTAGCTGTAAGCTTTATAATAATTAGTACCTTCGGCTGACACGTTTTGTAGTTTTGTCCATATTTAAATGCAAATAGGCTTTGCAAGTCGATGGTATAAACTTATTGTCTTGACGGTACCGTTCGGTTACTGCAAAGTTATTTCAATAGATAAATAGTTGGAGATAAAAGATTTAGCTTCGCCTCGGGCTTTCCTTGTGGAATTTCGTTTCTGATTTTAACTGTTGGGATTGGAATTGGACAAGTTTTGCTTTGTTTGCTTCTTGAAATGTTAAAAAAAAAAAAAACAGCTGATCTTATCATCAGCTCATATGCGTCCCCACCGAGAGGCTCGAGCCTACCCTGAATTTATATTAGGCCTCAGTTGACCACGCTGGCCCAGTGACACAACCTTTGAATTTCTTCGCAGGAGTGTGCAGGTTTCATCACGATGTTTTTTGTATGTTTTTCACCGTATGAGCGTCGAATAAACGTACATAATATGAATTAGAAAATTCTAAAACACATTGGTACGTTGTGGGGATCGAACCCGCGTCTCCCGGAAGTCAGTGACCCTAGCCACTAGACCACCGACGCTCGCAGCTGCTAAAACAGCTGATCTTTTTGTATAAAAAGGAGATTTTTATTTGAGGGCTTATTTGTCAAGCCCCGTCCCTCGGGAACACGTGGTCAACTTCAAACAAGTAATTTTTTACAATGTTTTTCTTTACCGTAAGTATGTTATTGACCGAGCGAACGATGCGTCTCTGTTTCAGCTTGGCTAAATTTTCTTTTGTATGTCGGTCTGTCCATCTGTTTGTTTGTTTGTTTGTTTCACTCTGCAGGTCGCGTTTCTCAACCGATTCTCGTGAAATTTTGTGAGCAGGTTCAATAAATTAATCGAATTTTTATGTCGAGTTTGTTTTTGGAAATTTAAAAAAATGACGGAGTTATGGGTGTTGCCAGCTTACAAGGTCTACCTGTTAGGCTGTATAGGTCACATTTCTTAACCAATAAAAAGAATAAGATAAAATAAAATAAATAATAATAATATAAAATAAAATTAAGTATAAAAAAGAAAAAAAAAAGAAAAAAACAATATAAATCGGGGATTTTTGTGGAGAATAAATAAAAATAAATATGAAAAGATACACAGACTCGCGAGGTCTACAGCTCACAGAGCCACTAGTGTATGTAGTGCTCTTTAGCCTAGTTGGTAGTACGCCTGCCTTCGAAGCTCAGGGTCGCCTGTTCAAATCCCGCCCAGGCAGGGCAAACATTCGCGTGATGCTGATGCACGGAATTTTATATTCCGTGTGCTGATGACTGACGAACATTTGTGATTGCATGTTGTTTATATGTAATAAAATAAAAATAAATAAAATATTCTTTATTATGTAAATAGGTAGTACATAAGAAAAGTGGGGCAGCTGTCTCCCAGTAGGCTTATCACCTGTGGTGGGAGGCACCGCTCTTATTAAAAACTACAAATAAATAGTGAGACTCCAGCAGGGCCCCGTTTCACGAAGCAACAAGTTACAATTTGACATTCATTGCGTAGCCAATTCGCCTAAACTGTATACCCTTATCGTTTTATCTTTTTGTCTACGCAATGTAGATCGAATTGTACTTGTAATTTGTAACTTGTAGCTTCGTGAAACGGCCCCCTGGTGGATCTTATGGTAAGTCTAGGTTAAATTCAAATACAAAAGTTTAGATTTCAAACATCTTAAGTGTTAGTAAACTTAAATAATAATAATAATCTTAGAAGTTAAGCCAAATTATGCAGTATACTATATCTATGCCAATAAATACATTATATGTGCGTGTGTAATGAGTACAAGGATGAGTGTGAGGATGAGAGAGGGAGAGGCTAGCCCAACGCACATATGTACTTGGGATTGGAAAACCACAAGCCTCTCCTCTTCCACCAGGTGAGTTGAAGATTGTGGTGTAAGAGTGTTATGTATATATGTGTGTGTGTGTGTGTGTGTGTGTGTGTGTGTGTGTGGGAATAGTAGTATCTATTGCCATATTTTAAGCAGTTAAGTTTAAGTTGATAATGGTGTCGATTCGGCATACGCCCAACTAAACTAAACTTAAAATTAGTCCTGTCACTTTCTATCATTTTTAATTGAAAAGGGACCGAATATCATCGGTTTTGTTTTTGTCTATGACTTCACGACTAACTGTCAAATTTTGTCTTGTTTTAGTGCCTACCTAACACCATGACAATTAAAAAGCCACTAAAATTGACAGTTAGTCGTGAAGTCAAAGACAAAAACAAAACCGATGATCTTCGGTCCCTTTTCATTTAAAAATGATAGAAAGTGACAGGACTAATTTTAAGTTTAGTTTAGTTGGGCGTATGCCGAATCGACACCAATGCCGATAGGTGTATTCTGCGATCTATCCAAGGCTTTTGATTGCGTCCATCATGACATTCTTGTCAGGAAGCTACGCCATTATGGTGTAAAAGATCAGGCTCTTGGCCTTCTGGAGTCATATCTAACAGATAGGGTGGTCGATGTTAATGGGAAAAGATCACCCGGATCTTCAATAAGTATGGGCGTCCCGCAGGGTTCAATTCTTGGACCTTTCTTGTTTTTAGTATATATTAATGATTTACCTTATCTTGTTAAAGCAAAACATGGGTTAGTATTGTTTGCCGATGATACTTCTTTGATATTTAAAGTTAAAAGACAACAATCAAACTATGACGACGTAAACAATGCTATCTCTAGTATAGTGAATTGGTTTACTGTTAATAATCTATTACTTAATGAAAAGAAAACTAATTGTATTAAATTCGTATTACCCAATGTGAAACCGGTAACTACAGATATATTTATAAAAGGACAGAAATTGGACCTTGTAGATTCGACTGTCTTTTTGGGCATTACTTTAGATGCCAAACTACAATGGGATTCTCATATAAATAAATTGTCGAACCGACTGAGTTCAGCAGCGTTCGCAGTTAAAAAAATTAGAGCCCTTACCGACGTAGACACCGCTAGACTAGTCTACTTCAGTTACTTTCATAGTCTAATGACCTATGGTATTTTATTGTGGGGTAACGCTGCGAATGCTAATAGTATATTTATTTTGCAGAAACGGGCTGTTCGTGCAATTTATAGATTAGGGCCTAGAGTGTCACTGAGGGAAAAATTTAAAGAAATCAATATTCTGACATTTGTGTCTCAATATATCTATGACAATCTTGTGTATATAAAACGAAATATAAGTAATTTTCAGAAGCACAGTGATATACACAATTTTAATACTAGAAATAAAGACAAGTTGGTTGCTTATGTCAGCCGACTACATAAAATTAGTAATTCTTTTAAAGGCAATTGTATACGCTATTACAATAAGGTCCCTACTGATATTAAAAACTTGCTTTTAGACAAGTTTAAAATAATTATAAAACAGAAATTGTATAAAAAAGGTTACTATAGGATATCTGATTACTTAGAAGATAGGTGTCCATGGGAATAGATTGTTTGAGTAGCAGGCTTTTTCGATATGTAGTAAGCATTAATTTTGTAATTGACAATATTTTATTTAAAAAAGGAAACGCAAAAGATGCGACGACTGTGGAGTTTCTTCGGTGAGCTCTTCTCCACAGATTCCGCCATTGTGTTAGTGAACTCACCCAAAAAAAATGTAATGACGGATCTAAGTGATGTAATAACATCCTATGGAAATAAATTATTTTGACTTTGACTTTGACTTTGATAAATAGGTATATACCGGTAAGTGCTCAATGGCTAGACAGAAGTGCCTTTCTACAGTCATATGAGTTTTTGGTGTATATGTCTAACTCAAGAGGTTATAAAGCTTAGGGGATCGCTTATAGCATTGCCTACTGGCGAAGACGGTATTAAGTAGTACGAGGAACATTAGCCACTGTTTCCTTTTTCTGGATAGAATAGCCGCGTTAAAATGGAGAGTTTTATGTAATTTTATAATAGCATTGTAAATATAAAGCTTCCTGATAGACATCAGTTTTGTTGTTTTATAGAGATTTGCGGTTGGGTATCTTCGCTTTTTAAAATACATAACCTTGATCAGGCAACGCTGAGCGCGTTCCACAGCAAGAAATTTTACTTTTGTAGACCATCCCAAATTGTGATACAGTAAGTAGGTCATAATACTTGTAGATTGTGCCAAAGCTACATAAATTTCTTTGAGAAGATCTCTAGGGCTTTTGTTACTGGTTTCTCTAGGTATGACATATCGTAAATTTTTGAAAATCCTGATTAGTTTTCTGATACGAGAGGTTACATATTCAAGGTGAGGATGCCATGAAAGCCCCCAAGAAGGACCCCAAGATATTTTGTTTGTGCAACATTCAGGATTGTGGGACAAGAACATGGATATTGGTCTTTAGCACAATCTGTATTACAACTATGAATTTGTATTTTAAAGTCTCGAGCAGGCTGACCGTCATCATAAATGCTATAGCAGATATAATTAGTGTTATCTGTATTTAGAGTTAAGATATTATTTTTTAGCCTGCGATATGGGGTAACCATCTATAAGAGTAACTATCTATATTTATGTTATTTATTAATTAAATTCTCCTAATATAAACTTTACCTAAAAATTACTTTACTTGTTATAATTATTATAATGAATACTCATAATGATATTGAAATCGATGCTGAGAAATATTTCATTTATATTATTATAGCCAATACAAAAAATAAAGAAGAGTGCTAACATTCATAATAAACAGAGTAATTACTGTTTATTATGAACATAAATATAGATTTATGTTTAGTTTTCATTCAAATTAATTGTCAGTTACCAATATCGTTTTCATAGAAATTTATTACAATATTGTTATTCGAAATTTTATTTACATTTACTTTCAATTTCATCATTTAGATTGCAATAAAATATAGTGTCTCTATTTCTTCTAGTTTCCTATTTTCTAAAATACAACGAAAATTGATATTATTTTTAATTCATTCAAGTAAATTAAAACAGTAAATATTTTTAATTTAGTGACATTATAATTATTTACTATAAAAATCCTTACAAAAATGCTGCAATTTATAACTTTAATGTTCTATGATCAGCAAAATCCAAACATATATTTTTGGCCCTTTTATACAAAAACCACCAAGGTAATTAACACATTTAAGCATGCCAAAATATTTGTATAACTCAATTATTTTAACTGTGCACTTCGAGCTGTCAAAATCGTCATGTTGGTGGCATTGAATTCACCCGCCCGCTTACTTCCTCACCTCCTCCGACGCCTATCAAAACGGATACCAAACTTACCAACATGCAAATATTATGACGTTGACAGATGCACAGTTATAAAAATTGGGTTATAACGTCCATCATTGTGGAGTAGGGGCGTGCACTCGACCTATCAATGGCTTATTTTGTGTGAAAGCAGCCTAATGTTCGTTTTTAACCGTTAAAACAATATGACAAAAAATAAATTAATACTTTGATCGATGGTAGCAACTTTCATAATTATGTTTAATTTAAAATTAAAAAATTCGTATACATTTTTTGTCAAATAGATGCTTATACCCAAATAAGTTGCGTGGTTTAGTTTAGGAGTTAGCGGATATACAGACAGACACGGCAAGCGACTTTGTTTTATACTGTGTCGAGAGATATTATGTTGACATAGAGATAAGTATTTTGTAAAACAGACGCTTTGTAAAAGGCTTACTATGAGTTTGATGACTATTTGAATGACAAAGAGGGTCGGTGTTCGCATGCTCCAGCCTCCAGCATTACACAGGAAACATTAACAATACAGCATGAAATTTACATCGTTTTGTTCCCGCCGTGTAGTGATAGTACCCGTCAAGCTGAACAACTTTTCACGAAAAAAAAAATTCCTGTGACAAAAAAATTTTTGGTCTCCAACAAAATGGGTCGGTCGGGAGTCTCACTTTGTATGGAGAGGCCAAAAATTTTTTTGTCGCAGGAAATTTCTTTTTCGTGAAAAGTTGTTCAGCTTGACGGGTACTATCACTACACGGCGGGAACAAACCGATGTAAATTTCACGGTGTATCTACTGACTATTGTAAACAATACTTTTTTTTTTAAGTGCAGAAGATTATAAACTTATAAACTTGATTATAAACTAACGAGAAATAATACGTAAAATTGTAAATGGTTGGTTTCAGTTCACAATTTTCCGTAAGTTTATAATATCGCGAGTAAGATTATAAACTAACGGTGACATGGAGTTTCTTCCGGCCATTCTTCTCCACAGTGAGCGTTCTTCTCCACAGTGAACGTGCCTACTAATTTGTCTTCTTCTTTGTCCATTGACGTCGTCGAAAAATGGTTTTGTCTTACTTCGAATACAGACATTTTTATCTTTTTTTTTATCTAGAGAAGAAAACTACAGACTCTGCCTAGTTGGGACTTGGGATTATAATAATACAGCAGTTTTCTACCACATATTTATTTTTAAATATTTTTATTCCAGGCGCAATATCGTCGTCATCAAAACTGCTCAGCCAAGAGGGATCTACCAATCGTCGACAAGTCGAGTGAGTATTTTTGATCACAAGTAATGTTTATGTCTTGAATTTTATGTTTTTTTTTTTCATAGTTCATCTGAAAGTATACAAAAATAGAATACTGACAGTCAAAACAGAATCGAAATTGATCAAAAAACAAACTATAACAAATATATCTGTCCCTCTTACGAAAACAAAATCTTCTATAACGGATGTATGGCCCGCGTGACATATGACGTCACATGTCACGTCGGACCTCTCTGTCTAACTATCAACTTTCAACCATCAACTAAGCAAGCTACTTTGTTTCTGAGCAAGATATTTGAAAAAATATTTTTTATGTGTTTATCTGAAACTTTATTTTGATCAGTTAACTCAGTTAACAAATTGCGTGCAGTATATTGTACCTATTAAAATGTACAGTTTAAGACACAGACGATTGTTTGGTTGTGACGTATCGAATACTAACAAAAACTATGTTCGAAATGGATATATGTACAGAGCTCTTACCACATATAATAAAAAGTACACTGATCTATTTATATTCTATTTATCACTCGCACAATACAGAAATCAAGTTATTTTAAAACTTATTTAAAACTTGTTGGTTGTAAAGAGTTTCAAATACTTGGGACATGTTTTAACGGACGACTTGCGTGACGATGCGGACTTGGAGAGAGAACGTCGAGCTTTGGCAGTGCGCTGCAATATGCTGGCACGAAGGTTCGGAAATTGTACTAGGGACGTGAAGTGTACTCTCTTCAGAGCATTCTGTCAGGGTTTCTACACCTGTCAGCTTTGGGTGGGGTACACTAAACGTTCCTATAACAAACTGCGTGTTCAGTACAATGATGCCTTCCGATTCATCATGAAATTCCCACGCTATTGCAGTGCCAAGAGCATGTTCGCCGACGCCAGGATACCGGACTTTTATGCGATCCTCCGAACCCGCATCGCCTCGTTTTGGAAGAGGTTACAAAACAGTAGCAATGAAATTCTAAGGACAATTGACGAGGACCCTTTTGGTCCATTTAAAAAACACTGGTCCTCTGATAATTTCTTGTGATATTTATTTTATAAGTTTTATTGTATTTTTATTATTATGGGTTTTTTGAAATGCCTGAAATAAAGAATTATTATTATTATTATTATTATCTAGCTGACACACTGCGTCATTAGTTTATTAGTTATTATAATATCTGATTAAGTTACAGTAGACCTTCAGCTGTATATATTGTCACGGAGTTGATCATCCTTTTTCAATAATAACACATGTTCCTCTTATAGTAGCATCAGTGAAAACCTGTAATTGGTTAACTTGTGTATCGTAAAATATAGTATAATATGTATTTGAAATTAACTGTTGGTTTTCCAATAAAAAAATATTTAATTTATTTATTTATTTATTTATTAATGAATACCTATATACCTATCACCTATTATTTTTTTCATAAAAATTGTCTCGGTCAGCTAATCTGATTGTTATCTGATTTGAGTTTATGACAAAATTGTAAGACAAAAATTGTTTAGAGCTTGTGGGTTATTCAGATAATACGTACAAGGGCTGCTATTTATGTATCCGGAACTGGCCACTTAACTACATAAACAATATTTAAAAAGAAATTATAACATTTAAAAATAGAACTCTTTGGCTGTAAAATAAAGTTTGTTACATTCATCTGTCAATTGTTTTTACATTGTGGCGCCATTTTTAAAATTCATTGTCTATCATCACCATGGATTTGACTCGTGAAAATTTTCGTGCTATGATTTATTACGACTTTCGGCGTGGATTAACTCAAAAATAGTGCATGGATCAACTTTTGTCGACTTTTGGGGAGGAAGCCCCATCGAAAACCACTGTGTATCACTGGTTCAGTGAGTTTAATCGTGGTCGTCGTATGCTTGCGGACGATTTTAAAGAAGGTCGCCCTAAATCGGCTGTTGTACCACAAAATATTGATGCTGTGCGCGAACTAATAATGCAATACCGTCATGTTACATATCGCGAAATAGAGGCATTTCTGGGCATTAGTATGACGAGTATTTATAAAGTATTACACGAACATTTGGCTGTAAAAAAAAATTGTTCTCGTTGGATCCCGCACAACTTAACAGTTGAACAAAAACAGGCTCGTGTTGATTGGTGCAAAAAAATAATAGAAAAATACAAATGTGGTACATCAAAACCTGTTCATAATATCTACACAGGAGACGAATCTTGGATATATGCGTATGATCCCGAAACTAAACAGCAGTCAACGGTTTGGGTGTTCCAAAATGAGCCAAACCCAACTAAAGTTGTTCGTGCAAAAAGCACTTTGAAGCAAATGGTTGCCTGCTCTTTTCGTATTAGTGGACATGTGGCTACAGTACCACTAGAGAATCGGTTAGACACTAGAGAAAACGGTTAATTCTCAATGGTACACCACCATTTGCTTGCCAGAAGTCTTTGGAGAAATACGCAAGAACAATCGACAACGAAGAATAATCCTTCACCACGATAACGCCAGCTGTCACACCTCGGCCGCAACAACGGAGTATTTAAATAGTCAAATGATCGAATTGACGGGTCATCCGCCGTACAGTCCCGACTTGGCACCCAACGACTTTTATTTATTCCCAAGCGTGAAGAACAAATTACGTGGACACCGATTTTCGACCCGGGAAGAAGCCGTTGATGCTTTCAAAATGCACGTTTTGGAGATACCCGATACAGAATGGAAAAAATGCTACGAAAGTTGGTTTCAACGTATAAAAAAATGCATCGATCATCACGGGGAATATTTTGAAAAGCAATAAAAGTATATTTGGTTATAGATGTTTGTTATTTTTTGTTATTCCGGATACATAAATAGCAGCTCTCGTATGTTCATTCGGAAGGCGTAGTGTTGGACGGCTTCCCACGAGGTGGACAGGTGACTTGGTGAAGGTTGCTGGGCGCCGGTGGGCGCAAGTAGCGCAGGACCATTCACGGTGGAAACCTATGGGGGGGCCTGTGTTACGTCTTTGTGGATGTCATCTCTCTGCCCAAAAAAATGTAATGACGGATCTAAGTGATGTAATAACATCCTATGGAAATAAATCATTTTGACTTTGACTTCGACTTCTGCTCTGACCCTTCTTCTTAGCGTGTCAATTAAAAAATCTAAATGTTTTTTTCGCCATTTTATCCTTTTTTTGTTATTTGAAATGGATGACGATTTCAGGTCCAGCCACCAAGACCAGAGGATCAAAGTGGGTCCAGACCTGCGCAGTAGCAGAAAACACAACAACAATACAAAGTACGTTCTTACTGTCTATCCGTACTCCGTGGCCGAGTGGTCGAGATTCTCATTACGGAGGTTCCGGGTTCGATTCCCGGTGGGGACACTGTCAAGCAAAAATCTCTTTGTGAGACTTTCCCCAGTTTGGTTAGGACATTGCAGGCTTAATCACTTGATTATCCGAAAGATGATTCCGTGCTTCGGAAGGCACGTTAAGCCGTTGGTCCCGGCTACTGTCGTCTAGTCCAAGAGTTCCCAACCAGGGGGGCATAGAGAGATGTTAAGGGGGGCGGAAAGCGTTTGCATTTTCTTTTTTTTTTAGGTGGAATACAGTCAAGAAAAACCAAAAAATAAACAAACATCTTTAAAAAATAACATTTCAATGTAATGTTTAATTTACACGCATTTTATTAATAAAATTAAACAGCATATCTATTCACTTATTCTGTCAACCACTGTTTCAAAACCGGACGTCATCAATCATTGTTTGAAAAAGTAAGGGGGGGGGGGGCGGGCATGTCGTTACACAAGCCATGTCGGTGGCCTTTGGCGGCTCTATATCACTGACACCAGATCGCGATGTTTATAATAGGGGATCGGACAAATTTTTATTTATTTTATAAATCCAAACTTGTTAGTTTCTGCTATCGAACACTAAAATAACTTTAGTTCTATCTTTAAAATTGACCGAGTTATAAAGGTTTGAAATTCAAGATTAGACAGAGAGGTTTATACCCACTTGTGACGTCATTTGTTAGTAACGCCATATAATCTCCATACAAATAATCGTTTTTGATACAGACAGACATATTGAAACTTTAAAAAATTACTGTAAATTCGTTTTCCAACCGATTCTGTTTTTTTTTTCGCGAATCGTCTGCTACTAATCTATATTTTAAAAATAATTCATAAAATATGGTAAATTTAGAAACAGTCCGATCCCCTATTTGTTGTGTTTTACAAACATTTTCTAAACACCACCGGTGTAATTAACAGGTTTTATAACAACAAAATACCAATAAACAAAATATATGCAAACTTGTTTTAAATCGAAAAAAAAACGTGCCTACACTTTATGGCAATTTTATCCAGACAACCTTCGTTTACTTCCAGATCGAAAGACGAGCAGCCGTTCCCTCTGCCGTTCCTGCCGCCGCGACCTGATGATGTCCAGATGAAGAACTTCCTCCTGAACACGGCTCTTCAGAAGGCATTGTCGGAGTCGCTGGCGCAACTACCCGGCAGGAGGAAAGACAAAGGTAGGCTACATATAAAAAACAAAAACTACTAATATACTAATATTATAAAGAGCGTCGGTGGTCTAGTAGCTAGGGCCGCTGCCTCCCGTCCGGGAGACGCGGGTTCGATCCCCACCACGTACCAATGTGTTTTCAAATTCATATTATGTACACTCACTTATTAAACTGGGGTCATAGCGCTCGGTTTATAGTTGCTTGCGCACATTTCCGCACACAACAGTAAAAAACTCACACATAAAATTCAATTACGCACACATAGGCAATTTAGTGTGTGTTAGAAAGAAAGAAGTAAACACACACAAGAAGATCGAGCATCAGGGCCAAGCATACGCAAAACGTCTTGCCGTATTTCAACCAGTTACTCAATAGCTAGGATGGCGGGGTAGGTTAGTGTAGTGGAGGAGAATCACAGAGAGTTGAGGAAGTCGTGGGTTCAAATCTCGGGTGGGTTTGATTGACCATTGTTTTTTTCGTTTTTTATTTAACTTTTTTTTGTCTCATACGCAGTTGTATGATAATATTTTTTTTTTTTATAAGTATAAATTCTTACGGGCATTAATTTGATAAAAAAATCTTTATTATTATTATATCTATTTAATACAAAATTATTTAATGACGTTTTGGTTTATTTCGATAAATTTCTTAAGGTTAAAGCTTAAGTTTCGTTTTCTGAAAAGAGATTGAAGCTTACCCTAAAGAAAGTTTAAATAAATAATCAAGCATAATTTTAGAATAAATAAAGAGGTTATACCAATTATTAGTTTTATTTACGTAATAAAAAATAAAACTAAATCACATTTTTATACTATCTAATATTTGGTATATCCTCCATTATTTTTGATTATTTCCACTAATCGCTGCCGCATTGACCCCACCATGTTGGCACAAATATTGGTGCCTCTCAAATCCGCCCAGACTTCCATGAGTGGGACTCTAATGCCTCCGTGGTTATCTCGTTTCGCATTTCCCATCCTTGGACCATTATAGCCCACAAAATTGAGCACTGGTGTGTTGAATAAGTTAGCAATCTCATAGTCCGCAAAAAACCTTAATTTTCACATGCGTTCACCAAAAACCACCGCTGAATGTCATTTAGGTCAGAAGGGAGTCCACTTCATGGGCGATTTGTAATATTACCCTCCTGCTGGTAACGGGTAACCCAGCGTTTCACAGTCCTCCACTAAAACAAAATAGCAAAATTACAAAATAGAAAACATGAAAATATTTAATATGAATTGAGATTTTTATATTCACTTAAAATAATCCGAGCACAAAACAAAATACTCACAGTTAATCCCGTCTCACGGAAAATCTCTCACAAATTATACGTATGCAGAGCAACAATTCACTGCTTTACTCTCATGGTGATATTATTTTGCATTTTTTAAATAAAGAAAGTTAAAATATTTAAATGAAAGTAACCAAAGTTTAAAGCACCATTATTGACCAGCGAACTAGCTACGACGAATACGAAATGTCATCGTAACCATAGATAAATAAGGGGGTATAGATTGTTCTTTTCATACTAAGAGTTTTGCTATTTAAGAAAACTGTACTAGATGGCGTTACTTGGCTTGTCGGAGGTAACATTTGTCTTAAATGGCCAAATTAAAGCATTTTTCATCTCGAGGATTTAATATTTATTTTTTATTACTATAATAACAATGTTTTTTCATTACTAGACACAATAAATCAACAATTACTCACTATTCAAATTAGCACTCAATTTATTGAACCATTAAACTAAAAACCTAAAACCTTTTCACGTTAGGAGAGCACGCAGTTATTCTGATTTTCAACAGATGGCGTGTTTTTAGAAATAGCGCTACAGAAATATTGCCAGATTTAAAAAATAAATATGTGTCTGATCTATACTTGGTTAATTTGGAAGAAATAATGTTTAATAACAAACATCAGCTGTCGCACATACAGAAAACATTTTCTAATTGATAAGTCTAAGACAACAATATTGATAGCTGCATAACCAAACTAAAATAAGTGCGTTCCGTTTCATTGTGGAAAATTATTATAAAGTATCTCGTTTTTTAACACTGCTACTTAAGCCTGCTCCAGAATGTCCAGACTTAGCCCACGGATCGCTTGCTAAGTGTCATTCATGGAGCTGTTTTTTATTGTACTTCACGCTGTCTTTCCCAATTTTTTTCGGTTTTTTATCCCGCGGGTCTTTGCGAACATCCATACATCCGTCAGATACAAAGTTTCACATTTATAACATTAGTAAAAACAATGAACCTACGCTCGCGTTATGTAAGATTTTCCCGTAGGAATAAAACTTTCTCCCGTAAAAACTAGGTATAATGTTCAGGTTACAAACTATCTTCATTCCAAATTTTATCTAAATCCGTTGAGAACTTTAATCGTGAAGGTGGAACATACAAATATTATTTTCACATATTTTATAAGGATTAGTTAGTACAATAAATATTAACACGTCTGGCAATCTAGTTGTCATGCGCGTGGTCATACCCTGCGTTCCGAAACGCGCTGTAATCGATTAAAGCACCCGTAATCGCGTTCCGAATTACTGTCAGCTGTCAAAATTCATACGTTTTTTTGCTTGTCTGATCGCTGACAGCGCTGAAAGTCTGAATCGGAATACGCCCATAAGGGCGTGGTGACTGGTGTTGTGTTTTGTTTTCGTGTTTGCGCTTAGCAACCGACTCGAGCGTTCATGGCAACAAAGGTTGCCAAACGCGATACTACGTTGTGCTGTGTGATTATCTTGCTGCTGCTGCTTTGCCAAACGCATGAAAAATTTGTGATTTATCATCTACTTTTAGTAAAAATTTATGATTTCTGTAAGTCACAAAAGAAAAATGTTTTAGAAAACAAAATCAATCCGAAATTAAAGATAATAAAAAACTTGTAGGTAATTAAATGATGGTCTTTTCCTTATTTCGCTGAACCCGATTTTTTCACAGGCATAGGTAATCCCTCACGGGTTAAGAAGATTTGGATAAGAAACATATTTTGCATAACATTCATCATCTGAATTCATCACCTCTCTTTTGTCACATCACACTAACATTTTTGTGAAAATATATTTGGATGTTTGCTCCGCTTTCACGCCTAAACTACTAAACGAATATGGATGAAAATTGGAATAGATATAGTTTGTACTCTGGATTAAAACAATCGAGACTTTAAAAAAATATATTTTTACCACGTCTTATTCCCACGGGAGAATTTTATATAACGCAAGCGTAGCCGCGGGTGGACCGCTAGTTGTTCATAAAAACGGAAAGGATGACTGGTTTTTAAAATTATACTTAATTAGAGCGTGATTTCGGAATGCAATAATGGTGTTTATGACGTTATAATTGAATCTAGCTAGAATAAAGTGTTACACCACTCATGTGTTGAAACTTTATATCTTTACGAGTGCTTACACCCAATAAACAGAATTTTGATATTTTGTGGGTTACGCCACTTTTGCACTTTTGCACCTTTTAACGTCAAACGGCTGACAATAATGTTAACATGATAATTTTGAAAAGTAAAAATGGTCCTTCTAAAAAAAAATATCTTTTTTTTCAATTTTCCGCGCAACTTTTTTTATTTTTTTATTTTATTAGAATCTTTTCGTGACAAAAACAAACTCAACAAAAAAATAATTAGCTAAATCGTTCTAGCCGTTCACGTGTGATGCCGTGGTGGTAACAAAGGCAAATAGGAATTCATTATTAGAACATAGTAAATATTAGCATAGAGAGTGAGTTTACCAATAAAGACGTAAACATAAATTCACAAATAGTACGGGCAAGCCAGTTCGGGGTCGCTCCACATTTGCGCCACCTGGCGACTAAAGGAAACCACGTTCAGTTAGAGATTTATTAATAGTTCGACAGATGTCACTTGATTAACACAGATAGGCTTAGAAAGTAGCGACATCTAATATAATAAGCAAAACTAAAAGGTACCGGCGACAATAATAAGTTTTACGCAGGTTGGGCATGCAAGTATGGAGTTAGCAATCTATACCCCCTTATTTATCTATGTCGTAACTAACTTCATAGCATATTCCATGTTATTTCTCCTAAGTTTCTTTAAAATGCATAAGTGATCGCAACGACATTTGAATCTTCGCCTCCCCAGATACAGACTAAATCTAATTACTGCTAAGCCACCGAAGCGCGGGTATGCAGATGTTAGTTATTGATGTGTTTGTTTGTATTACGCCTGCGGTTCATATCATCGTCGAGCTGCATGAGTGTCACTTATATTTATAACAAATCAATGTGTGAGTGATTTGTGGTTAGAGACCCGTGCCAAGCGACTTTTTAAACGAATTATGACTGCACTTTAGTAAGTTACTGTACGTTTACTCGACGCTCTTACGGTGAAGGAAAACATCTGCGAAGAAATTCAAAGGTTGTGTGTGAAGTCGACCAACCCGCACTGGGCCAGCGTAGTCGATTAAGGCCTGATCGCTCTAATTCAGGGTAGGCTCGAGCCCCTCGGTGGAAACGTATATGAGCTGTTGATGGTGATCCAATTCGACCCTACTTCGGAGAGGAACTACTGGCCTCGTGGAATAGTAGAAGCTGCGTATCCAGGTGCTGACGGCCGCGTTCGAGTCGTCGATGTGCGGACATCGCGCACCCTGCGCCGCCGCCTGCCCTCCGCCTGGCTTCCTGCACCAGGGGGGAAGAATGTTGAGAACTCTTTGGATATTTTTATGCTTTATAGTCTGGTTTATTCTGTTGTTTAAAAAATGGCGTTTTGAGAACTGAGTAATCAAACGATTTACAAAAGAAACTTACTTTTTACCAGTAGCTCGCCCCATAGTTTATAATGTGCATTTTACCAGCATCTCGCCCCATAGTTTATAATGTGCATTTTACCAGCAGCTCACCACATAGTTTATAATGTGCATTTTACCAGCAGCTCGCTCCATAGTTTATAGTGTGCATTTTACCAGCAGCTCTCCCTATAGTTTATAATGTGCATTTTACCAGCAGCTCACCACATAGTTTATAATGTGCATTTTACCAGCATCTCGCCCCATAGTTTATAATGTGCATTTTACCAGCAGCTCACCACATAGTTTATAATGTGCATTTTACCAGCAGCTCGCTCCATAGTTTATAGTGTGCATTTTACCAGCAGCTCTCCCTATAGTTTATAATGTGCATTTTATTTTATTTTATTTTATTTTATTTTATTAGGTACATCAACAGTATTACATATACTACATTGAAAACTTAAATGCTAACAGTCTTATTCTTATATGCATACCAATTATAGATGTACTCAACATTCAAAACATAATAGAGGTAGGTAGCTTACTTAATTAAGTTGAGTTTATTAAAAAAATATATAGTAATAAAAGAATATAATATTGTTGAATATATAAAACTACCCTAATTCAGGGTAGGCTCAAGCCCCTCGGTGAGGACCTTGGGGGGACGTATATGAGTTGTTGATGATTACAAAAAATAAAAATAAAGTAAACATAAATATAAGGTAAGGATCGCACAGAATCATAAAGAAAAGTATTTCAGCATTCTAAGTTTCATTTCT
Organism: Carpatolechia fugitivella; assembly: GCA_951230895.1. NCBI lineage: Eukaryota > Metazoa > Arthropoda > Insecta > Lepidoptera > Gelechiidae > Carpatolechia > Carpatolechia fugitivella. The sequence continues at coordinate 1,088,870 of OX579671.1, read as the reverse complement.
TTACGTGAATAATAAAAGATATCAAGGTCCAATTTTCCTTGCAATTCATTATAAGTAGTGCACATACGGGGAATAGGACTATGTAAGGCCAGATTAGTCCTGCATCCAGAATGACTAAATGTTTTAGTAATTGGGTAACGTGGGTATCTATATGGAATGTTAATATTTATTACACTAAGGGTGTGTGAACATTTCAAGTCACCACTTAAAATCCCGTGCAAATACAACATATCCGAAATAGTACGACGATCGCGAAGGGAGTTCATTTTGAAGTGCTGTAGTCTTTGAGCATACGGCTGTCTATGGGTAATACCAGACGATAAGTAAGCAAGGTATCTCGTGTAAGCACGTTGAATGCCCTCGACTCTTTGAGATGGCGCAGAGTATACTGGGTTCCATACTACACTAGCGAATTCTAGGTGACTTCGCACTAGACTGTTATAAAGAACATTTTTGGTATCAACGTTTTTAAAACCTTTAGAATTGCGTTTGAGAAAACCGAGCATCTGTGCAGCCTTCTTAACAGTTTTGTCCACATGCGCACTAAATTTAAGTTTAGAATCGATTGTCACGCCTAAATCTTTTACTTCATTGACTCTGCTTAACACAGTACCATTTATTGTGTATTGCGTAAGGGTTGGTATACGTTTTGTGGTAAAGTTAATGGAGTGACATTTGCTTGCGTTAAGGACCATTCCGTTGCTAGTACACCACCGACTAATATTATCCAAGTCATCTTGTAAAGCTTTTGTGTCATGACCACCGTTTACAGCGTGAAACAGTTTCAAGTCATCGGCAAACAATAAGACGCTACTAGATTTTATTGCGTCGGTGACGTCATTTATGAAAATCAGAAACAGGATTGGCCCGAGATGGGATCCTTGAGGGACGCCTGATTTGGCAAAGTATTCAGAGGACTCATGGTTATTAACTACCACTATCTGAGGTCTTTTTACTAAGTATGATTTGAACCACTTTAAGAGGGATCCATCTATACCGAACACTCTTAATTTTGCAAGCAAAACGTCGTGACTGACTTTATCGAAAGCGCTAGAAAAATCAGTATAAATACAATCAACTTGAAGGCCTTTGTCAATGTCATGTGCGACTCTCGAAACAAACGATACCAAATTACTTTCCACTGAGCGACCAGGTCTAAATCCGTGTTGGAAATCAGACAACTTATTATCTGCAATTTTGTAAATATAGGGATATACAAGTGATTCAAACAGCTTTGAAAAACTGGATAATATGGATACTGGGCGGTAATTATCAATGGCTGACTGATCATTTTTTTTGTAAATTGGGACAACTCTGGCTTTCTTCCACTCTTCTGGAAATTTACCTGTCTTTAGAGAATGATTAAAGATGATCATTAAGGGTAGCGACAATACAGTTCCACAACGTTTTATAAATAGTGGAGGGATATTGTCGGGTCCACAAGCCTTGAAAACATTTAGTTTTTTAATACGTTTCCTAATTTCCAGTTCAGAAAACTGCATAAATGCCAAATGATCACCAGAGAAAATACCAGGATCATAAGTAGGTTGTATTTTATTTGAGTACACGGAGCTAAAATGGGACGCGAACAAGTTAGCAATATCATTACTATTAGAGGCCTTTGTATTACCTAGGGTCATTTCGGCAGGAAGAGATGTATTGCCTCTACGTTTGGCTTTCATGTAGCGCCAAAATACTTTCGGGTCACGATGTAGATCTGACTCAATCCTTTGTCTATACAACTGATCCGAAATACTAATAAGTCGATGACACCTTTCTCTTAATAATTCAAACTCTAACTGATCACGTGGGTTATGATATTTGAGGAATCTGCCTCGCACTTTAGCTTTCTCTTTAATCAATTTTATTAGCCTTTTGTTAAACCAGATTGGATAATGTGAGTTTCTTGGTTTTCGCCGGGGCACACAGTCATTAATAATCTTATAGAGAATATCATAGAAAGCTGAAACCATTGAATTAACATCTTCATGACTGGTCAACACCTCCTGCCAATCTATTTGTTTTAATGCCAAAATAATATTAGTATAATTCCCTTTAAAGTAGTTATGGTCGTTACGCCCATTTGCAGGGAGATTGCGAACAGAATTAAGGCTTGCTTGTCGAACATTAAATACGATTGGAGGGTGATGTGGATCCAACCTACATAACTGATCTGCTGGTTTTGATACACAAGCACCACTAAAGTTACTTATGGCCAAGTCCAGAATTTTACCTTTATCATTAGTAATAAAATTTGCCTGATATAAATTATTAACAGATAAAAAATCTATCAGTGAATATCCAAGACGACAATTGTAGTTACAAGGTAAAGTATAAGAGCAATCGCTCTTTAGGTTCCAATTAATAAAGTTAAGATTAAAATCACCTAATATTATGATGTTTTCCATTTCTGTTATGGCTGAATCAGTATAGTCTAGGAATCTTTCTAGCGTTGCAGCCTTTACCGGGGGTGGAAGGTACACTGCACAGATTGTAATATCTCTATTTCTACTATTAATATTTAATTTTAGTGAAACCCAAAGGTCTTCGAATCCACCATCTCCCATTAATACTCTTCTTGATGGAATATCACGGGATACGGCTATTAATACTCCTCCGCCATCTAATTTAGACGATGCAGATTTACTACGATCCTTGCGGTAAACAACATAACGGGAATCAATAAACTCACCATTAGCTATATTAGAGTTAAGCCATGTTTCAGTAAAAACTATAACTTTATAATAACATGACAAAATATTTTTTAGGACATCATCTGTTTTGGTGCGTATTCCACGCACATTTTGATAGTAAATTTGGAATTTGAATAGCAAACCAAAATTACACATTAAACAAATTAAAGTATGAATTGAAACCCTAGTTTATTAACTCCAAATATTCCATACTACGAATTAAAATTGCTTCATGGAAATCATCTTTACGCACAAAAATTCTGCCGTTGCGAACCCAGGTATGCTTGTAGTTGGCTTCCTTAGCACGTATTCTAGTCGCAGCGTGAAGAGCTTTATTCGCAGGTGATAAGTGCTCGGCCACGTAGACCGGCATCACTGGACCACCGTATCCTAGATGCTGGGTGTTCAATTTCTTATCTTTGTTTTCCTTATTGAACTTAGTTACTGCAGCAACAACGGCGTCGCGTTGCCTGGGAGATCGTAGCTTCACTATCACCATACGAGGTTTGCCATTCTCCTTGTTCAATTTACCCACACGGGTAGCCTGTACAATATCAGTAGGAGGGACGGGATCTCCGATGATTTTCAATAGTTGTTCGGCAGTCTTTGCTAAATTCTCAGTTCTATGTTCAGGAATCCCATTCACCTCAATATTGCTCTCTCTCATAATCTGCTCGACCACATTCAGACGATTTGACAAGTCATGCACCGTAGCCTTCAGTTTCTGGTTGTCGCCCTGCAGTTCCTTGACAATTACATTTTTTTCTTCAAGTTGAGCTTTGACCTCTTCGTACTTGGCATTAAAGAAATTCAATGACTCACGAAAATCATTATTACTTTGTCTGATGTCACTCAGTTCTTGCTTTAAGATGAGGCGCAACGATTCCACGGTTAATGGGTTGTTATCAGCATGTGGGTTCGAACGATCCTTGTCGTCACCTTCAGCATGCGGGATCGTACGATCCTTGTCGTCACCTTGAGATTCAGCGGCATCGTCGTTATCCTGGGATACAGAAAGACGCTGCCGCTGCAATTTCAGTCTAACAGTTACATTAGGATCATGTCTGGTCCGACCGGCCGAGTCGATCTTGTTCTCAGCCGAATTCATTGGGAATTCGTTCATTGTAGGACGCGCGGGAGTATTTATGTTTCCACACTTCGGCAACTTACTCAGGCAACTCGGACATACCCAACTCGCTCTGCGCTCTCTGCCCGCTTCGGTCGTGACACTATAAAAGTTTGAAAATCTCTGCTCCGTCACGTTGGCGCATTGTAGATCGAAAGAACAATTACATTTACAGCATGTTAAAAACCCATTTGTTTTGATATCGGCTCGACATCCTGCACATGTTAAGTTGATAGGTGGCATTGGAATTATTGTTTTAATCTGTTTAAAAATTCAATACAATCAGCGAGTATCGTTAGGACAGTAATGTAGGTAAACAAACAACACCAGGCGCGGTAGTTAGGCGAACACGGAAGGGGCAGCGCGGCGGCGGCGACCGCGGCCGGCGCGGCGGGAGCGCGCAAAGGCCGCGAACGAAAGGTCTTATGCGCCGTGGAGATCGCGTCACTTACGCGTTCGCACCGATGATTTATGCACACTAACACTGTTTGGGTTATAACTGTAAATATCACCTTATATTTTAATTTCCCACTATATTTTGATATGGAATTAGATGCAAAACACTTTAATGTAACTCCGGATATAAATTTCACTACGATCGGTAAAGTATAACCATAGATATGGATTATAATACGGAGCGGAAAGAAATACGTGGCTACCTCGCTCAGTATAGGCTATATTTTACCAGCAGCTCGCCCCATAGTTTATAATGTGCATTTTACCAGCAGCTCGCCCCATAGTTTATAATGTGCATTTTACCAGCAACTCACCACATAGTTTATAATGTGCATTTTACCAGCAGTTTGCCCCATAGTTTATAATGTGCATTTTACCAGCAGCTCGCCCCCATAGTTTATAGCGTGCATTTTACCAGCAGCTCGCCCCATAGTTTATAATGTGCATTTTACCAGCAGCTCGCCCCATAGTTTATAATGTGCATTTTACCAGCAGCTCGCCCCATAGTTTATAATGTGTATTTTACCAGCAGCTTGCTCCATAGTTTATAATGTGCATTTTACCAGCAGCTCGCCCCATAGTTTATAATGTGCATTTTACCAGCAGCTCGCCCCATAGTTTATAATGTGCATTTTACCAGCAGCTCGCCCCATAGTTTATAATGTGCATTTTACCAGCAGCTCGCCCCATAGTTTATAATGTGTATTTTACCAGCAGCTCGCCCCATAGTTTATAATGTGCATTTTTTTATACAAATTGACGAGTTTTATGAAATGTATTTCCTTTAGATTTTGTGTAACTTCTGAAACAAAAGTTGCCCGTAGAAGTTATGCGTTATTTCGCTCCATCGGGGTCGACAACCGACCTCACAAACCCTGGTGTCAGTGTTATAGACCCGCCAAAGGCCACTGACTTGGCTCATATAACGGCTAGATGGTAGCCGCGACCAACAGCTTCTTAACGTGCCTTCCGAAGCACGGAATCATCTTTCTTTTCGGACAATCGGGTGATTCAGCCTGCAAAGTCCTAACCAAACTGGGGAAAGTCTCACAAAGATATTTTTGCTTGACAGTGTCCCCACCGGGAATCGAACCCAGAACCTCCGTAATGGGCGTCGAAATCTCGACCACTCGGCCACGGAGGCTGTTACTTTGTAGATGAAGGTTTATTTCTTATTCCAGACGCGACAGACTCGGAAGACACTCGCCGTCGCCTGCACAAGTGCGACGTGGCGGGCTGCCAGAAGGTGTACACGAAGAGCTCGCACCTCAAAGCGCACAAACGCACGCACACTGGTAAGCAGTAAATATGTTTAGACTTATTTTAAACTTAGGCTCGAGCCTACCCTGAATTAGGGCGATCAGGCCTTAGGCCATACTCACCCAGTGCGGGTTGGTCAACTTCACATTTCTTCGCAGGAGTGTGCAGGTTTCATCACGATGTTTTCCTTCACCGTAAGAGCGTCGAAACATCAACAGCTCATTATACGTCCCCACCGAGGGGCTCGAGCCTACCCTGAGTTAGGGCGATTAGGCCTTAGTCGACCACGCTGGCCCAGTGCGGGTTGTCGACTTCACACACAACCTTTGAATTTGAGAGCGTCGAATAAACGTACATGGTATAATTATGAATTCGAAAACACATTGGTACGTGGTGGGGATCAAACCCGCGTCGCTCGGACGGGAGGCATCGGCCCTAGCCACTAGACCACCGACGCTCTTTATTTCTTCTTTCAAAATAACAATAATAATATTCTATTCTCATTTGTCCAGGCGAAAAGCCGTACGGCTGCGTATGGGCCGGCTGCGGCTGGCGGTTCGCGCGCTCCGACGAGCTCACGCGCCACACGCGCAAGCACACCGGCCAGCGCCCCTTCGCGTGCGCGCTCTGCCGGCGCCGGTTCGCGCGCTCCGACCACCTGCGCTTGCATATGAGGAAGCATCAACATACGCTTTGATCAGGTACTCCAGAAATCCGAAGTACCCCAAAAAGGATTGTTGCCCCATAAGGAACTGAACTCCGTTAACCCAAAAGGGATTCCATTCAATTAAAATTAAAATTGAAAGAAAAATTGATTTATATTAGACTTATAATACATTGTTGACAATATCTAGGAAACAATAATAAAAATACATTATTTACTATACGCGCAAACATACAGAACAGCGCCCCGTCGCGTGCGCGCTCTGCAGACGATGATTTGCGCGCTCCGACCATCTGCGCTTGCATATGAGGAAGGAAGCACCAACACACGCTTTGGTCAGGTACTGCAGAGGTCCTCAGACCCCAACAACCCCAGAAGGGACTCCACTGACCCCAGAGAGGATCCCAATAACCCCAGTAGACATTATATCAGCTCCGAAAGGGATTTCATTAACTCCAGACAATTAAAATCTAAATTAAATGTAAGTAATTAGGATTACAAAAATCACTTTACACATATCATATAATTATTGACAATATAAGGTAGAAGGGAAGGAAAGAAACATCATTATCTACTCACAAGACACAGATCCTATTTGTCCCTGTAGGCCCTATTGGGCGCCACAATAACCCCATTAATCTAATAAGATAAATCCCCCCCCCCCTTAGTATGGATCAATTTTACCCCGCGTATTTACGCTTAACCTCAATGGTACTCCATCAACCTTGGTACCGGTATTTCAAGCCCTGATCTTCAATAACCTTGGGGTTTATGGAGTCCTAGTACTTTTAGTACTATAATTGCAATCTCAACTTACTGTACGTATTTACCCCGAAGTATACAATGGAATAATAATTATAGATTTTTATTGTTATTTGAATTATTAATAAAACAGCGGCATTATTAGTAACTTAAGGCCAGTAATTTACACATTTATTATTCTAACTTTTAGTGTCATAGAAATATATTTTTAGATGTTTTTAATATATTACAATATTTCTTATTTTAGTGTCCTAAGATTCAAGTTAGTATGTAAGCATACGTTAGATGCTCAAAACGTTCCAGAATTCGCTTAGTTGTTACGGGCGTTGTTAAGAGTTATAGTTATTAAGTTACAGGGCATTAAGGGCAATATTAGAATAAGAAAAAAAAGATTTTTTTTTTTTTTTCTTTTTTTTAATTTTAACTTTAAGAAAATTGATACTTTTCTTCGAAGTCTTAAAGAATGTTTTCATCCCAAGATCTTATAGTTTTATTTAGAAACATGTTACGATTCTTTGAACAGATACTGGAAGGTATGTTTTTATTTATTCTTGATATTATGAGTTGTTAAAAAAAAAGTGACCTCTGATTCGGATAGTCATGCTCTAATCCTAACTTTAAGCTAACTAAAAGGGCCAAAAAGAATTAGCCACTTTATATGTTCTTTTATGTTTGGCAAAACATGTTTTCCTGGTGCAAAGTAATTTTAGAACCTAGCTTAATAATATCAATATCAGCTATAATAGATAGGTTAGGTGGGTTAGGTAGGTTTTAGTGTGGTAATATTGAACGTGGGGTATATGCCACTATAGTCGGGTTATTATAGGATGAGTTCTGACAGCTTAAAAATTTTCATACAACGTTAACAACTTTTTTTTATAATATTCAGTTTAAAAACCATAATAGCTAAAATATTTAAAAAAGTAACTTCACCTCTTATTTTATCATTAAACAGTATGTAATTTTACTAAATAGATAAATAAATAAACGAAATAATATTAAAAAGTTTTTAAAGTTTTAATCTGTCAGAGCTCATCCTATAGTAACCCAAGTATAGTAACATTAAAGTTACAAAACTGATTAGGTATACCTTTATCCAGAGAAAAATAATAAAGAATATAATTGCAATTGCCCCACAATCGAAATTGCCCCTTTCTGTTTAAAACATGTTGAAAAAAGCCCTAATTTTAAGTACATGTTTTGTTTTAAATGTTTATTCAACTGTTTATTAGCTGATTATTTCTCATTCCTGTGAACTATATTATTCATAATATTCAGGCCTGCTGTTGGCTATGAGCGGCGTCCTCTGTTCCCCGTGGGCTGCCTACATCATTGCACCTGGTTGTACCACGGGGAATCTTTTGTCGGTGTGGCCTTTTGTCTTTCTTAGTTTAAGTACGCTGCGACACGAAAGAGTAAACATTTAATAATGGCAGGACTTATTTGCAGTACCACATAGAATGGCAGTGATTGGTTGTATAAAATTAATAAATTACTATCAATATCATAATTTTAGAATCCAGCTATCCTTTTCGTTTTAATGACCAATGAAAGAGAGAGAGGTGATGAATTCAGATGAACGAATGATGTTATTTTGAATGAATGAGAATCTAAAATAAAGGCGTGGCTGTCAGATTAAGAGATTTTGAGTCGCATGTTTTAGTGCTCTCTAAAATTGTGCAAACGACGCGGCCATGTTTGACTATAAGAATGGCCATCTCTTGTCCCTTTTCAATCTTTAAAAGGTGAAAAGGACGGACGAACTTATCCTCAATGATTAATTAAAATATGTAAAAATGCTCCCTTTTTTGACTAGACACTCTTTTCTTGCGATCAGTTCATGTGAGTCCCCGCTAAGGGGCTCGAACCTATCTTGAACTAATCTTGGTGTTGGAACTCTTGTATCTTAATGTGAATAGTTGGTAGTTTTTTTAGAGCCAGTGCTAGTTTTTAGTACTCTTAATTGTAAGATCCTTTTAATAGGTGCTATATGTAATTTTTGAAGATAATTCTATTTATGTCTAAATTCAGAAAATGTGATAATGAAGAAAAAAATTGATGCATAATATTGTACCTATTTAGGGTAAAAAATGTAAGTAAGTACTTTAAAAAAGTTCACTCTTATAATAAGATGTATAGTAATTTTTCGAGCCTATATTTTTTAGCACGTGTTTTCATAACTAGAGAGGTAAATAATGCGGTTCATGACGGCCTCGATTTTAATAGATTTGCTTTCAACTTAGAATTAAAAAAAGTATGGGAAAAGCTGTCAAATTATCGAAAAAAGACAAATTTGCCTCCTACAAAGTATATTTTGGTGTACACGGGAACTTTTTCTTTCCGTGGTTCACCTAGGTTTTCTAGGAGTCAATTTGAACTGTTTAAGAATTTAAGAACATTGGCAGAAGACATATTTTTAGATGAAGATATTATCAAACAAAATATAAATTTCAACCCTTAAATGCCTAGCGTGTCCATATGGCCACAAAAATTGCATTACATACGTAAGAGCCCTACATTTGACAAATAATTAGCGAAAAAACTAATATTCACGAGAAAAAAATAATTCGTGCATTACTGGATCTTCTATTTTTTATAAACACTTAAGTTTTCGCGGTTGTTAATATTTAGTCAGTTCAATCATCAGTTCTGCCGTGATCATGACTATTGCAACAGAATCGAAATATTGGTAAGCTCATTAAAAAAAAAAGCTTTAAACCAAAATCGTGGTAGATGTGTGTGTTATTTCTATTTTTTAATTTCTCGGTAATATAACAAGTAAAAAGCAATCTCATTCTAGATTTGAAGCTTGCCGTAGGATCTTGGCCAACAATCTTATGATTATTATCATCAACAGCTAATTTACGTCCCCATCAAAGGGCTCGAGCCTACCTTTAATTAGGGCGATTAGGCCTTAGTCGACCACGCTGGCCCAGTGCGGGTTGGGCGACATGATTATTATATACTCACCGGCACATCTAACCGCCCACCCTTGTATTTCGGGTTAATTTTCAATTACGCTTATTGTTATACATTACAATTTAATTATTGATAATTTTACGATAAATTAAACACACTTAAATAAACGTTAAATTGACTACTTTTTGACTAACATCAGCTGTAACTAATAGAATTATAAAGAATCACGAGTATTCCCTGAAATGAAGGGTGGGCGGTTAGATGTGCCGGTGAGTATACTTACCTAAAATAATATTGATCTCTATTGGTATTTTTTCTTTATGTATGATCTCAGTAAATTAAAATGAATAAAAATGTAAAATGCGAGCATTCCACAGGCCAGTTTTATATAAAAAGTATTCCTATTAGGTATTGGTATAGTTTAAGTCTTCATATTTCGGTATTATTATGATTATCCTGGGGCCTATTCAATAAAACTTACAATTACAATTTACAGTTACCTACAATTCGAAGTACATTGCGTAGCCAATCAGCTTGAGTTTTAAACCATTATTTTTTTGGTACGTCGGCTACGCAATGTACTTCGAAGTGTAATTGTAAGAGTTTTATTGAATAGGCCCCTGGTATTCGAAATGACACGCCTTGAAAATATAATTCCTCTTTGTCCGTTCCGAATCACTGTCAGCCATACATTTTTTTGCTTTTCTGATCACTGACAGTGCTGAAAATCTGATTCGGAATGCGCCCCAAACTTTTTGAACCGAAATGTTTCGGACGAATGTCAGAAACATTTCTGAGCAGGAGACGTCGTTTGAAACATTTGTTTTTGTGTATGTGTAGACTGATTTGTGTAGTGTGTAGACCAAAACATTTGCAGGAGACACGGCTTTACTGCCAAAAAACAGTACGCAAAGTAACTCATTTTTGGACGAAACATTGCCCCATACAAAACAGCGGCCAGCAATGTGCCCTCAAATGGCCTAGGCCAGCAAACTAACTTTCGTCTAGAAATTTCAATGTATTTGAGTCTTTTTACAGCTTACTTTTATGCTCTAAATTTAAATTTTATTTGAATCGTGCACGAATCGTAGTGATTGGAGTTGGCTGTATGCTCTGTATGACACTGGCATAGAACAAAAAAAAAGCATGCAATATGGCGGTTTGTAATTTTCGTCTCTTTTATTTTTATCGTACTATCTATCATGATGAAGTTAACTAATCATTGAATTAGGGAAATATTATAACAATGAATGGTTGAAGAAGTTAAAGTAAAGGTTAAAGTGATAACGATTAGAACTACCACAATATTTTTAGTATTTTATAATTTCCTTGCATATTTCAGAGAAAAGCACTATACAAGCCTCGGCCGCAATAACTCTTGCTGGACTCGTACACAATAAAAGTCCTCGCCTGCGGCTCGGCCTCTAACGTGACCTCGTCCACCAAAAGCTAATTTTGCGGCCCCGGCAGTAATGTACTATTTTGTTATGAATTTGGAATTCTGAAATATTATAAAGTCTACTTTGCCCGGTGCTGAGTTTGGGGATGATTTGGAAGCAAAGTGGAATTGTTTGAGTTTTTTATAAAATGTATAACACCTAATTCTATTGTTGCCATTCCATTTGGAATTCCATTTGGAATGGACGGTACATTATTTATAAAATTAATTATTTCGTACAGAACACCTATAAATTGAAAATGCTGTTAAAGAAAAAATATGGTAAAAGGAATTTTAGTTCTACCAAATTAATGATTTTTCAAATTCTTATCGAATAAAATAAGCTGATGTTAATTTTAATACTATAATAAAGTAAATGGTGTTCGATTTTTTATGGTATATTTTGTTTAGGACTAAATACATACTTAAAAGGCCGGTTATTTAAATTGAATACATTGTGTTAATTTTGTATCGTTATCAGCATATCAACATGCTCAATCTGGTCTGTTCCCGTTGTCCACGTTTAGCTTGTTCACAATAACGGAGACAACGGGGATTGACCTTCAATCTGGACCGGATCCCGCGCTGATAAGTATTTATATTTGGTTTTTATCACCTTATGTACCTTAATGCAAAAATAAAAAGTATTAAGAACCAATGCCTTTAATTTAAAAACTGAACGAATTACCCCAAGACATTCCCCTTATTTCCTAGTATTAGGGGCGGTATTTGTAATGCAAATGCCCAGATGCATGTGCTAGCTATTGTACCGGTGTTAAGAACTGTTTCAATAGTAATAATAATTCTTAACGTATGCAACGTTTTGGAAACATTTGTAAACACTGAAACTTTAAACGAGCAAATATAAAAGTCACCAGGCGATATGACGATAAGCGCGATCGCCGAGCAGAAAGAATTTCGTACGTTGACCTGTTATTACCTGTCTCTGTTACTCCTGCGTAAATATATTGCCGTCCCACTTCTACAGATGCCCCAGTGGGACGGCAATATATATTATTTACGCAGGAGTACACGAATCGTAAGGTAATACAGGTCAACGTACGAAATTCTTTGATGTGTTCCAGAAATCCCCACTGGTAAATTCCCACCAGTGGGGATCCTCATTTTTTTAGAAATTTCCGCTAGTTATGAAAGTGAACATCAGAATGACTGCCCAGTGACAGATCAGCTTTAAAATATTGCTACTATTTAAGGGTGTACCCTATGTGAACACTAGTGCCACTTGGATAAAAAATCATAACTTAGTGAAAACACAAAATATCAAAAATATGAACGATCAAATTGTTTCATTAGTCTTGTTGTATTTTTAGAATTGATAAATTCAGTTACCTATTGTTATTTGTAGTAACAGATAGCGAAAGTGCTAATAACGGCCGTTTTTAGCACTTTCGCTATCTCTTACTACACCGTATAAGAATTTATACAATTCGGTATTTCTAAAAATACTAAAGTACCTACACTTTAAAATGATCGTCCACTTTTTTAATATATTTAGTTTTTTCGGAGTTATGATTTTTTTTCGAAGTGGCGCTAGTGCGCAGTCAGGTAGCCCCTTAATATATTTTAAAGCTGATCTGGGCAGATAAAACATTTTTTCCTCATATTTTTTTTATTTGTTGCCTTGAAAATCTAGAAAAAAATTATATTTAGGTATTAAATATGTACCTACTGAATTTGTGTATAAGCGAAATTAAATTTTGGAGACTTTTCGTGGAGATTCTAAATATGGGTTGGTAATTCAGACATCAGAATGACTGGTGTCCACGCGTCCCAAGCGTGACCGGGCTACACCGCGCCGCGCCCGCGCCCCGCACCCGCCCCCTACGTCGCCTGCCGCGCCGCGCCGCGATCGTTCTCTCACACTTCTCATTGACCGCTCCTCGCGACACCGCGCGTCTTTCTTACTATAATACGATTTTAATAAACCAGCATTTTATACAGTCCACAGTTTTCTTCTTTTCCATAGTAGGACCCCTAACACTGGTCCTTCCGCGATAAGTAATAATCGTATTAGGATTGTACGCAAACTACAACGTCGAAATTGAAAACGTCAACCGCCACGTTGGATTTCTAACGGTCGTCGAAAGGAAGACGGAGTACATTGGTTGGAGAAATAAGCTTCTGATTCAAAATCTACGCCACAGCGGGTCCAATATATCTACTACAGGATTCCGCGTCCTATCATCGTGCGAGATCAAGCCAGAATCAGCATTTCCGCCGTTCGAGAAGACAAAGGAACAAAGGTCATCGAGTCAACGTGGAGGTCATTGCGCCAACGGTCGCACCTAACGGATATTGGCCTTTACTGTGAGTTCGTTCCAATTATTTCCTTCCAGATCCTACCTTGTTTTCCTAGGAAAAGTGAAAAAATAATAATAATTTCCATAATTTCCTTTTCTAGTGAATATTTGCGTGAGCAATATTTCATCATATTTGCATTTTCATATCATTACCATCTTGCTAGCGTATTATTCTACGCATTTTGAAGCGTATTTTCGCCGATTTAATTTTAAATAACTGCTACGTAGGTAACTGCCGTGGCATTGAAACGACCTTGCGCTAGCGCCGTAGTTCGCGCTGTTATCTACCGCTTAGTCATTCGCTTGTTAACACGCCGTCCAACCTATTTCTTTCGCATTCCATTGTGCTGCTAACTAACGCGCTCATCATCATGTAACAGGGTGCGCAGTGCTTTTTCAATAAAGCTCATTTCTTATAAGTGAATTATGCCAGACACCGATGAACGTCTTATTAAGCTTAAGAAATCAAAATCAAGCATAAAAGCAAAGCTTACGCATTTTGAATCTTATTTAGACATTGCTAAAACATACGATGCACTGTCTACAGCCCATGCCAATGAATTAAAATGCCGTTTGTCCCGAATAGAGAATTTAATTGGTGAATTCGATGCATTACAGACGGAGCTCGAGTTCATCTGTGATCCCCCTGATGAGCAGTATGCAGACCGTGCGAGAATTGAGAACAAATATTACCAACTCGTGGCGAATGCACGCACCCTTCTCGATGCATACGTCGACAAGAATGGTGACGGACGGCGACGACGGCGAAGCTCAGGTTCCGAGGCAGGCTCCAGGCTCTAGATCAGGGCCTCGATCGCGTAAGTCGAGCTTGCTTCGTTCACTTGGCTTGGCTTCAAGCAAGTTGAACGGTATTCCGATTCCGATTGTAGGAATTGTCTAACTTTTGGGACGGTAATCGTCTTGGGGACAAAGAGTAAAAATAATCACTTGTAATCGTCTTCGTTGACTTGGCTTGCTCCTTACGCGATCGCTTGAAAGCCGCTGGCGGTCTTCAAACCCGCCCCAAGCAAAGCAAGTCCGCTTACGCAATCGCCCGGCAGGTGGGACTTGCAACCATTCCAATCGTTTTCACTTACCGAAAATTAATATTCCAAAATTTGACGGTACCTATCATAATTGGCTCGAATTTAGAGATACCTTCACTTCATCTCTAGTGATCAGCTGTGTCAAAGAATATTCGGACCAGATATGTAATTTTAGGTCAATGTGTCTATTTTTACCGCTATGGTTAAAAATGTTTACGTACTACTTGTACCATAACATTCATAATCAATTTAAACACTCACACATATTCACTTGCGTTTATTTATTACTTACTCACACTAAGACACTGTGTAACCAAAACTCGATGCAACAAACTGCATTTGATATTTAAGCAAATCGGAAGACCAAACGTAACCATACTTTCAAAACTAACAACGTCATCTGGTGAAATTTTTATGAACTAAAAAAAATAATATTTTTGTACATAGTTAGCTAAACATTCCGCCACCCAAGGACGATTACAGTCCTTTAAACAAAAACATGTAAATAAGCAAAAAACAGTATCAACAAAAAGATAAAAGAAAACAAAAACTCTTAAATTAAATGTTAATCAGAATCATCCAGAGGCAGAGGACACAATTTTGCAATTGGTCTTTTAAAAACACCATCTTTATATTGTAAGGAAACAACTCTTGTAACGCCATCTGCGCCTGGGTGCTTCCCAATAATTCGTCCCATGAGCCATTTGCCAGGGGGAAGTCGGTTATCTTTGACTAAAACTACAGTGCCTATGGACAGTTCTGGCTGACTTTTATTCCATTTATAACGATGCTGTAAGGTGGTTAAGTATTCGTTTTGCCATCGTTGCCATAAGCATTGTACCATACGTTGAATCATATTCCATCGATCTAGAGAACTAATTTTCATATCAATAAGGGATGGTTCGGGAACACCAATTAAAGGTTCCCCGACAAGAAAATGTCCAGGTGTTAGGGGAGGTTCATCAAAAGTTGAATTTACAAGTGTAAGTGGACGAGAGTTTACGCAAGCCTCAACTTGATTTAAGAGAGTGGAAAGCTCTTCATAGGTTAGGAGCGTTTGTCCAATTACGCGTTTTAGATGTCCTTTAACACTTTTCACTCCAGACTCCCAAAGGCCTCCGAAGTGAGGAGCACTAGGAGGAATGAAATTCCATTGAGTTTGATCATTAGCCAGAAGTTCAGAAATTTCAGTAACAATCTGAGAATTTGAATCCTTGAAAGCTAGATCTAGTTCACGAGACGCGCCAACAAAATTCGTACCACGATCACTCCAAATTTCTTTGCAGTGACCACGTCGAGCAGTGAAGCGCCGAAAAGCGGCTATAAACGCAGTAGATGTGAGGTCCGTAACCAATTCAAGATGAATGGCTTTGGTTACGGTGCATACAAATAAACAGATATAAGATTTACAGGTCTTTTTGCATCTACCTGGGTAAAGCTTCATAGTGAAGGGTCCAGCAAAGTCTACTCCACTTGTGAGAAAAGGCCGACTTGGTTTGACACGAAATTTCGGTAAGCTGGCCATAAACGGCACAAGTGGATTAGCCTTTTGTTTAAAACACGGCATACATTTGGTGATGACAGTTTTTACAAGACTTTTTACTCTAACAATCCAAAAATTTTGTCGAATATAGTTTAAAGTTAGTTGGTGTCCTCCATGCAGGGTTTTTAAATGTGCATTTAAAACAATAAGCTTGGCAAAAGGACAATCATTACTCAAAAGAATAGGATTTTTCATTTCATTTGAAATCTCTGCATTAGTAATTCGACCACCGACACGAACAATACCTTTGTCATCAATAAATGGATTAAGCACATATATTTTACTTGATTTATGAACTCGTTCACCTTGTGACAAACGAGAAATCTCATCTCTGAACGAAACGGATTGTGACAATTTAATGCACCGGTTCAATGCATCAGCAAGTTCGTTTGAGCTCAGATAAACGGGCTCAATACATGTCTTTTTAGTTATTTTAGCTTTACACAGTTTTATAAACCGTAAACAATAAGCAGTTACACGTATCAGTTTAGATAGTTTCGAGAATTTTCTCAGGTAAGTTTTTATATCATCATTATTTTCAGTAAGGTTAATATTTGTTTGTATTTTAGTTTTAACTTTTGTTTCCAATTCTGTTACAGGGACTTCAATTTGAACATGTTTGATTTCATTAGGATTCCATAGGAATTGTGGGCCATTCCACCATAGTTGTGACTGCTGTAAATCTGTTGGGTAAATTCCGCGGGATGCTAAATCAGCAGGATTATTCGCAGAACTGACATGATGCCATTGATTACTATTTGTTAATGTCAAAATTTCCGAAGTGCGATTAGCAACGAATGTAGTCCATGTATTTGGTGTTTTACGCAGCCATGCCAAAACTATGGTAGAATCTGTCCAAGGAAATACTTCATCATCAGGTATGTTTAGTACAGTCTTAACATGATACATCATATTAGCTAAAAGAACTGCACCACAGAGTTCGAGACGTGGAAGGGAAACTTGTTTTACTGGTGCAACTTTAGATTTGGCCATCACAAGATATACTTTTACTGTACCATCATTTTCCCAAACTCTGAGATACACTACTCCAGCGTAAGCAGCACAAGAAGCATCACTGAATCCATGCAGTTCCCTTTTAGTTGTACTATCAGAAACTCCAAGCCATCGCGGGAACTGAATGGTTTCAGAGTGCGTGAAACGATCAAGGTAAGAATTCCATTCTTCTTTTAGATCTGTAGGTAACTCTTCGTCCCAATCTAAGCCAGCTAACCATAACTTTTGCATAAAAATTTTTAATAGTATGATTCCAGGTGTTAGCCAACCTAGTGGGTCGAATGTCTTTGCAATAGTAGACAATACATTTCGCTTTGTAATAGAGTCATTAGAACAGTTTAATTTCAAATTAAGTTCAAAATTGTCCGATTGTGAGTTCCAGGTGATACCTAACGTTTTCACAGTATCTTCAACCTTTATGTTGATCGCATCTTGAGACTCTTTGTCATTATCAGGAATTTGTGACAACACTACGTCACTATTAGACGCCCATTTGTGTAAAGGGAAACCTCCGCGAGCTAATAGTTCAGTTAATCTTTTTTGCAGCATCACGGCATCTTCTTCTGTAGACGCACCAGTCATCAAATCATCCATGTACATATCATTTTTCAGGATTTCTGCTTCAATGGGAAAATGATGTTTTTCATCTTCAGCAAGTTGATGGAGTGTACGAATGGCCAAAAATGGGGCACAAGATGTTCCATAAGTAACAGTAAGTAGTCTATATTCCTCTATAGGTTGTGTTGGAGATTCACGCCATAAAATTCTCTGATAGTCAACATCATCTTTAGATACCAAGATCTGTCTATACATCTTTTGTATGTCAGCGACTAGGCAAAACTTGTGTAGTCTCCATCTTGTGATCAAATCTCTAACATCTTGTTGTAGTGGACAGCCAATTAAAAGCTCATCATTTAGCGATTTTCCTTTTACAGGTGCAGCACTTCCGTCGAAGACTACCCGTAGCTTCGTACTTAGACTCGTCGGCCTAAGGACAGCGTGGTGAGGTAAGTAGTAAATTTTTTGTGTTTTCTTTTCATTTTCAGGTACCAATGTCATATGACCTTGTGATTCATATTGCTTCATGAATTTGTGATATTCTTCTTTGAAATCAGGCTTATTCACAAAATGTTTCTCTGTTTGTTGTAAGCGACTGACAGCAAGTGGTTTGGCATCACCAAGGTTTGTGGGTGGATCATCTTTAAATGGTAAACGTACGATGTAACGTCCGTCATCGTCGCGAGCGTGAGTATTTCTGAAGTGTTCTTCACATTGTTTTTCTAAATCAGTAATCGGTTTTTTATGAGGTAAATTCTCTTCAATCTCCCAGAATCGTCTGAGTAACTGATCTGTTTCAACTTTTGTGTGAGTAACAACCATATTGTGTTCGTGTGCTACAGCATCAGTTTGTGAAACTCTGCCTGATATCAACCAACCAAGATGAGAGTTGAGTGCAATAAGAGAATTGTACTTGTGTAATCCTTCTAGAATTATGTGAGCATGCACGTCGGCACCAAGCAAAACATCAATAGATCCTGGTTTGTGAAAGTTTGGATCTGCCAGATCCAACTGCATAGATGAAGGCCAGGTATCTTGTGGAAATTCACGTGAAGGTAGCAGTGAAGTGAGTTTCTTAAGAACATATGCATTTACTTCAAAGGTGGATGCATCATTTTTAGTGGAGTGTATAGTGAGTTTAACCATAGATTTTGTCGTTACCACAGATGAGTTTGATATTCCAGAGATTTTGCCGATAACAGGAGTGCGATCAAGATTCAACAGTTGAGATGCAGCCTCAGAAATGAAAGAACCCTGTGAACCTTGGTCAACAAGAGCTCTAAGTGTGTAAGTACCACTATTCTTTGAATCTACATTAAGTTCAGCGGTAGCTAAAATGACCAAATCATCTTGGGTTTCTGCTTTTAAATTTACACTCAGGTTGCAAGAAGTTTTAGGTCCGGTGTCATTTCCCTTTGGTATCTCTTTCTCTTTTTCAGTTTCAACAGCAGAGTCATTCTTTGAAGAGGTTGTATAGTGTAACAAAGTATGATGTCGACGTCCACATTTTTTGCAGACTGTGCTCTGTTTACAATTGAATACGGTATGACCTTTCACTAAGCAGTTGAAACATATGTTATTTTTCTTTATGAAATCTTGACGTTCAGACACGTTGAGTGATGCAAAATCTTTACAGTGGCAAATATAATGATTCTGTGTGCAGTAAGTACAAGTGCTTTCGACTTCAGTAGCAAAACTTTTGAAATTAGTTACTTTGGACGCTTGTTGTACAGTTTTTGGTGTATCCTTTCTTTGTAATGGTTGTGATAGGTTAATCATTTCCATTGTTCGGAATCGTTTTTCAAGGAAACTGTTTAGTTCTTCGTAAGTAGGAATGTCTGTTGAATTTTCTAACGATTGTTCCCAAAGTTTGTGAGATTCAATATCCAACTTTGAGACTAGAACATGCACGACTATCGCATTCCAAGAATCAACTTTTAAATTTGTTAGTGAGGTAAGACATTGGCTTGTAGTATCTAATAAATCTTTTATACTCTTTGCAGATTCCGTTGTTACTTTTTTCTGGTTTAAAAAACGACTGAGGAGGTTATTAACAATCACTCGCTTGTTTTCATATCTCTCATTTAGTTTGTTCCAGGCATCATCATAATTTGCTTCAGTTAAGGAGTAGTTTTTTAGCAACTGTTCAGCTTCTCCAGTTAAACATGATTTTAAATAATGATGTTTTTCAATTTTAGACAAACGATCGTCGTCATGTATCAGTGAACGAAATAAGTCTCTAAAACTCATCCACTGATTGTAATCACCGGAAAATTGTGGTATTGCTATAGTTGGAAGCTTTGGTCTGAGGTTAGATTCAGAATTTGAGTTAGAATTTCCACTATTGCTTTGTTTAATCTCATATAATTTATCTTTAAGCCAAGTCTTTAACTCCATGAAATTTTCTTCAGTGTTCTCAAAATTGTTAACAATATCAAATTTATATTCCGTTTTCAAAGTTTCCTTTCTTATTGATGCAGTAAGAAGATCATAACTCTTTGTGTAACTCGCCCAATAGTCTAGTAATGTCTCCATACGAGTGTCTAAGAAGCCTCTGGTTCGTTTATCTTTAGCACTTTTTTTAGAATTTAAAAGCAATTTTTCTATTTTACTTGAATTATTGTTCAAAATAGCAATATGTTGTTCTACAAGTTCATCCGCCATTTTGTAATAAGTTTACTGTATCTTGTCCAAAAATCACTATTATAATTGCTAAGTTCCAAATGTTCACAAAGTATAAGTTAAAGTTCAATCCGTTTAAAATTACAAGTCTATAATCACTTCCAGAGACTAAGTTAAAATTCAATCAAATTTTTCTAAGTCTTTTTTACTCGAAAAATCGGCTATGTCTTTATAACACCGAATTTTTCTATGTCTCTTTTCACTGTTCATTGCACTAAGTTAATATTTGACACTTGCACTTTACTTACAGTTTATCCGAGACCGAAGGACCATAATCAATTTAAACACTCACACATATTCACTTGCGTTTATTTATTACTTACTCACACTAAGACACTGTGTAACCAAAACTCGATGCAACAAACTGCATTTGATATTTAAGCAAATCGGAAGACCAAACGTAACCATACTTTCAAAACTAACAACGTCATCTGGTGAAATTTTTATGAACTAAAAAAAATAATATTTTTGTACATAGTTAGCTAAACAATTCACATTAGAACAATTAATTTCAAAATGAAAAAAACACAAATAAATAAAAAAAGCTTTGTTAAATAATTGTTATGAAATAATAAATTAATGAAATGATGAACTAAATATTTCAAAATAATATTTATGTTTGTAAATACGTAAACAAGATAATTAAGGCAAAAAAGAAAATGTTTTCTAACATAAATTGATTCAAGTACATCTCTTTAAAATTATAGGCACGAATGGTGTACAAATACTTGTCCGTTCTGAGAATCGATAGTCTATATTTTAGATGTCAATTGACACCAGAGATGGGAAAATTTTGATTAAATACTTGTGATGAAGAATATTCTTTTTTTTGTATTATTTATAACACGTTGTATAAAAAGATCTCTTAATTATCCTGTAAATTTAAGTGTGCAATAAAGAATATATATATAAAGAATATATATAAAAAGATCTGTTCAATTTTGACACGGAATTTCACGTAAGTCCTTTATCATCATCACTTACTTACTACCAAGTATAAGGAAACATCCTTGCCCAAAATGTGATATTTTGATGTCATGTATTTAATTATAAATATTGAGTAAGGTCATCAATATTATCTGCATTATTTAATTGTATGCTACAAAAATAAATATTTTATACAAATATATTTTTTTAGATTCCATATCTGGCCACCCAGCTTACTATATAAAAAACATGAATGAATGAGCATGAATGAAACAGGTCATATAACCTTCTACAGTCAAGAAGTTATTCTACTTGGTGATAGATGGCATTGCTTTCGCCGAACTTTCTCGAAGGGATAAATTACGAGCATTAAAAATCGCATTAAAAAAATACATACGAGTGGAATTATGTCTTTTTTTCGTTAGAAATAGTTGTATTACTCCTACTGTTGCACGATACAACACAGCTCATAATTTTAGCGTCACTAATTTCAATTAAAATGGTTGTAATCAAACCAAGTCATATTCGTGTCGTATCCATAAAATCCAAAGTAACACTGACAGAAGCGACGCCTGGTGGTTAATAGCTAGTAGTAAGAGTACTTAGTCCGCTATGAGACGGGCCTAAGTTGCTTGTGGCACCTCCTCTTTGTATTTGTCTCCGTGGGTCTATCAGGGGTTAAGAAATTTTTGCTAAAGCCCAAGTCACAGAGCGGGAGCGGCGCGGTCCGGGGCCGGGACAAGAGGGACAGCGCTATGCCGCGCCATAGCACCGTCCCGCTTTTCCGGCCCCGGACCGCCCCCGGCACGGCTCTGTGTAAGGTTTATAAAAACTAAGTCTTCTCTATTTTTTTGTTTGGAAACTATTTAATATTACCCAAAACATTTACTGAATAAGTTATTCTGCATTATTCAATTTAATCATGCAGCTGTAAGTTGAAAATAAGCATATTGTTATTTCCCCATTTCAATTGCCACAAATCATATAATTTATAATTAAAACATATTTTCCACATTATTTATGTTTTATTTTGTTCACAATAAAACAATTCGTATAATACATAAAAAAAATTATACCCTCCAGACCAATTTTTTTACAATATAGTCACAACAACCAGTATAGTAGTAAAAGTATAGTCTTGACGCAACCATTCAAGTTTCGACAAAAATTTTTGCTCAAGTTTTATAGTTAGTTCTATGATTATTATGGGTAATATGGCGTAGGTAATTATTTTATTTGAAACTTAGCCTCAATTATTTAATGTAAACCGAGACTCGTACTTGCAACATAAACAGTTACTTTAGTTCCAAATGAAATATTAGACCACAAGTTAAACAAGCTCGAAGAGAGTAACACTAAGTGCATTGTAGTTTGAATTGTGTACATTGGTTTTGAAAATATTTTATATGATCTGAAACTATTTTATATTTACAATGAATTTGTGAAATAAAAAAACAACATTTTCATACAAAAAAATTTAGAAAATTGGTAACAAAATTATAAATTTTCACTTCATCTGGCTAAATTAGTATGGATACGACTTTTCTTTAACATGAAATTTATTTGTTGTTAATAACAAATAATTAAATAAATAAGTAGTATAAGTTATTCAAATGCCCGCACATTCCAATAAAGTCCGTAATAAAAACAAACCCAGTAGTAACATTAGTAGGTACAATTAAAAATCCCACTCCTAAAAAAAAAATTACTGAAGTCATATCCATACTATTCAACCACTTACTAAAACTGGCTGTTGGTAAAAGTCCGTGTGGCAAGCCGCCTGCTCAAGGTCGGTCGTGTTCCCGAGATTTTATTTTCATTATTTTGAGAGAAAATAATCTATTGGAACAATGTTATTGTTTCCTGAGTATAATTAATGATATTATTAACCATTACGTTACGTTACATAATTCATTAGAATCTAGTGCAGCATTACTGCAGGGTTTTTTAATAACCTTTTTGGTATGGCTTTTTTTTCTTTTGGCCGGTTTTTATGTCACATTTTCAAATTTAAAATTTTCTTGGTTTGACCTTTTTCTAAATTGTTGATTGTTTTTTCTGAGTTGTCGTCTGTCAGGAGAAACGTTTTATCCCTTGAACGTGCTTGAATTTTTTCCAAATAAATATCTGTCTGCCTTGGGATTCGGTCAATAAATCTGATATCGCTGATAATAAATATCGCGGATTCCTACTTTGGACCTGCCGGGTAAGTCTTGTGCTGTGTATCGACGTACTTTTTTCTTTCCCTGACTTGGTCGGATGTCGATTATTTTTCTTTGTCAATCTTTACAGTGTATTTCCGGTCTCTGCGGCACCCACACGAGGGTCCCTCCGAGCCTTTCTCGTCCTCTCGCCGTGGTTCCGGACCCCTGAGGCCACCGGGCGTTGGACGTGCCTGGACCCCTGCGTTGTGCGCGCCCGCGCCCGTGCCAGCTGAGTGCCGCAGACCCGCGCTCCGGCGTCCCCCCTGGGACTGCCCATCATTTTTTAGCCTTTTTTTGTATCTGTTTTTGTATCAGTGTATTTTTGTATGCGGATTTTGCCAAATTTAAATTCTATTTTCTAAATTCTAAAAAGGCCCTTTAGGTTTCTCTGGCCCTCCTTTTTTGGTTCCCGTTTGGCTTTACTCTCCGGGGTACTCCGCGGTTTTTTTACACCTTCCTGCATCGATACACCACAACACAACACTAGTTCAGCGACACTATATCGCCGGAGTCCCCACAGGACACGACTCTCGGCTCATGCTTGGCAATTTCTAGGCCTTTTCAAATTTATATTATACCTTTCGGACAAATTTAACTAACTCTTTCTTTGTACACCTAAATTTCACGTTTCGCCTGTGGTCGTCGACCACAGGTTAGCTAGCTTTTCTTTTTTAACGCTACACTAGTTACTATTATACGAATTTCGACATGATTGTTGACGAACAGTAGCTGGAAATTGACGAGTAGTATTAGAATTTTTGAAGATATTGTATTAAAAATAAGTTCAAACTACTAACATGTATCAATAAAATACCCAGGCATAATCTATATTGACGGAACACGTAAAAAAAACAACCAAAACAAAACAAAAAACACTATCTGAACATGAAAATACAGCGCTTGACAGGCTCCTTGTCGCTCGAAAATTGACATTAAACTTGTTTTTTTTTTACGGTGTGGCTACTCGTAGGGCAAAATACCGCTTGTTTATTTCAAACGCGAGCTAAAATGACACTTGGAAAGAAACAAAACATAGCAGTTTTGCCGTAAATACGCGCCAAAGTAGGATAGTCACAAGCAACCTCGAAAAGGCCGGGTGCCAACTCTGACGACTTTTTTCTGCGACCTCAAGAAGGTTGGGTGACACACGTGCCGATATTTTTTGAAAGACGTCTGCCACTTGTGGCTGTTCTTGCCGGCAACCTCGGTTGCCACTTGAGGGGATAATTTTTTTAGTATTTTATAATTTCCTCGCATATTTCAGAGAAAAGCACTATACAGGCCTCGGCCGCAATAACTCTTGCTGGACTCGTACACAATAAAAGTCCTCGCCTGCGGCTCGAACTTTAAACGTGTCCTCGTCCAACAATAACTAATTTTGCGGTCGCGGCAGTAATGTACAATTATTTATTGAACCATTAATTATTCAAACCCAACGAACTACTAATCTAATCTTGAAGAAGTAACCGCCTAGCAAAGCCCGCTACACCTAACTCGAACAATTAATTTTGACAGACGACGACGACGACGACAGACAGGCAGATGATGTCGCTGCTGTACATTGAAGCTTACTTTCCACGTTCTTACAAACCGAGTCATACAAAACATCATTGTACCGCGTATTCGAATGTCGTATGGTATAGTTTATAAAGATTTGGTCTAAAGGTCTTAATAATAGGACCATGAAACCTCAAAAAAAAAATTTTGCTTCTTTGGTATTCATTTGGTGGGGTCAAGTTTGAAGCGTAGTTACTCTTCTAATAATAATTCTTCATATAATTCGTTGTTCAAACCATTTCTTGTGCTAACTTCAAACTTCACTTTATTAAACAGGTTCCACCTTAATTTGTATACTGTCAAAAGCTAATTCTGGCTCCGTTTTAGAATCTTCTTTGCCATTGTTGACTATGACCAGTTCCGGTGCTATCGGTGATTCTGTATCCGAATTTTGTTCCTTGAGATCTAATGTATGGGGTTGTTGGAATTCAGGCAAAATGTATTCTTGGTTGTCAAGTTCAATGCTTTGTTCCATACGCAACTTCCACGCCTGAAAAATAAGTTCAGAGTTATGTTACGAAATAGTCTTACAGTTAACAAAAATACATTTATATTGAAACAATGAAAGTTCTCTCGAGCCTACCCTGATCTGTTGATGATGATGATGATGAAAGTTACTTATAAATACAAAATATTAGTTTTTTTTTTACTCGCCATCGCCACACAGGCTTTAGCCACACTCTTCTAGCTATTCTCATTCGTCACATTTTATCCAAGTTCTCAATTCCCTTTCATCACACTTTTCCACTCACCACACAAACTCCTATTCGGCACATTCTTCCCACTAGCCACCCACTTTTCCTACATGCCACCCTCTTTTTCCCACTCGCTACCCTCTCTTCCCACTTGCCTAAAGGTATTTTTTCCCAATTGCCACTTTTTTCCCACTTGCTACTCTCTGTTTTCCCCACTTGCCACATCATTTTCCCACTCGCTACCCTCTTTTTTCCCATCCGCCACTTTTTACATACTAGCCACCCTATTTTTCCCACTCGCCACCTACCTTATTGGCGAACTCTGCGTCGGTGGTAGGCGGGATGTACTCGACGTCGGGATGCTTCTTCTTGTAGTGTCTGATGATGCTCTGTTGGTGCGAGTACGTCTTGGGGCACTGCCCACACCGGTACGGCTTCTTGTCGGGTATGTGAACACGCATGTGGTACTTTAAGCGGCTTTCCCGTGGGAATTCCTTTTGGCATATCTGTTGATGGGGTTACATTTTACTCGCATAATTTTTCCTTCCTAATTTACTTTGTCATAATGAAAGCATATTTTATATTTTCATAATGATACTTTTGCATAGTCGTTCTCTGGCATAATGAGTTTTGAGCATGTCTGTAGTACTATTCATTTTGACTATACTTTTGACTATTGATGAGACGCATAAGGTCTTTAGTCATTATTTTATTTTTCCTAATATTAATTTACCATAACCACACATGGCATCAAAATTAAAATCAACGGCCCGTTAAGTATATTTATATAAAAATTAAGCTCATATATATGTAAAACTTGAATAGTGTTGTTCTTCGTGGCACGACCTGCAGGGCTAAGATGAGACCCGTGACATATCTCACCAAACGACATGACAAAAATCTCGACTTCATACAAATTTGACATAAACTCGCACGCCGTGAAAGAGAAATATCACGTCGTGACTACCTATCTCATAACGAAATGTCAAATACCACCATAGATCAGCAAAAAAAAAACTAAGTTTATGAATACCACCCATGCACAAAAATTGAACGAATGAAATATCGACCCGGCGCATTCCGAAATAAACTTCTAGCGCTGTCAGCCATCAGAAATGTGTGGCAAACAGTGATACGGAACGCGATTATAGGTGCTTTAATCGATTTCAGCGCGTTTAGGAACGCAGGGTTATTTTCCATCATAATATTTTACGCGGAAGTTTCGAAATGGATTTTGTAATCGTGGATTAAGTTTCAAAAATTGTTATACATAAAAAAATGCATGCTTAAATTACTTCTTTTTATCAAAAAATATGTTTGTAGATATAAATAGGTATATGTATCTTCCGTGCCTCTCTGTGCTCGTAAATTATCTTTAAATAGTTATAATAAAGCACGGCACTGCCGAAAAAAAGAAACAATTGAAATATTCAACGAAAGTTCAAACACGAGAAAGAAGTCTTCGATGAAAACTGACGACGACAAACATCTCGTATACAAGTGTCAGAATTCGACAAAATATGGCGCTCATGTTAGAGTTTGTCGACAAAAGCACACGAATCTATTACTATTTGATAGAAAGAGTCGCACAGTATATTTTTTGACCTGATTTTGTGACAGCTTATTTTTATTAGCTTATTGTATGAAGAAACACGTTACAAATGCCAGACAAAAACTCCCGTAAGGCTAGCTATTATAGTTTTTGCAAAAATGCAATTTAAAGTTTTTTCCGGAATTTGGGTATCAGCAATAAAAAAAAAATATTTCTTAAACTACGTTTATTATTTTAGATATTGTATTACAATTTAAAAGCTTTAACCTCAGGCTAAATTAAGAACCGATCGTGAACAGGCGTGGGCTTCAGAATTTCACGTTAATCGCGAAATTGACAAAATTTTATAAATTTTTTTGTGACTTAAGTTTTCACTATTTGCAATTTTTTCTAATCCCAAACTGTAGCCACAACATATATGGACTACTAAAACAAAAAAATCAATTGCATACCTTGCGGACTTTCGGAGATATAAATTTATTAAAGTTTCCGGAAAATTCCGGAAAATCCAGAAATAAAGTATTACTTACAGTGTTATTTTTTTTAATATTTGGCTACCTTTAAGTACTAATATTTATACTTCAATTTACAATATTTAATGTAATTTTTATTTACAGTATTTAAGTTGCAATGAGATCATTTACTTTTCGTCTTCTGCTAAAAATATTTCATTTTCGTTGGTAAGAATGGATGTAAATTCACTTTCATCAGTTTCATTACAATGCACAGTACCTCTGTCATTATGTACATCATCGTCATCGTCTTTAAATTCAAATGGCTTTAACATTTCAATAACTTGAGTCGGTAGGGGCATACGTTTTACATTACGTTGTCGTCTACTCAGCCGTGTATTTGACACGACCGGATCTGATGATACCAAAGCCCTATGAAATAAGTCTTCTATAGTGTGTCTTCTACTATCTTTTCGGCTGTGGTGCTCGCGATCGTACCGCCAAAACTTATTTCTTGACTCTCCTGCCTGTTCTGAGAGAAGCCCTACTGGTAGTATTGAATTTTCTATTATATTTTGTCCGTGTATGATAATTTTATGCAAAGTTGTAGTCATCGGATACCAATTATAAGCGGCTACATACTTTTTGGCTACATTTTTGCAGAAATAACCGAACTTTTCGGAATCAATTGGCAGCCCACAATTTATTGCGACTAGGATGACGTGTAGATCATCCACAAGCCAATATACGATACACACGTAAAGGTTGGTACAACTCCGGATTTTCCGGAAACTTTAATAAATTTATATCTCCGAAAGTCCGCAAGGTTTGCAATTGACTTTTTTTGTGTTAGTAGTCCATATATGTGGCTACAGTTTGGGATTAGAAAAAATTGCAAATAGTGAAAACTTAAGTCACAAAAAAAATAATAAAATTTTGACAATTTCGCGATTAACGTGAAATTCTGAAGCCCACGCCTGTTCACGATCGGTTTTTAATTTAGCCTGAGGTTAAAGCTTTTAAATTGTAATACAATATCTAAAATAATAAACGTAGTTTAAGAAATATATTTTTTTTTATTGCTGATACCCAAATTCCGGAAAAAACTTTAAATTGCATTTTTGCAAAAACTATAATAGCTAGCCTTTCGGGAGTTTTTGTCTGGCATTTGTAACGTGTTTCTTCATACGATAAGCTAATAAAAATAAGCTGTCACAAAATCAGGTCAAAAAATATACTGTGAGTCGAGATCGAAAATGATGCGCATGTTAGCACTAGTAGACATATGACATATCACGGCTCACCATTGGATAAACGACACGACAAAATTATGTCACGGGTCTCATGTTAGCCCTGCAGGGCAGTTTCCAGGTTTTGCAGTGGCCTGTAAAACCTGGAAACCGGTATTTTCCGCTAAAAGCGTGATATCTGGTAACATTTACCTCGCACTTGAGATGCAGCACTTTGTTGTGCCGGCGCATGTGCCGCAGCATGTTGTGTTTGTGTGAGAACGCGCGCACGCACATCGAGCACTTGAACGGCTGCTCCTGAACATAAAACACAATACATGAACCCGATGTGTTGTAATATCATATCGTGTTAAATAATCATCTAAAAGTTAAAAATACCTTTGCGCCGCCAAAAAAGTTATAGCCAGTGTCATTCGGGCAGATGGTGTAAGGATTCTAATGATACCCTATACATCCGAATATGTTCAGGCGAATTCAGTGATCAGCCTGCAATGTCGTAACCAAACTGGGGAAAGTCTCACAGAGATTATTGCATGACAGTGTCCCCACCGGGAATCGAACCCGGAACCTCCGTAATCGGGCCACACTTATCGACGGCCTTTCGCATTTTGCCTATACAAAACGCGCACAAAGTATGGAAATCCTTTCGCATCGACGCCGCGTACGCGCCCCGACGGCGAAACGCGGTCGACCTTCCGCAGGTATCGACGGCGATTCACGGCGATCGACGGCGATCGACGGCGGACGACGGCGGACGACGGCGATCGACGGCGGACGACGGCGATAAGTTGTGCCACAGTGTACAAAATATTCTGTATCCATTAAATTCTTGCCAATCATTTGTTATTTTCGAGTTGTGATTTTACTAACGTTGAAATACAAGCCTGAACCTTAGTTACAGAGACTACATTATTGCGGAGATCCATCCACCATGTGCGATCCTGCTGGCAACGGTTCTCCGTCAAATATAAATAGATTACTTTGTCATTATTTACTAAAATAATCTCAATAGGTATATTATTTAAATGTGTGATTGTGTGCTTGTTTTTGGGAAGAGGCTATTACTCTGTGTCAGAACTTCTCACGTTTTCTATTGTATTTTGTATCCATTAAAATCTTGCCAATCATTTGTTATTTTCGAGTTGTGATTTTACTAACGTTGAAATACAAGCCTGAACTAAGGAGATACTACATTATTTCGGGGATCCATCCACCATGTGCGATCCTGCTGGCAACGCTTCTCCGTCAAATATAAAGAGATATACAGCGACTCGCGAGGTCTACAGCTCACAGAGCCACTAGTGTAGAAGACTTGGCCTTGAGCCTTTTAAAAGAAAATTGGCAACTTCAGATGTATGGCTTACTTACATTGTCTTTCACTTTGGGTTATAGAGAAACTTCATCATATTTTATTATGCTAATAATAATGAAGCACAATCAATATAATTTCAAAATTTACTTAGTGGGGTAACTAACGGAAAATAACAGTTTCTATACAAGATTATTTAAGTATTTTTATAGGATATAAAGTATTATGACATTATGCCTTAATATAAGCCGTAGACATTGGCTGACCATTGCTTGCATAATCCCATCCATCATTATTTTATGTCAAGTATTTAGAATACTGAAAATAAATGTATTTACTTGTGATTTGTTACCCATCATAACTAAGATGCACATTCACCCATCAGTTTATGTTCAATTCGATAATTTTTACATCAAATAAATTACTTTACTGCAAATAATCAAATCGTTTAACAAAACTAGTACTAGAAATAATTCGAAAATAAACAGGAAACAATACTATATTGTTTCCTCAAATGCGCAACAAAAACACTGAATTACAGAACATATATCATTACATACCTATGCTACGTATACCTACAATTATTTTAGACTGCGACGGAGCTATACGGCACCTTACGGCTGCGTACGCATGCGAACGCGTCCGTACGGCTGCGTACGCATGCAAACGCGTCCGTACAGCTGCGTACGCATGCGAACGCGTCCGTACGGCTGCGTACGCATGCAAACGCGTCCGTACAGCTGCGTACGCATGCGAACGCGTCCGTACGGCTGCGTACGCATGCAAACGCGTCCGTACAGCTGCGTACGCATGCGAACGCGTCCGTACGGCTGCGTACGCATGCAAACGCGTCCGTACAGCTGCGTACGCATGCGAACGCGTCCGTACGGCTGCGTACGCATGCAAACGCGTCCGTACAGCTGCGTACGCATGCGAACGCGTCCGTACGGCTGCGTACGCATGCAAACGCGTCCGTACAGCTGCGTACGCATGCGAACACGTCCGTACGGCTGCGTACGCATGCAAACGCGTCCGTACGGCTGCGTACGCATGCAAACGCGTCCGTACGGCTGCGTACGCATGCAAACGCGTCCGTATGGCTGCGTACGCATGCGAGCGCCTCCGTAAGCGGCGGATCGGCATAATGCGCACAAGTGAGCTCCTTTTCAATCGGCAAAATGCGAAAGGCCGTCGATAAGTGTGGCCCTACTGGGCGTCGAAATCTCGACCACTCGGCCACTGAGGCTGTTTACATTACTTAATATAGTTTTTTAGGTCCCATTTTTAGTAGAGTTAAGATTCCTTGAGATTAAGGTTTTCTTGTTTCCATCTTTCGGCACTCGATTCCGAACTCCTAGTTGAGCTGGGCATCTTTTTTCAGCTCTTCTAAAAATTACTCGTATAATCAGTAGTAAAACCGACGACTTTATAAAACTTCAAGAGCATCGAACCCACCTTGGTATGCGTCCTCAAGTGGCACTCGAGCGCGTTGACGATGGCGAAGGACTTGCCGCACACCGAGCACGAGAACTGCTTCGGCGCCAGGCTCTCGTGACGTAAGCGGTGACGGAACACCGCGCTGACAAACAATAAACAAATTAATGATGAGATAATAAGGTTACATCCATTAAACTATTATTACTAGCGTATGGAACCGACACCTCGAACCAGTTTTTTCCGCCGTGCGTTGGCAACAACTTGTTTAGTCACGAAGTAACGATGTCCTTACAATACGTTGAACAAAACGCGTAAGCGCTTACGACACTTATCGACGCTTATGACGTTTTGGTCGCGAGAAAAATGTAATCTCCAAGCGGCATTGCGCTGCATGTTTGAATAATTTGTTTAGACAATAGTCGCTATCATATTATTTTATAGTTCTGACTGGTCTTCAATTCATGGTTTGGATTTTAATGATTGATAGTTCGTCCAATTGGTAGTCGACACTGTATATTTTGACCTTGGCACTTGGAATGGACTTGATTTTTCTCCTTATACTCATACATTGACTGCTAGTTGAAATGGACCTCATTGCAAGTGTATTGGATACGTTACAATCAGGTCGTAACATATAAACCATCATTGTGTTACATGTAACCGTTCCCTAGCGCGAGTGCAAGAACGCCATCGGCTCACAAGCGAAATCTTAGATGCAAGACCTGCATTTGCAGAATATGTAATGGATCATTTACAAGTACAATTTCTCTTGTTCTTCCTTATTTTTTTAGTTTTTTAAAGATTGTTGTTCAAGTTTTAATGCTAGGCTTTTCCAGATTCTCAACAAAATATCCATGACATGCTTTGACTCAAGGCATGGTTCTGATGTCGCCTATTTTCTAAGGCCTATGTAACAGGGTTACAGTCGGCGAGTTTCATCTATTGCGTTTAGTGTTCTTAGTTAGGTAGGGATTAAAAAAAATAAAACTCAAACATGAGCTAATGTTATGTTATCAAATTGTTCATAATTCAGACTATGATGGAACATATTGGGCCTAAAGTTGCCTGGAAGAGATTGCTACCCTATCAATAAGGTCGCCTGTTCCTTCACCTTCATTATTTCGATTGTCTTGTTCTGTATGTTTTATATTACGTTTTTGTGTCAATTATGTATATTTGTATTGTATTGTGAATATTATTGATGCCTCCGACTGCTATTGTGAACACTATCAACTACGATCATTCAAAACAAAACAAAAACACCTTGCTTGCAGCTTTTCAGTTCGTTTATTAATTAAGTTTGAAAATACTAATTATACACGCAGTCGGGTTTTTTGTTTTTATTAATAATTATTTTATTTGAATCTTTTTTGTTTTTGTAATACATTTATAATTATATTCCTTAATAGAAATAAAAACCAAATTTAATCTTCTTCATATTAACTATTTAAATCATCAGTTCATACAATGTAATTCCCGTAAACGTAAAACGTTGAAGTTTTTTTTAGCATTTTTCATTCCAAATTACATTTAAACATATAAGTTATGTATATTTTTGGAGACTACTCATAAGCCTCTTTATTTTGATACCCCACTCGATAGGTTTTGGAAAGGTAAAATTTTTGAAATCCATATGTTCTGGCGCTAAAAACCGGCCATCTTGTTTTTTATAACTTTGATGTACCCAGTGTCACTCTCATAAGTAAGACGAATCGAACAACACATTTTAAGCTGAAATCCATCAAGCCGTTTAGGCTGTAGAGCGTGCCAAAGAAATATACATACATACATACACTCGAAAAACAAGAAAATTGCCCACGGGTGGTATCGCTAAAATCTTAAAATCCAAGTTGTGTCACAAGTTCATAAAATATGTAATTCATATTTTTTTATAATATTATTTTATATCTATTAAATAAAACTTAACTTCTCCGGATAAATATAATAAAAAAATACATATTTTTTGTGTTTTTTCTTATTAGTATTAGTGTTAATATTTGAATCGGTGTGTTTAGTAGCGCGTTCTTGCAATACACACACTTAGAACTTAGCTTGTGTGGACGGCCCAAACATTTCTCTTGCCGTGTGTACAACATAGCCCCATTGTTAATAATGTTAATGTTCCAACAATCCTAATATTCCAAAAAACCCCAACGAACTACCTTTATTATCGTTGCAGATTACTTCTGTTAACGAAATATATAATAATTATAAAGCAAAAAATGAAAAATTTGGACGATCTTGGACAGGACTCGAACCTGCATCCCTTGGCTATCCGGGCCAGAAACAGGCGCATTACCAGTTATGCCACCAAGCTCTGTGAAAGGTCGACGAAATTGGACACTGCTTTTTTACATGAAGTACCTTTTTATTATTATTTACAGCATATATAAATATATAGATTGATAAATAAATGAAGACTATCAAAACCTACCCGGTATCCTTAAACATTTTCCCACACAGGTCGCACTTGTGAGGTCGCGCCGTATGATACGTGCTGACATGCCTTCGTAAATTCGCTTCCGATGTAAATTCACGCTCGCAGACTGAGCAGGTCACTAGCTTCTCCCGCACCGTGCAATGCGAGCCACGGAGGTGACGGATCAGGTTTACTTTGTATGTGAATGCTCTGGAACAATCAACAGCTCATATACGTCCCCACCGAGAGGCTCGAGCCTACCCTGAATTAGGATGATCAGGTCTTAGTCGACTGTAATGGCCCACGGATTGGTCAATAGGGAACATGCACATTTTTTTTTAATTCAACATCCTTCGGTAACAGGCAAGATAAAGAGATTGACAGACGTGTTCACAACGCCTGGAAGAGCTACTGGTCCATGAAGGAGCTAATGAAGGGAAATCCTCCACTATCACTAAAGCGAAAATTGGTCGACATGTGTATGTTGCCCATCTTAACTACTTATGGTGCACAAATACGGTCTTTGACAGAAGCGCAAAAGTCCAGACTCAAGGTTTGCCAACGTGCCATGGAGCGTAGCATTCTGGGAGTAAAAAGAATAGACCGTATTTGAAATACAGAACTACGCTCCAAAACTGGCATCCAAGACGTTGGACAAAAGTCCGCAAAGCTGAAGTGGGATTGGGCAGGACATGTCTGCCGCATGCACCCGGATAGGTGGGCTAGAATAGCCACGGAATGGGTGCCGGAGGATGGTCGTCGCCGTCGAGGCCGACCTCGGAGACGATGGCGAGACGACATTGACAGTTTCCACAAGGCTTGGCATCTGGAGGCTCAAGATCGAGACAGTTGGCGATGACGAGGGGAGGCCTTTGCCCAGCAGTGGGACACAAATACGGCTACATAAAAAAAAAAACGAAATATTTCAAGTTCCAGATAAATACACACAAAATAATTTTCCAAATATCTTGCTCAGAAACAAAGTTATAAGACTTCAAAGTTTATGGTTAGACAGAGAGGTCCGACGACACATGTGACGTCATATGTGTCGCGGGCCATACATCCACCACAGAAAATTTTGTTTTCGTAGAGAGGGACAGATATATTTGTTTAATAATGTTGTATTGTAACTAGTTTGTTTGTTTTTCGATCTATTTCGATTCTGTTTTGACTGTCAGTATTCTATTTTTGTATACTTTCAGATGAACTATGAAAAAACATTTTTTTTTTATGCTCGTTCCCTATTTTTACACACCTTTAGTTTGATGTTTTCCGCAGGAGTGTGCAGGTTTCATCACGATGTTTTCCTTCACCGTAAGAGCGTCGAATAAACGTACATATGAATTCGAAAACACATAGGTACGTGGTGAGGATCGAACCAGCGTCTTACATGCTGAGAACATGATTTTTTTACCTTTGGCAGCGGTTACAGATGTAAGTGCCAGCGTCATATTTGCGCCCGACGTGAGAGCGCATGTGCAGAGTGAGCGCGCGCCCGCGCTTGAAGACCCGTCCGCAGAGTTTACACGTCTGATCTACATTCTCTTCAGAGGACAGCTGCTTGAGCGCTGAAAACATACATACAATAGGGAATAAGCACTATTTATTTAAATTCAATAATCGAAACATTTCAATAAATAAACACAAAAAAGATTTTTTCAAATATCTTGCTCAGTAACAAAGTTATAAGGCTTCAAAGTTGATGGTTAGACAGAGAGGTCCGACGTGACGTGCGAAGTCATATGTCACGCGGGCCACACATCCGCCATAGAAAATTTTGTTTTCTTAAGAGGGACAGATATATTTGTTTAATAATGTAACTGTTGTATCTAAATTGTTTTTCGATCAATTTCGATTCTGTTTTGACTATGACGTATTCTATTTTTGTATACTTTTAGATAAACAATTTTTTTATGCATATTCCCTATTAGTACGGTTCCTTGTCCTAACAAAAACTTATTTTATGGTCCCATCTGGAAGCAAGGATGATTTTGAAAGCATGTAGCTTTAATGTGTGTGTATCAATTGTGATATAAAAACAAGTCGAGAATTTTTTTTTCCCCACCCTCCCCCGTTTGAAAACTGTTAAAGCTACAAAAAAACTGTCAAAGATCAATATTATGTTCTTCATTAAATTCTCTACAATATTGTTTTTGGATGTATGTTGATAGGACTTATAGTTTACAAAATGAGCATATTATGTCACTTCAATGGTTTTACAAAAATATATCTTTTTACTGTACTAAACCTAATAGAACAGCAAAGGCGAAGCAAAAAGGAGGGTTATGATTTTAGCCCCTATGTATACTTGTATGTATGTTTGTCTGTTCCCACATATCTCTTTAACTATTTATCATAACTGAACAAATTATTGAGGTATCGTTAGAAGCGTCTTAGTCTTAGGGTGTATTCCGAATCAGATTTCACGGCTCAAAAGTACTGACAGCAGCGATTACTCGCGTACCGATTCAGAAATCGCGATAATACGGCTCATGAGCGAAATCAAAACGGAACGGCGTTTGAGCGCGCTGAAACTGCTTAGAACTCACGTCTTGCCAGATGTTGATTACCGTACCAAAACTGGCAAAATTCTAAATTATTATACGTATTAAAAAAGTACCGTACAGCTGTGAAAACAGCACTTTTCGCATGGCTAGTACCCAAAATAAGAAAAGGTATGTTAATTTTTAAAAATGGAGATGTAAATAGGCACATGAAATTTAAAAAATTACAAAAAAGAATGTTTGATATTTATATTTTATCAGATTGTCTATGATATTATCTTATGTATGTATGTGCCTGAGTCAAAACTATCGTAATATATACATAACCTACTCGATACTTTTACTATCGAACATCTGGCAACCCTAACCTACAAAACTGATTGATTTAAAATATTTCAGTAATTTATCGCCATTTCATAATTGAATAACGTGTTTTTAATTTTGTTCAACCAAGACACGTTAATTTTACATTTAAACATTAAACATTTAACTTTTAAAAATAAATAAACAATATATATATATATATATATATATATTACTAGCTATTGCACGTTGCTTTGCTTACATTACTTCGATAATTGTGTATAATTTATATAAATAAAAAAACACGTTGCAGATGTTTGTTTAGGTAATCAACGTGATTGATAGACAACTTTATTAATTTATTTTATTTATTTGGAGAAAAAACGGATGCAGGCGCAAACAGATTATAAAGAAATTATGTAGTAACAATAATCTTGTAACCACCTCCATACACATTTCTCGGTTAGATCTATGATAAAATAATATAAGGAGGGCCCGAAGGGCTACAACAAACTTGAAAGGCGAGTCAGCGAAGCAAAAAATTTAGGTATTACCTTTGACAGTTTCCTTCGTTTTGAAACACATATAACGAACGTGGTCACTAACTGTTTCTATAGATTGAAAATTTTATACAAAATCCGTAATCTTCTAAGTGAACGTACTCGAATAATGTTATGTGAATCAGTAATTCTGTCCAAACTTAATTACAGAGATTTAGTCTACGGTCCACGTCTTCTGGTTAGAACCCAACGTCTGGTGCAACGAGTTCAAAAGGCGTGCACTCGACTTTGTTTCAATGTGCCCCCACGCAGCCATATAACACCGTTTGTTAAACATGGAATCACGTAGAAAACTGCATTTAGCATGTCTTGTTTTCGATGTAGTTTAGTTTAAAAATCCAAAATATCTTCACACTAAGCTCAAATATTCAAATGTATACGAAAGGTATGGCAGAACTACACGTGCTCCTTTTGCTGGTTACAAACACAGAACAGTGGCTTTTGAAGGGAGTTTTCGTCACCAGGCGACGAGGTGCTGGAATAATATTCCACCCCTTTTGCGTCTTGTGGCGACTAAGTTCACCTTTAAAAAACTATTAGAAAGAAAGAAAGAAAAACCATTTATTTCAATTTCACCACACTACACAAGACACTACACGACACTACTGTACATCGAGAGATAAAGAGTACAATTGTAATGACAGTATATAAAATAGTACTTCCAAAGCTCACTTATTAAATAAGCAAATAACGGGAATCCCCAAACACTTCACGCTTGGTGGCTGGTGAATCTAATTTCCGCAAGTTTGGTTTTTGTGATGTCTCTCACCTCTCTTTCACTAACAAAGACACAAACTCAAATACACATTTCATAACAAATCACATTTTACTCGAATACACAAACACTAAAATAACTCGGATCACAGCGCGATCTACAGATGAAACAGGCAGG
Source organism: Carpatolechia fugitivella (assembly GCA_951230895.1). Classification (NCBI taxonomy): domain Eukaryota; kingdom Metazoa; phylum Arthropoda; class Insecta; order Lepidoptera; family Gelechiidae; genus Carpatolechia; species Carpatolechia fugitivella. Next base: position 1,050,327 of record OX579671.1, on the reverse strand, counting down.
AGATAGCTGAAAATCAGTGTTTGCCCTGCAAGTTGGCAAAATCTACACTGAGCTACAACCTGATTTCTGCAGTACACATCTGCACATTTGTTTTTTCATTATGTACTGTTTATGTTTTTGTTTTAAGATTGAATGTGTGTAGATGTGTATTTTAGAAATAAAAATGATTTATCTATCTATCTATCTATCTAAAGGGGTTTGAACATTTTGGCATTGATAACTACAATTTAGCGGGAATTTAGGACTTTTATTGAAAAAACGGCGCACGTTAAAATCTGTGTATATCGATAGAGGATCTATAGACGAACAAAATGGCATATGACTTAATGTCCTACCGCGCAACGTTTTCGAGATAATCCATGTTAAAGACCCTGTATGGATAAAAATCCTATTCCCTCTGCGAATAAATACCTATACTTAGTTTGTACTAAAATAATTGCACGTGATGTTTGTTCTTTCTGCACCTCATACGATATCTTACATACATAAATACATGTCACGTATATGTCCCTAAAGGGGTGAGCAGAGCCTTAGATGGCACACGGGAGGCACACATTTTGCCGTCAAAATGTTTGTACTTTGGTCGATATTGTACGATAATTTATCTTACCTTCGTGTAATGTTCATACAACAACAATATTTTCTACTACTGTCTCCGTCCGTGGCTTTTTGTTTAAGAGCATTGGGCTCTTGATCTAGATGAATGAGGTCTTGGGTTCGATTCCTACAGTTCCCCTAGTGAAAAAGTCACTTGAGCGTATTGCCCCAATTGGTTCAGCTCCGTCAGTCAAAAGACGTCTATTACTGGACGAAGGCCTCCCCCAAGGATCTCCACAACGTCCGGTTCTGCGCATTGAGCATCCAACGGTTTCTGGCGGCCTTCACCAAATCGTCGGTCCACCTTGCCTGCCCACGCTGCGTCTTACGTGGTCTTACGGTACGCTGTTGCCACTCGAGAACCTTTTTGCCCCAGCGGCCGTCAGTTAATAAAATTATTACTTACCGAAGCCTAAAAGGGAAATGAAATAGTTATTTAAAACGCTACGCCTACAAACTGCTAAGCAGTTCGGCGATGTTTACATGCATACAACCGTCTGATACTACGCCTTCTGGCCTGTGGTCACCATCCGAGAACCTTTCTTCCCCATCGGTTATCGGTTTGTCGAGCTATATGGCCTGCCTATTGCCAGTATTGCCACTTCAACTTGCTTATCCTAAGCTATGTCGATGACATTGGTAATGGAGAACACCGATAGGTTCTTATTTCACATTAAAACATGCCTCGGTCTCGGTCCCAGTCTAGTTTTATGTGAGTTTGTAACTCTATTGTCACTCAATTACGAGAAAACGGACGATAAATTTGAGGTGAGTGATAAAAATATCCCCAGTACAGTCTTCATACAACAACCGCAGTATTTACAATACAACGTGGTTAATTTAACAAGCTTCTTAGCTTAGCAGTAGTGAGCACGTTCACTAATAAGGTAAGGTTGATTGTAAAGATACAGGGTGTTACAAGATTATCCGTAAAACGCAAAGGGGAGCTCAGTCCATGAGGCTAAAAAATTTTCCCCAAGGAAAAGTTGTTAAATGAATAAAAAATCGTCTTATAATAAATCGATCAGCTGGCCGCGGTTATGTGTAAGGACTAACCTTTTTGCCGTCTAGGTATTTTTGTAACACCACAAGGTGTTTTTGAAGAAATTTTAACTTACAGCGCCATACGTAGCCAAGTCAGTGGCCTTTGGCGGCTCTATAACACTGACACCAGGGTTTGTGAGGTCGGCTGTCGACCTTACGACCCACGCGATGATGATGATGATGGGAAAACGGATGAACAGATTTGAATGAAATTTTGCAGACAGATATAGATTATGATCTGGATTAACACATAGGCTTATTTCTATCCCGGTTGGAAATTCGAATTACACGCGGACAGAGTCGGCTAGTATTGTAAACACATAAAAAACTGTCACTTGTTTCATGGAGTCAAGCGCGGTGAGATGTAACTCGGGAACCATGCTTCTACCATAATGAATTTGGTGTCATATTGTAGCCTTTTATATAAGGTATTTAACCTCCTCAGCCCATTTTCCTATAAATGGTGCAAGAAAAAAGAAAGTGTTCCTGATTTTATAATTTTATAATATATTGATGGCTGTATTTTAAAAAGTATTAAACTTACCACTACGAGTTGAGTATTGTTTTGTAGGTAATTTATCGACGATGATTTAGTCCTTGAAAGGTAAACTCCTCAGTCCTACCGTTTTTGTAGAAAACGATGAAAACCAGAATGAGGAAGATAAAAGGGGGCGGGAGGGGGGGGGGGGGGAAATTCTTGACACGTCAGTGAAGCACATATATGAAATATTAAATAATAAATAAAATCTTTATTGACTAAAAACAAACAAAGTTAACAATAGTTGCACACTGATCCCCACGCTAGGATTCCCTGTGTTGTGGGATATGGGATAAGCTACTTGCATGCAAAGTTTGATGCTTTCTTCCAGACGGGACCGTATTTCAAGTTAAGGACCCCCCTTCTATATTATTAATTTTAAGTTCACTACGTTACGGTATACGTAAATAGAACGTGTTAAGGGGCTGCCCTATGTGAACACTAGCGCCACATCGATAAAAAACCATAACTTAGTGTAAACACAAAATATAAAAAATCTAAACCTGAATTTTTAATTTCATGCCAAAGTTGTAAACAAAGAAACATTTTTTGTTGTATTTTTTTAGAAATAAGACAAGAGTCTCTTCATATCACACAAATGTTTGCCCGTAGCGGGGTTTGAACCCTGCCTATAGAGCTGACAACATCAGCGTCATCGACATATCGACGGGACTTTTTATACAAAAGTCGCTAACACCATTAAGGAAGGTCCAAAAATTGACTTTCGACCTATTTTTCTTGGGAAAAGTTGTTGTAAATGGCGGTCTAATCTAAATACTACATTTAAATATGCCAAATGGTTTCAAAATAACCTGTATAGTGTATTGATGAGGATGAAAAATAAAAACAACAATTTTATTCTGAATCTGATAAACTTTCTTCAGATTCGTCTGTTACATTTATTATTAATTGCTCTACTTCGTCATCAATCAGGTGATCGAGTTTGCACATTTTATCCTCCTCCAAAAATGTTGTGAACTTCTTTGGTGTTGCAAGTTCATTTTTTATTTTGCACGAGAAAAACTAATTTCCTATAAACAAAATGTATGTTGCAGGTTTTTACAAATTTATCTGAGTCATTATGTTTGGTTGTTAATGAAGTTTTATAACAGAGATGAAAATAAATTTTAACAATCTTTTTTCGCAATAATCGTAATCTTTAAAATTGCACTAATTTTTCTACAACGGCCATACCTTTGTTTACAACTTTGGCATGAAATTAAAAATTCAGGTTTAGACGATCAATTTGAAGTGCATGTATTCGTCACCTATCTCTTATTGGTCATAAAAACGAAAGGGATAGCTGGATTTTAAAATTAGAATTAGAGCATGACTTCCCGAATAGGGGCCATTGTACAGAGGACAAGGTTTTCTCTGGTAATTGTTTATGCTTTGTCATCAAAAATAAAATATAAAAAAATTCTTGAGAAAATTCAAACCGTTTCAAGCAGCCTGGCCTGATATCCTTTGCCCTCTGCACCTATATTGTAGTGGGTCTAAAGTAATTCAATACATTGGACGATTAAAGGTTACCTGAGTGACCATTAGCTGATATTCTCTTCCCTTCAGACTTGGTATTGATGGAGCAAGGAGCCGTCCCGGGCTCAACTTTAACTTGTATCTCGGGCTCAAATATGTCATCCGGTTCTGAATCACATTTCTCCTACAAAATAGAAAAGTTTAAATAGCTTAGCAAATATATAATATTTCTGATGAAATAATGACAATTGATCACTAACTCATTATCGTTTCTAATGCATTCAACATGAAGTCTCATCCCTACACACCCTGGACGAACCTCCATAAGTTCAAACAACATGAAAAAAATATAGTATAATATAGTATATAGTTAAAAAAAACTAAAAAACACGCTTTTAAAGCATATCAAACTAAAAAGTGAAAAATAATTCTTAATATAAGCTGAAAACAATAATGAACGAAAAATACTAGTATTATTGTGAAAAAAAAAGCGTGGGTCGCTCGATATAGGTACGAAAAAATATGGCACAAAGCACCCCACCCCATGGCTGACACAATTGGTCGAACACTAGAAAACAAACAATACTGTTCTGCGGTTTTCCTGGACATTGGCCAAGCCTTTGATAAAGTCTGGCACCAGGGCCTTCTATACAAAATAAAGAAGTTTCTACCACATTCACTCTTCCATATCATACACTCCTAACTCAGTAAGCGTTGCTATGAAGTAAAGATAAACAACGAAACCTCAGACCCTCATGAAATTAGATCAGGTGTCCCGCAAGGAAGCATCCTTGGGCCAGTGCTCTACTTGATTTTTACTGCAGACTTGCCTACTAGCGACAAGACGACTACAGCCACATATGCTGATGATACTGTTGTAGCATTCCGCACTTCCTTTATCCAGGTACTCATATTTTATTAGGTGATCGGGCCAGCACCGGAAGAAGACTACTATGGATTTCTCAACTAAGTTGGAAATAGGCAAGTTAGTTGGCAAGGAAAATTGGTCGACCTGGAAGTACAAAATTTCCATAATGCTAGAAGGTACGGACGGTGCCTCAGAGGCAGTGGAGGGTACACTCCAAAGACCAACTCTTGCAGCGGATGCAGGTGACGCTGCAATCAGCGCTTATAATACAGCATTAGCTAAATATAGGAGGACTGAAAGCGGCGCTTTGCTCATGCTTACAACTAATATGACCGAAGAAACACTGAAGAAAGTTATGCGTTATAGAACCGCCCACGAAGTTTGGCAAGAGCTGCATAGACTATATGACGGACAAACAGAGGACAGGGCCTATAATTTGTGTTTAGAATTTTTCGGATTTAAACATAATAAGGAGGATGATGTACCAATCCATATGTCTAAACTGAAGAATTTATGGAACGATCTGACTACAGAAATTTCCAAACTAGACCCAACCGCCAAGCTCCCTGACTTGTTCCTGATTTGTAAGGTCTTGGACACACTTGACGACCGGTACTTTAACTTCAAGTCAAGTTGGCTAATGCTGAAACGTTCTGAAAAGACAATAGACAGTCTAACGAGCCATCTCTGCGCTTTCGAACGGGATCTGGGCAGTCAAAGGAGCTCACAACAGGAAGCTCTAGTGGCAATGCCTGCTGAGCGAAGATCCAAGGAGGAGAACCTGATCTGCAACTATTGTTCTGGTAGAGGACACAGAGTGCGCAAATGGTAGAGGACACAGAGTGCGCAAATGCAAGAAATGGATAAAGGATGGGAGGCCACCAAAGCCATCTTCTAGCACGAGAGCTACTAACTCGAAAACCAAACAAGTGCAACAGATCTCTCTCATGGTCAATGCTTGTTCCACTTGCCACGTTCAGGATAGAGAAAGCTGGTATGTTGATAATGGAGCAACAACCCACATTGCAGTAAGGAGGAACATCTTCAATGAGTTTCATGAGTTTGACTCGGATCACACCGTGTCTACGGCAGACGGAACTACCATACCTGCATTAGGAATGGGTACCGTGGTGGTTGAATCAAATGTCAATGGGAATATGGAGAAAATCACTCTGAATGATGTGTGGCTTGTACCGTCCTTAACTAAGAACCTCTTTTCACCATTGGCAGCGCAAGACAGGATGCAGAATAGCATCTTTACTGCTACAGCTAGAGAGTGCAAACTAGATATCGAAGGCACGACTAGAGTTGTAGGCAGGAGAGTCCCGCAAGGAGGACTTTACAAGTTGGACATGAAGTCAGTCATGTCATCGCAGTCAAGACACCCGATTGTAGTAAGTCATTTAACTGGATCTAACTTGTTGCAACTGTATCACGAGCGTTTAGCGCACCAGGACAAGCGACATGTTATTCGTGTGGTCAAGAGAGAATTAGGCATCACACTTAAACCAGACCAGATAAAATGTGAAGGCTGCATCTACGGGAAGTCACATCGACAGCCCTTTGGGACAAGGGAAAGAGCAAACTTTCCTGGCGAGTTAATTCACGCTGACGTCTGTGGCCCTTTCGAGCCAAGTTTATCGAAATGCCGATACTATGTCCTGTTCAAAGATGACTTCACGAAATATCGCATGGTTTACTTCATTAAAAACAAGTCTGAGGTCAAGATGAAGTTAACACAAATGCTGAATGAAGCCAGAACGGTCGGTCACTCAGTCAAATGCATTCTCAGTGACAATGGCGGAGAGTTTGACAACAAAGACGTTCGACAGATCTTGAACAAGTTTGGGATACAACAAAGGCTAACGATGCCGTATACCCCTGAACAGAATGGCTGTAGTGAACGAGAGAACCGTACGCTCGTCGAGGCTGCAAGAGCCATGATGTATTCAAGAGGGGACTTACCGCAGACACTATGGGCAGAACTAGTGAATACCGCCGCATATGTATTAAATCGTAGTGCTCGTACACCAGTACCTGATAAATCTCCTTCCGAGCTATGGACGGGAAAGAAACCTAGAATTACTCATCTGAGGGTAATAGGTAGTACCTGCTATGCGCATATTCCCAAGCAAAAGCGAAGGAAAATGGAAAAAAAGGCGATCAAAGGTGTACTGATCGGTTACGAAAATGATGATGGTTATCGAGTCTGGACAGGCACTCAAACCATTAAGTCCAGAGACATCACATTCGAGACGGATGTTGAATTCAGAGTGTCAATATCAACTCAAGTCAGTCCTGATGCTGAAGCTACAGATAATAATTCGGCAGTAGAGGGAGATAGAGTAGATAATCACTTGGGATTAGATCCTAATACGGAACAAAATGAGGGCTTCCTTGAACAAGCTCTAGAGGGAGCAGGATCTGAAGTGAGAGATCTTGCCCAGGAAGTTGGAGACAATGATGACGACTTTATCGATGCTGAAGGAGAATCCCTTATTGTAGTTGAGCCCCTTACAGCAGTGGAGCCTCGATACAACTTGAGGGACAGGGCAAACATAGCTCGTCCCAAGAAGCTCGACGACTTCGTTTGCTTTGTCAGAACGGAAAGCTTCCCGGAAACCTTTAAAGACGCTATGAACCGAGAGGACAGAGACGAATGGCAGACAGCCATGGCCAGCGAATTAAAGTCTCTCAAAGAAAATAACGTCTGGCAACTGTGTGATCTTTCAGCTGGCAGGAAGGCACTTCCTTGTAAATGGGTTTTCAGAATTAAACGGAACCCAGATGGTTCGATTGACAAATATAAAGCCAGGCTGGTGGTTAAAGGCATCAGGCAAAGAAAGGGAATTGATTATGAAGAAACTTACAGCCCAGTTGCACGCATGGCCACCGTTAGAGCCTTGCTAAGTGTCAGCGCCAAAGAAAAGCTGCATCTGACACAATTCGATGTCTCAACAGCCTTTCTGAACGGAAAACTAGAGGAAGAAATATACATGCAGCAAACAGATGGAAACAGTGACGGCACATCAAGAGTATGCCGACTGCAGAGAAGTCTCTACGGACTCAAACAAGCTCCGAGATGTTGGAATTCTTGTTTTGAGGAGATTCTTATAGAAAAAGGCTTTGTGCAGAATAGTGCCGACTGCTGTCTCTTCACCAAGAATGTAGAAGAGAAGAAAATCTTGATTACTCTGTACGTGGGTGATGGTCTCGTGGCCACGACAGATGAAGAATTGTCAAACCAGTTTCTTAAAGAACTAGGTGAAACTCTCAAGATCACGACCAAACGGGCATGCTACTACTTGGGACTGCAAATCACACGATCTAAGGATGGTTCTGTGTTTATCAATCAAGAGTCATACGCCTTAAAGATTTTGGATCGCTTCAACATGTCTGATTGCAATGCAGTTTCGACTCCAATAGAGAAGAATCCGACTGCTGAAACAGGGAAAGTTGAAAACGAAGTCTCTAAGAATAAGTACCCGTATCGAGAGGCCGTAGGTGCCCTAGCATACGTCATGACAGGCACGCGTCCTGACATAGCCTATGCCGTTGGGATAGTGTCACGGAAACTAGAAAATCCGACAGAGACTGACTGGCTAAAGGTCAGAAGGATATTCCGGTATATGAAAGGGACTACTTCCCTAGGTATCAGATACAATACAAACAGCGCCAGGGCTATATTGGAAGGCTACAGTGATGCAGATCACGCTGGTGATGATCTAACTGGTCGTTCCACTACAGGCGTTGTTTGTTTATTTGCTGGAGGAGTTGTATCCTGGTTTAGTCAGCGTCAAGCTTCAGTTGCGATTTCAACTACCGAAACTGAGATTGTTGCAGCGAGCGAAGGCGCTCGTGAACTTGTGTGGCTTCAAAGAGTGTTTGAACAGTTAACAACTTTGACAGGAATACCCACACTTAAAGTGGACAATGAAGCAGCTATACGCCTTGCACACAATCCGGAGTTTCACAAGCGGACTAAACATATCCGAGTCAGACATTTCATTGTGCGAGAAACAGTTCAAGAAGGACTCGTTGATGTTCAGAAAACAAGCTTCGCAGAACAATTCGCTGATATCTTGACTAAGGCAGTGCCAAAGCCCAGGCTCATCAAGATTAGAGCTGATTTGGGGCTGCAAGTTTTACCCTAGCTGTTGAGGGAAAGTGTCAAAGTTGGTAGCAACAGTAGAGCAAAACTGTAGACTCTATGGACTATGGTTGCTATGCTACCAATCTGTTATTTTTACTGGTTCGGAAAAATATATTGTCAAATGTGGTGTGCTTTTATAAAAAGACTTTAATTAACGTTTAGATACGTTCAGTGTTCCAAAGTGTGTGTGCAATAAACTATTGAACTCAGTACTACTGTAAAATCTGTTGTAGCATTCCGCACTTCCTTTATCCAGGTACTCATATTTTATTAGATACAGCTATCCTATCAGTCCACGAAGACCCAATAATGGCTTCACATCACTAATGATGGTAGAAAAATGGCTCAACCTATGGCGCATAAAGGCAAACCAAGACAACACTTGTAACTTTCACACTCAGAAGACAGACCTGCCCCCCACTCAACCTTTATAGTGAGCCGATACCTCAAGCAGATGATGCAAAGTATCTGGGAATGCACCTAGACCCAAGAATGACCTGGCGAAAACATATTTGGGCTAAACGGAAGCAGCTTGACACCAAACTAAGAAGCCTGTATTGGTTATTAAGACCGAAATCTAAACTCACAGCCACGAGCAAAATGGTAGTATACAAAACTGTCATAAAACCTATCTGGACCTATGGCATCTAGGCTATATAACTTCCTAAATAGAGAATTGGATATTTACACTAAGAACCTACATGATTGTAAAACACTTTTGCTCAAATGGATCGATCCCAAATCTTACGACGATCTAGAGAGGCTGCTGGATGGCCAGTGGAAATAGACATTTATTAACCGATCCCAAGACCTTGTCGTAGGGCTGGCCAAAAGTTAAATACTATGTATAGAAATAAAATAAATAAATTAGTCTTCCACTATTATTGTCCCCAAACCCATTGATGTGTCTTCTTAAGCAGTGTATCTCCCTATCTATGCACTCAAAGTTTCATGGCAACTGAAACCCACACACATACATACACACTTACTCACACACACACACACACACACACACACAAACACACACACACATACACACACACCTCACACACACTCACTCACTCACACAGGATGCATCTGCCCCTATGTAAAAGACATGTTAAAATTAAATAAAGCATTTATTATTATTATTATTATTTTCTTTTATTATTATTATTATTATTATTATTATGGCATACAGCTCTGGGGCACAGCAAGTCACAGCAACATCGAAACCTAGAACGCTTCCAGCATAAGGCCTTCAGAAACATGCTTCACATACCCAAGTTCATACCAAACAGATACATACATATGGACTTAAAAACCAGAACAGTCAAAGAGGAAATCGTCGAATGTAGTCGTAGATACCAAAAGAGACTCACAGAGCACGTTAATGAATATGCTGTGCAACTTCAAGGAAGAGGCAGTCTAGAATATGCACGTTTAAAAAGACACAATGTACCAAATCTAACTAATAGATTCGACAAAGCATGAGGAGGAAGTCAATGGACTTTCATCTTCTAGAGATGACACATTCAGAGGAAACTAGACTCAGATTGGCTTATTGTATCCTATACAGCTTGCCATGTAGCAGAAGACACAAAAAAAGTGTCAGAAATGATCAAAAAGCTTGAGTTTTAGAATGGGAAGTTTTCTGTAGTTAATTAAAAACAAAAAAAAATGACTAGTCTCAATTTTATTTGTCTTTGTTTGTTGTTTTGTTTTTAATTGTTGTTTTTTATTGTCTTGTCTTTTTGTGTCTAGAGGCCATCAGAAAGTTTTCTATTAATGGGGGTAAGAGTAGCGTTCAGGAACAAACAACATACATATATTTATTTCAATCTTATTACTTAGCCCCGTGTTTTCCATTTGTAACTTATAATCGATTTGCTGTTGTCACTCGGAGGAATGTTGGCTCCCATAATACAGATTATTCTAGCTTGGGAGCTATTCGTTACACTTATATGCGGCCATTAGCCTTATTGTACTTTTCTCTTTAGACATGGATAAAATATGTAATTAGGCTTAATCAATAAAGATTATTATTATTATAACATCTATTCCCATTGGCCCCCAAGAGTCTACCCCGGCGCAGGGGCAGATGGGATTTTTTTTCGAAAATGAATTCATGGACCGTTGAGAAAAATATTCCCATCTGCCCCCGAAATATATTTGTTGTTAATTTATATTTTCAAACATGGTTTTAAGAAATATAGTTATTTGTTACATTTGTTAGCTAGTAGGCAGAGCAGTCTTAAAGAGTTCTTGCTACTTTAATTGACCGAGCGAGCGAAGCGTCTCTGTTTCAGCTTGGCCAAATTTGCTTTTATTAATAAATATTGTGAGCAGGTTCGATAAATTAATCAAATTTTTTGTCGAGTCAGTTTTTGGAAATTTTAAAAAATGACGGAGTTATGGGGTTGTTAGCTTGCAAGGTCTACCGCTGAGGCTGTTTAACTCTACAGGTCAAATTTATAAATAAATAAAAAAGTTTAAAAAAAATAAATAAAAAAGTTGAAAATAATAAAAAAAAAGTTGAAAAATAAAAACAGGGGTCAGGGATGTTTGTGTAGAAAAGATGTACCTCTCGCAGAGGTCTACAGCTCAGAGCCACTAGTTACATTGGTTAGAAGTTGTATTTCAATTTAGCGCTTACAATTTTGATGTCAACTTGAACAAAGTCCGCTGACGCCGGGGTTTTGTTGGTGGTTGCCGTGCACACATCGGCATTACTGAAATCAAACAATCTTGGAATCAGAGGCATGTTAAAAACGTATATGGGGTGAATGGGAACAAAATGAAGTAAAACAAAACAATAGTTAAAGGTTGTCTAAAGTTGATGATGATGTAGATGTTTGGGACAAGTTAACCAGGGTTGAATAGTTAGCTTGAGTTGTAATGTTGGGATGGGTAGACTAGATTTGATTAGTCCAGGGTTGAGATGAGATATAAGGGTCAAGTTGACTGGGTCGGAATTGTTCTGGGATCAAGATGTCAAAGTTGTGTTGTCTGGGGTTGAGTTACTTAGTGTAAAGATATTGAGATTGAGATGTCAGGGACCAGTCGACTGCTGTCGAGATGTAATGGTTGAGTTGACCGGCGTTAAGTTGTCAGATTTAAATAAATAAATAAGAGATTCAGATGTCGGGGTTACAGTTTTACAGGGTTGAGATGTTGAGGTATCTGGGGATGAGATGTCAGGCCGGGATGAGTTGACCAGTCTTGAATTGGTGAGTTGATTAGTTTGGGTAATTAGGGTGTATGAGTTGTCTGGAGTTGTGATGTTAGAGGTGTGTTGACTGGGATTTAATTGTCTGGGGTTAAGATGTCACATTTTAATTGAAAGGAAGCTGACCCGGACCTTAAAACTGCTGCACAGGACAGCGACTAATGAAGAGGGACTATCCTCATCATTCATCCCCTCATCAGTTTATGCTGAAGAGAGAAGTTAGCAATATGAAACTACTGAATAACAAGCATCATTATCATCATCGTGTGGGTTGTAAGGTCGACAACCGACCTCAAAAACTCTGGTAACAGTGTCAAGCAAATCTCTTTATGAAATTAGGACAAATCTCTTCATGAAATTAGGGCAGGTCTAATAAATATGAAATTCTGTTTGTTGGAAATCGAATCATTTGAGAACGCCTATACCGATTTGGATAATTATTTTTTTATAATGTTTGTAAAAGACCGAATAAAGTTTTTAGTACAAGAAAAAATAAAAAAATTTACAATAATTTGAAAATATACCAAAAAAAGTTTAGTAACCGTCAAACTGAACAATTTTCGCGACAAAAAAAAATCTTGCGACAATAAAATTTTTGGTCTCCATACAAAATGGGTCGGTATTAACTAAAATAAGTTATTTTCCATGGGATTTTTGTACGAATCCAAGACTGGAAACTACCTGTCGCGTCAGCTAAAGTACAGATAGCTCATAAAATCACCCACGGTCAATGAAGTTTCAGCAGAACATATAAGTAGGTAAGTAGGTTGTACCTCGTCAGCAGATTCTCCTCACTCATCGCTTCGACGTATAGTTCTGTTGGTTAAGTACGCTATGGATATATCATCTTTATCACACAAATTCCCCGAATTTTAATTGAACAAGACCCAAATCATTTTGTTTTATCGATTATGCGACAGGAAAAAAACAACAATCGTGAACTCTGTCATTCGTACCGTCCCTGCGTTCCGAAACGCGCTGAAATCGATTAAAGCATCCGTAATCGCGTTCCGAATTACTGTCAGCTGTCAAAACTCATACGTTTTTTTGCTTTTCTGATCGCTGACAGCGCTGAAAGTCTGAATCGGAATACGCCCCGTATATTACAAGCCCTGCGTTCTGAAACGCGCTGAAATCGAAGCACCCGTAATCGCGTTCTGAATTACTGTCAGCTGTCAAAACTCATACGTTTTTTACAAGCTTTTATTTAGTTTCACCTGTCCCGTTGTCTGTCTGTCTGTCTGTCTGTCTGTCTGTCTGTAATCAAATCTTGCAAGTTAAATTTGATCCACTTCCCAGTTTCCGATTGAGCTGAAATTTTGCGTTCATGTATAAATCGGATGACAATGCAATATTATGGTACCTTGGAGCTGGTCTGATGATGGAGACGGAAGGTGGCCATAGGAACTCCTCTAATACAGAACACAACCTAGTCGTGTTTGGGCTCGTTAGATTTGTCTTAACAAGATCTTTAGCCATACGTGATATCCAGGGTCTCATGATGGAGCCGGAAGGTGGCCACAGGAACTCCTTAAATACACAACACAACCTAGTCGTGTTTGGGCTTGTTGGTTTTGTCTTAACAAGATCTTTAGTCATACGTGATGTTCAGGGTCTCATGATGGAGCCGGAAGGTGGCCACAGGAACTCCACAAATACACAACATAACTTAATCATGTTTGGGCTTGTTGGATTTGTCTTGACTAGATCTTCAGTCCTACGTGATGTTCAGGGTCTCATGATGGAGCCGGAAGGTGGCCACAGGAACTCCACAAATACACAACATAACTTAGTCATGTTTGGGCTTGTTGGATTTGTCTTGACTAGATCTTCAGTCCTACGTGATGTCCAGGGTCTCATGATGGAGCTGGAAGGTGGTCACAGGAACTCCACAAATACACAACATAACATAGTCGTGTTTGGGCTTGTTGGATTGGTATTGACGAATACTTTGATACTAAATCAGACTCGATGATGGAGCTAGAAGGTGGCCATAAGAACTCCGTAATTAAACGACGCAACCCCACCGAGTTTGGGCCCATTTGATTTGTCTTGACGAGTACTTTGATACTACATGGTAACCAGGGTCTGATGATGGAGCTGGAAGGTGGCCATAGGAACTCCGGAACGACGCAACTCCATCGAGTTTAGGCCCATTTGTTTCGTCTTGTCGAGTACTGTGATACTATATGGTAACCAGGGTCTGATGATGGAGCTGGAAGGTGGTCATAGGAACTTCGTAATTAAACGACGCAACCCGATCGAGTTTGCGCTCATTTGATTCGTTTTGACGAGCATCTTAGTTGGCGTGAATATGCAACTCCAACAGATTTGGGAAAAAGTTCGTTCCGTTTGTTATGAATGTGGATTATTATATGTCTGATTGATTAGATGGATGCCCCAATGCCAAGGTGAGCACGTGCCGAGGGCTGAATGGTATGAGAGTGTATAAACATTTCATATCGCTAACGTTGCGCCTCAGGGTACCAGGGCGAACCCTGTTGTACTGAAGCCTTTATCCCTCTACAATGGACCTCGGCAAGGATGGCATTCACATAATACAGCCTAAATCAATTCAATTTCCTGCTAAATTTAATTACGGCACAGCTGAAAGAAGAATGCTTCCGATTGTCTTGTCTTGGGCTTCAACTGTGCACAAAATGCAGGGAACTACTGTAGATCATGCTGTTATTATCTAGGCTCTAAATTATTTGCTGCTGGTCAAGCTTATGTGGCTTTAAGCAGAGTTAAGTCTTTAGCAGGACTTCGAATCGAAGAACTTGACTGCTCCAAGTTGACTTCGAAGAAACCTTGTAATGTTGATGCATTAAAAGAAATGGATAGAATGAGAAATGTTACAAATAACTTACTTGTGATTACATAACTAATTTAAACATTAGTTTACCCTACTACAAACAAAAAAAAATAAATATTTAAATATAAATAAAATACATAAACTTTAAGTGCTCAAAGCAGCACATTATTATGTGAACGTACTACGGACTACATAACGGAAAAACGCTGCTACGCGCTACTAACTACGTCGTAGTAAATCTCGAATTAAACATACTAAAAAGTTAAAAATAAAATTAAAGAAAAAAAACCTTTTTTAAAAACAAGCTTTTATTATTTGGAAAATGAACTAAAAAGTTAAAAATAAATTAACTCTAATTAGAAGTATAACACTTTATAAGTTCATTGTAACCTTTAACGATAATTAAGCTTCTTTGTCTACGACAAAATAATTCCATATCGTAATCATATATTTTTAACACCAAAACTTTACACCTTAATTATTAAGTCTTCCCGTTTTTATTACAGTCTCAATTTTATAAATAATAAAAGCGTGTTACATTTTGATGGTATAATTAAGCTATCACAATGTAACACGCTTTTTTATTTATAAAATTGAGACTGTAATTAAAATATTTTTAACAAATAATAAAAGCTTGTTTTTAAAAAAGGTTTTTTTTCTTTAATTTTTTTGCTTGTCTGATCGCTGACAGCGCTGAAAGTCTGAATCGGAATACGCCCATAGTACTCTGTGGTCATTCGTGCGTGAAGTAGCTTTTTTTTTTTTACTTTTCAGTTCGCCCCAAGGTTCGCCCCTTTCTGGAGCAGGCAAAGGCACATGCCATGCAGCCATCGTCTTCAGTTTTTTTTCCCATAACCAGTTTAATATAAAATTGTCAATGAGTTAAAGCCACTGACCTCTATAGATAGATACTATAGGTACTATATAGAGGTCAGTGGTTAAATCGAATGCGATAGGGTTAAAAATAAAGAATTATACGTTATTTAATAATTTGTTTGAAATTGTGCAAAGTGAAATAATAAGAAATGGCAACTGCGGTATTTCAATTAGCATGGTAGGATTCCAGTTGAGACTTAACGTTAAGAGCTATCAATCTATTGTTGTGTGGTTATAAGCTAAAAAAAACTAATCATACAAATCGATTTTGAAAACTAAGTAATTAATATCAACTTTTGGATATTTTCGTAAATTTTCATTACTGAATATTTTGTGCTACATCACTAAAAATAGTCACGTGTTTGACTCAAACCTTACGTGTTTGATCAAACCGTTTGAACGGTTTGTCAAACGGCTCTGCGCAGTCTGATTCTGTACGCTGTCGTAATTACACTTCTGACGCGTCAAACACAACAAAATTTATTTATTAAAAACTAATAATTACAAAAGACGTCATCATTACAGGATTGCTCCCAATACAATGATGCCAAATATGAAATTGAATCAAACGAAAAATATGAAATTGTTTGACAAACCGTTCAAACAACCTTTTTTTTTATGGCACTAGTATGACTTTGTGCCAGTGTCAAGTTTTTTATTGTTAAAGCTAGGCGAAAACTTATCTACGCGAAAAAAAGTATAGGATAGGCAAGAAAAAAGGAAAGTTAGTTAGTCAAACAACCTTTGTAAACGATCAAAATGGTTTGAGTCAAACCAAACTTTACGTGTTTGAATCAAACCGTTTGACCGTCTACGGGGCCCATTACATCCTCTTAGGTGTTATAGGTTATTTTGCTTGCTTGCGAGGCGTTCTGTATTTGTTTTGATAAAACTAAAATCTCAGACAGCAACAAGACTCGATTATGGCAGACGAGGAATACGAAGCCGAAGAGCCTGGCGCAGACTACGACGATATAGGAGAAGATGATGATAACATTGAAGAGACGGAAGAGCAAGAAGAAGAAGGCTATAATGTGCAGTGTGTACCGCCTGGGCAGGCCGGCGGCGGCGTGGACAAATCCAAGCGGATCACGACGCGTTATATGACTAAATACGAGCGGGCTAGAGTTCTTGGTAAGCTTATTTTGTTTGTTTTTAAAAGGGGAGTACAATCCAGCAGCTTATCAGGTCATCATCAACAGCTTATATACGTCCCCACCGAGGGGCTCGAGCCTACCCTGATTTAGAGTGATTAGGTCTTAGTCGACACGCTGGCCCAGTGCGGATTGGTCGACTTAACAAAACCTTTGAATTTCTTTGTAGGAGTGTGCAGGTTTCATCACAATGTTTCCCTTCACCGTAAGAGCGTCAAACAAACATACATATGAATTGAATTTCGTAAATACATTGGTACGTGGTGGGGATCGAACCTGTCTCCCGGACGGAAGGTAGCGGTCCTAGCGACTAGACCACCAACACTCTCAGCCACTAGACCATGAACAATCATCAGGTCAATCAGTACAAACAAATCACCTGATGTGTAATGTGCTAACCAAATCGGTCAATATCATGGAAGTGATTTTAGTTTGGATAGTATTCCCTTCAAGAACTAGAAATAAATATAGATTTTTCTGTTGTAGGGTTGAGAACTGATGTCACAACCCCTGGTGTCCTTGTTATGAAGCTATAAGTTTAGACTTTGTAAGGTAAACAATTCATTCATGGGGAACTGTATTCGCTTCTATAATAAAATACCAGATGATATTGTAAATCTGTCCGATAGCCAATTTAAAACTAAAATTAAAACTATTTTATGATCTAAGGCCTATTATACGATAAATGATTACTTAGATGATAAAAACGTCTGGTCAACTGTTGTTCCAAATCAACGGAGTACATTGTAATTATGACTCTTGTATGATTCTTTATATATTTAAAAGGAAAGTACAAAAGATACAATTCCTGTGGAGTTTCTTCTGGCCATTCTCCACAGAGGGCGTACACTGGTAGTGAACATGCCATCCATGATAGCTTTGACATCGAAAAATGATTTGTAAAAATCTTAATTCAAATAATATATTTTGACTTTTGACTTACCTAAGGCCTCTGACATGCTTAATGTAGCTTCAAAACTACTGTAATTTTCTGTTCGCTGTTCGCCTTATACATACTATCTCACTCATAAAGAGCGCGCGCGCCGGCTCTCGTGGCCGCTTCACTGAGCCGTGCGCCCCTCGCTCTTATTTATCTTTGCCTGGCGTTTTCAACCTTAAAAGATAGGGATTAGGGTTTAATTTAAATTGCTGACTTCTCAGTATCTTCGCCGCGCCGCGCTCGGTGTGCGTTGGGCCAAAGTGATCCTGCTGTCATCTTTATTTCGTCTTCCCATCTCACATGTTGCCTTTCACGGCCTCTCTTTCTATCTCTAGGGTACCATTCTACAATTTTCCCTTAGGGCGTTTGCGCACTCATACGGATGAGTCATGCAATATCGTCTCAAAACCGGATCAGATCCGTATCCGATCCGGTTTTCATTCGTATTTGAGACGATATTGCATGATATTGTCGTAGTGATGTGCCGAGTCGAGCTGACTGACTGAGCTGATCTCGACCATAATGCTACAGAAGCAAGAAGCGTTCAAGGTCAAAGTGTTAACACTTACCACTGACTGATGAGCAGTTGACTGTACTCGAGTATAGATTTCGGGTACTTAAAGAATTCGAATAGGTACTAGGTTGATCTTTTTTAATTATATCTACTTATGTAATGTAGATCCCGCCCTAAGGGGTACGAGCCTTCTGCTCCCCCGATAGTCCGCGCCCACTATATTACCACTCTGGTATAAATAGTGATTAGGTCCGTCAAAAAAAAAAAAAAAAAAAAGTAGATCCCGCAATAAAGTCGCTCACGTTATTCGTATAGTTCGTTTCATGTAAATAGAATCCTGGAGTTTCTTGTCTCGAGTGTGCATTCGATTATTTTTGTAACGAGTACCAAAATACTTGTTTATCAAAAAAGAGTCAATTTGGCACATCACTAGCAGCGCGAGCTTTCCCCTACCCGTACCTCACTCTTCATCCGTAAAAAAATCGTGTAGTGCGCAAGCGTACGTACAATTTGTATGGCGGCCACTTCGACTCGGTTTTGATCCGTAAAAAACCGATCCGCAGTGAGAATTTACGGATCGAAAACGAACCGGATACGTATGGGTGCGTAAGCGTCCATACAATTACTAGGATGGCCAAACCGGATCAGAAACGGATAAGAATCGAATGAAAATCGGATAAGGATGAGTGCGCAAACGCCCTTAGTGTCACGCATCATGTGTCCCGTCCATCTCCATTTTTGTTTGTCGATTAGGAACAGTATATCAGTCACTTTAAAGAACGAAGATCGATATTAGTTATTTTATCCAGTCGTTGGTAACCAGTCATAAGTCTAAGAAAATAACAAAGCCTTATTTATTTGTAGGTACAAGAGCATTGCAAATAGCAATGTGTGCTCCGGTAATGGTGGAACTTGAAGGAGAGACGGACCCGCTACAGATTGCAATGAAGGAGCTGAAGCAGCGGAAAATCCCCATCATAATCCGCAGATACCTACCCGATCATTCCTATGAAGACTGGAGCATAGACGAGCTGATCATTATCGATCATTAGAATATAAACATTTTTTTGTTTCGTGCAAATATACAAATTAATGACGGTAACTATATTTTTCTCCGACACGCTCGGAAATGTGATCATTACTGCCAAAAACAATACGCGAAGTGACTCATTTATGGAAGAAACATTGCCCCATACAAAACAGCGGCCAGGAATGTGCCTTCAAACGGCCTAGGCCGAAACTTTCGTCTAGAAATTTCACTGTTGTCGAGTCTTTTTACAGAAAACTCTAAAAATAAAATTAAAATTATCAATTATATAATTAATTATTTAGATTATTATTAATCTAAATTAAAATTTTATATGAATCGTACACGAATCGTAGTGATTGGAGTTGGCTGTATGCTCTGTATGACACTAGCACAGAACAAAAAAAGAAAAGCGCGCAATATGGCGGTTTGTAATTTTCATCTCTTAATTTTATCGTACTATCTTGTTACTTATTTTTAATGATTAACTTATCATTGAATTAGGGAAATATTATAACAATGAATGGTTTAAGTAGTCGAAGTAGAGGTTAAAGTGATAAAGGTACTTATAAGTTTAGTACGATACGAGTAGACATCCAAATCCAAGGTTCGTTATTTTTTTTAGTATTTTATAATTTCCTCACATATTTCAGAGAAAAGCACTTTACAGGCATCGGCCGCAATATCTCTTGCTGGACTCGTACACAATAAAAGTCCTCGCCTGCGGCTCGGACTTTAAACGTGCCCTCGTCCAACAATAACTAATTTTGCGGCCGCGGCAGTAATGTACTATAGAATAACAAAATGAATTTTATCTTAAGTAAAGAATAAATTATTTTTAAGGTTCACAAAAGTAGTTTTATATTCCCTCTGTTCCCTTAGTAATTTGAAATCACTATGTTCATAAATCAGGTTACTAATATATGTATAATTTGGTTCCTCTGGAAGAAGATGCGGGGAGGCTATTTACCCATATTATGGGATCTCGCATCGAAAACAACGATGACGGCTCCGTAGGCTTGTGTCAACTAACAATGAAATCAATGGATGAATGTTTCTAGACGTAAATTGTAATATTTAAACAGGGAAAACCGAAATAATTCTACATAAAAATTAATGATTATTGTTATTTTTACAAATTAAAATCAAATAAATACCCCCCCTGGCCCCTCCGCTGTGAACGTCAATCAGAACGTATTACGTCACATAGTGGTATGCCGCCATTGTTGTTTTGACGCTTGGTTAACTTTTTCATACAACAGCACAAGTGAACACAATCGTTTGCCACTATGTGACGTCATTCACGACGCCATGACACTTTCTTGTGTTTTTACGCCAGATTAAAAATATTTTCTTAAAACTTAAAATATGTGTTTTAAATATAATTTTTATCATGAAATATTATTTTTTTGGGGTAATACAGGTACTAAACTAATGAAATAAGCCATTTTTGAAATTTACGACACAGTCCTATTGGTAGTTAGTGTAGTGTGCCTCCGACACACAGGGTCGCGGGTTCGAATCCCGCCCAGGGCATCGTGTGACGAGCACTTGTGTTTGCCTTGTGTCTGGTTGTTGTTTATCTATATAAGTATGTATTTATCTATTTACTATATATATTTATATATATATCAGCTGTCTGATCAGGGTTCGAGGACATATATCAATGGATATACTATATCATGATATATATCAAATGCTTTTTTGTGATATATATCAATACAAAAATTGTTTAAAAAAATTGTTGGTATTAAGTAATTTTTTGCAGTTTGCTACTGTGTATTTCTACTTCCCACATAGATACTCCCAATTGTAAGTTTTAATCCTTGAATGGGCATTTCACCGGCGATTGATTGATTGATTGATTAATGGCGTCAATCACGTCAGTGCACTACATGAAAAATTCCGTCACGAATATTTTTTTGTGTTTATTATTTTTTTACAAAGAGGGTTAAACAAAGTGCAGAAACGATTTTAGTTCATTATTGTGTATTGCATTAAATAAATTTTATATTTATATAATACAACTGTTTATTAAATGATAATCGATTTTTATCATAAATATATCAATGAAAACATTAAAGCTTTCTTTTTCCAATTTATGATATTTATAAAACACACGTAAACAGTATACATAGATAATACAATAAAATAATAATTTAGCTGCCATACAAAATGGATATATATCATAAATATCGGATATTTTGGTATAATAAATATCGGATATTTTCGAACCCTGCGTCTGGTACCCATAGTACAAGCTCTGCTTAGATTGGGATCAAATGGCCGTGTGTGAAGATGTCCCCACATATTTATTTATATTTATTAAAACAAACCTACAACATGATGTGTCAGTCACACAATACTTTGGAAAAGATTACATTATGAATATAACTGGTACAAAGTTTAAAAACAGAGGAATAAATAAAACCCCAGTTTAGGTACTTACACATATTTATTATCTCTGCCTTCAGCAGTTATCTGAATATCGAAATGGACTAGCTTCTATAAAATAGGTACGTATAACACAACAACAAGAATAGGCTTGTGTCAACTAACAATGAAATCAATGGATGAATGTTTCTAGACGTAAATTGTAATATTTAAACAGGGAAAACCGAAATAATTCCACATAAAAATTAATGATTATTGTTATTTTTACAAATTAAAATCAAATAAATACCCCTCCTGGCCCCTCCGCTGTGAACGTCAATCAGAACGTATTACGTCACATAGCGGTATGCCGCAATTGTTGTTTTGACGCTTGGCACAAGTGAACACAATCGTTTGCCACTATGTGACGTCATTCACGACGCCATGACACTTTCTTGTGTTTTTACGCCAGATTAAAAATATTTTCTTAAAACTTAGCACTTTGACAGCCGAAGGTTTCAAAACGCGCCTCCCCTGGTTCGCCGGCGATTTTCGCCGATATTGCAACATGTGTAAAATGAGAACTATCAATGATGAATCTATAATTATTTTTTTATTTATACTATTGACTTGTTTATTTTTAGGATAAAAATAAAAAACTTATGTAAATTAGTTTTTTTTTATTTAAAAATGTAGTATAAAAAAGGGGTTTTATGAAAAAAAAAAAGTCGTGGACGTGCTCTCGCGATAGCGGCGTGGGAGCACTGGCGGAGCGCGCCACTCGATCGCTTGTTGCGCTCACACCAAGCGCCCCTTCTCGGTAAATCATACATATGTGCGTAGCTAAAGCATCACACTACTATACCAATACACGCGCAACACGGACCACGGACGTCGTTTTAAAATAAACACTAGGAAAGTCAGTCACGTACTGAGAACGTGATCAGCGTCCTGAGGCAATCAACCTGGGACGCATTCTACACGTGATCGGCTGTTAAAGTGTAATTAATATGTGTTTTAAATCTCTGTGGTTTTAAATATAATTTTTATCATGAAATATTATTTTTTTGGGGTAATACAGGTACTAAACTAACGAAATAAGCCATTTTTGAAATTTACGACACAGGCCTATTGTATAAGTACTATTTTAACAACAAAACATTATCAGTTGCAATTTTTTACAAACATTTATATTCAGGTACAAATAACCTCGTGTAGCAATTTCACACACTTGGGCATAGAAAGAGGATAGAATAATATTCAAGTTAATTAAACTATTCAACTTGACATTTAGTTTATTCTCTGTAGCTAGCTTACTATATACAACATATTACAATAGTTTAAAGCGAAAAATTTAAAAAGTTGTTAATCTTCGACAGGACTCGAACCTGCATCCCTTTCTAAAAAAAAAAAAATCCTTTTTCGCTATAAAATTATTAGATATTTCGGTTTGATATAAAAAGTTATCTATTACGAATACAAATTCTTCCAAAATATATAAGTATACAGGAAATAATATGTAAAAAAGACGAAACGAAATTCGTTAACAAATACACCGGCAGTGATGTTACCTTCTATACGATTATTGTTACTATTCACACAGGATGTATCAAAAAGTCGAAATTCAAATTATTAGAGGAGGTTAGATTACTAGAGGAGGAAGTATTCGCATCTCATCGCTTTCGCGATTTGGCCCATTCTCAGAACGTCACGCGATCGCAACCTGTCCCTTTGGCGGCTCTATGAAGGGCTTATTTATTTTATTTTACGCCCTGTAGTCTTTTTGTAAATATACTCGATTTAATATTTTAAATGCTTATTTATTCTCTATCAGACATAATATAGAAGTTATTATTATAGGTAGAACTTACATACAATTTGTATAATATTGGTGTTTTGTTTACACATGACAAGGCAACACGAAAAATTGGGGATGTCTTTTAAAAACATGAGTATTTATTCTATTAAGGATAAAGCGTCCATTTAAAAAAACTACTTTAAGTTATTTTACTATTTGATTCAATAAATAAATATCTTCCAACGTGTCTTCTTTATTGGGGTGAGCAGAGCACGGATCGAGTCGGAATCTTGATATGGAAAAGAGAGCGATCCGTTTCCTATTGACATTTATACACCGTGAAATTTACATCGTTTTGTTCCCGCTGTGTAGTGATAGTACCCGTCAAACTGAACAACTTTTCACGAAAAAAAAAAATTCTGTGACAAAAAAATTTTTGGTCTCCATACAAAATGGGTCGGTCGGAAGCCTCACTTTGTATGGAGAGACCAACAATTTTTTTGTCGCAAGAATTTTATTTTTCGCGAAAAGTTGTTCAGTTTGACGGGTACTATCACTACACGGCGGGAACAAAACGATGTAAATTTCACGGTGTATAAATGTCAATAGGAAATGGATACAGGTGGCGCCAACTAGAGATATCAAAATGTAAGCTAAGTAACAATTGGTTTTCTACCTGTTTGTGAGAGATGGCGCCACATATTAGTTAGTTACTCTTTAGATTACTAGGTGGCGCTTTAAACAAATTTAACAATATGTGCGGACCACACGACCATTTGATCCCAAGCTAGGCGAAGCCTGTACTAGGGTATCAGACAGCTGATATACAAACAAACACATAGATAATATAAACTTATTTAGAAAAACATCCAGACACAAGGCAAACAAGTGGTTTATCACACGAATGTTAGCCCTGGGCGGGATTCGAATCCGCGACCCTGTGCTTCGTAGGCAGGCGTACTACCAACTAGGCTGTCAAATTGTTTTAAATTACATATTCAGCCTGAATGGAGAAAACCGATAGGATCTTATTTCACATTAAAACATGCCTTAAAGTTTATATCATGTTCATTAGATTACTTTTTATTTCACTTCAATACATGCAATATTACCAAAGTTATGACCGCGAGAAGTTCCGAGCGCGTGACGTCATATGCAGGCGGTTGCGGGCGGTGTAATAGGAACGTTGCGTGCATATCCCTTTACACCCGACGGTATACGAAAATGCGGGTAACTTTAAAAAAATCTCAAGACCGCGCGAATTCATTTTTGCGGACGCAATCGACGTCGATCGTTTGTGCGAGAATTTCAATTGCAGACAAAAATACGAGGATCATGTTACAACTTGCTAGTTTCGGTCTATCGGTGGTACAAGATGGCTGCGTTTTTTGACTCGCGTGGTGGTACATGTAAGTATTTCCATTTTGTGTTTATTGTTTTGTTTTGAGTAAAGTTTTTGTTTTGGTTTGTAATTTGAACACTGATCAACTCAAACACAAACTATGCTTGTTATTTTATTGCGTAAATTGGTAAATAATTGCAACCAAAGTTCAAGTAGCACGAACGTAGGTCCTCGGTCGTAACTCGACTAAATAATTTTTAATTATTTTATTGTTTTTTCTATGAAAATGTGATATTATGGCTAAGTATTTGTTTATTTTTCTGTTTTAGTGCATTCTGTATCTGAAGAACAGGTTCTGGCACTACTTGGTGATGGAACGGAGTCTGATATTGAAGATTTTCATGATGAAGAGGACCTGGATATAGATTCGCGTATTCTTTCAGACCTTGCAGGCGAGGATAACATCTTTGAATGTTTGGAAGATGAGGTAGAACCTCAGAGACTACCAACGAGACAGGTAATGCCTTGTAATACTTCTGTGGGGCAGGTACAGGCTACAGGAAACAGGCAACGTATGCAACAGCATAGTCATGGAGGTACTTGGAAAAATATTCCCTTTCAAGATAAACCACACGACTATTGCGCTTTACCAAAGAACCCAGTTCGTACACCATTAGAGTATCTTCGTGATTACTTTTCTGAAGATTTTTATGAAGAGATTGCTAGGTGCACTAACCTGTACTACATGCGCAAAACTGGCCAACAGCTGAATACTAACAAAGCAGAAATTGCTAAACTTTTCGGAGTCCACGTTATCATGGGATGTCTTCCTTACCCGCGATTGCCGATGTACTGGCGAGCTAATATGAAAATAGAAATGATTGCCAATAAAATAACTCGCGACCGGTTTATTACTTTACGCAATGCTCTTCATGTTATTGATCATGATCAGCCAACTGAAGTGGAGAAAACCAATCCACTTTGGAAGGTGCAACCGATGATCACACGGGTTCACGATGGTTGCAGCAAATTGGAAAGAGCTCCATCTTATTATTCCATAGACGAGCAAATGATACCCTTCAGTGGTCGTTGTTCTATGCGCCAGGTTGTTAAAAATAAGCCTCGACCTGTTGGTTTGAAAAATTTCGTTCTCACTACTAGTGAAGGTCTTATGCTCGATTTTGACATCTACAGAGGCGCCAAAACAATGTTTGACGAAACATCGATGGGTTTAGGACCATCTGTAGTTCTCCATTTGATCAAGAGCGTCCCTCCAGGTAGCTGTGTATATCACGATCGATATTTTACTACAGTTCCATTAGTGGAAGAGATGAACCGAAGGAACATACACAGTACGGGCACAATTATGTTTAACCGCATTCCGGATCGAGCTGCTTGTAAATTTAAAAAGGATTGCGAAATGGTTCGGGGAGAAAGCCAGCACTACACCAGGGATTCGACCGTCATTGTCAAATGGAAGGACAATAAGTCTGTTATCATGGCATCAAACTGCACAGGATCTTCGGCAGGTACTACTGTCAAACGGTGGGATAAAAAACAGAAAGTATATGTTGATATAGCTGCTCCTACAGTTGTTCAACAATACAACCAACATATGGGTGGTGTTGACATACTCGACCAACAGATGGAATATTATCGCACCTTTATTAAAACAAGAAAATGGACTTTGAAAGTCTTAATTCATTTTCTGGATTTAGCGTTAGTTAACTCCTGGCGACTATACAAAAATGACTGCTCAGCAAATGGCTATTCACGAAAGGACACTATGGCACTACTAGATTTTCGTTTATGTGTTGCTGATTCTTTAACCAACGTTCCCGATAAAGACCGCCGCGACGTAGACAGCGATTCTGAGAACGAACGACCTCCTATGAACAAACAATACAGGCCCATACGCCCATCAATAGATAAAAGATATGATGGATATAATCATCTGGCGGTGTTTGATGATGACATAAGGGCACCCAGATCTTGCATGCTCGAAAGATGCCATAGCCGGTCGAAGATCAAATGTTCGAAATGCGGAGTTTATCTGTGCCTATCGCGAAACAAAAATTGTTTTCAATCCTATCATCTAAAACCAAAATAACATATTTTTGAATAAGTATTTCCTCTTTTTGCTACATGCGTTTTGTATAATTCTTTTTATAATTTGTGATCTCAATTTAACATTTTATGTTACTTAGGATTAATTCATTTAGATATTGTTGTTTCAAATTAGTCAGATGTTGACAATATTTAAAATAATTATCTTTATTGTGTTCAAAAACTGTTTAAAAGTAATAATTTATATTGTTAAAATAAAAAGACTGATTTAAGAAGAAAGACTGATGAAAGAAGCAGTTAAATAAATAATGTTTAGTTCGTAAAATTTGTTGTTTTTTACTGAAAAAATAACTAAAAAAGATAACACTCACTATCGTGCGACTTGAAGATTATACCGAAATGTCACTATAGTGAGAGTACCTTTTCAGGAAAACTGAAAATTCGAGATTTTTTTTTTCAACATTTCTACCTATCTTAGACTCCAAGACATCCCGTCAAACCAAGCTTTTCTAGAATTTAGGCTTTTTTTTTTCTCGGGTGTAAAGGGTGACGTCAATATGACGTCACAGCTACCACTCGCCTCGTGCGGAAGTATCCACTTTGATCGTTAATAGCTCAGTCATTTTTAAAGATATAAAAAAATAAAAACACAGTATTTTTTGTAATTTTTTATAGAACATTTTGGCATTTTCAGCTAAAATCGATTGGTCAGACCCAAGTAGCCAGTAAATAACAGAATTTAAATGTTTAGACATCCCCAACTTTATTATCTATCACACTCACAATAAATAAATATAGAGCAAAGAAATTTATATGATCACGACACAATTTTTTTGTTATTGTATCTAAGTATACACACAGGGTGTAAATAGCAGTTCTTTAATGAAATTTACACCCTGTATAACTATACATGAGTATGCATGCATGCAGGTGAATCCACCATGCCTTCGGAATTCGGACATTTTCATGGAGGGCCAATATTGGAGCTAACTATTTTACTATGTCAACATTGGGACCAATATTTGAGATGCCAAAAACTAGAGAAGTGAGCGAATGTTGGTACCAATACTGGGAGTCCAACATTGTGGGGCCAACTATTGGGACCAATATATAAGCCAGACTTGAGATCAATATTTGAACCAACATTGGAGGGCCTACGATTGACAGTACTGTTCACAGGTCGTGGCAGTATTCCCCCAGGAAACCTAAGAACAGTGCGGAGTGAGCGTCGCCCCCCACGCCCCCCAGCGCCCCCGCCACGCCCCGCAGCCACGCGCCTAATTCGCATACCACGTCCTGGAAAACAAGAAAAAACTACATTATTATTATTTTTTATATTAAAATATTATTCACCCGACGATTGGGGAAAATACGACATCGCACGGACTTTTGGTCAAAGCGGAGATGAAGATTGTAAAGAAAAGAAGAAGATATATATTTATAGGTATATATATGTCGTGGCCATATCGTAGAATTGATCACATCATGAAATTTTCGATCATTTCATGAAATTTTCACTGTCCATTGGCCACATCATGATTTTTGATCATATCGTAAAATTATTACATTTATTGCCGATAGAGGCGCTGGAAGCACTTTGTTTATGTACCAACATGGCGGCCGCGTTATTTCTCGCAGTGAAAAAGTGAATTATTCGTTATTAAAATGAGGAAGAAAAAAATAGTTATGATGAAAAAGTACTCTGAAAATGTCTGTCGGACTTAGAGAACAATAAGAACCAAACATAATTTAGATTCTTTTTAAATATTTCATGGATGCCCTATTTTCACGATATGGCCAATCGTGCACGACAAAATCGTGAAATGCACACGATTTAATGATCTGGTCAAATTTAGTTGGCCACATCCATTTCATGAAATGATCGAAAATTTCATGATGTGGTCAATTCTACGATATGGCCACGACATATATATTAGATTGAAGCAGATGGGATTTTACGTACAATTCGGCTAGTATTTAATATAGTAGCTTTTTGTAGTTGGATGTGTCGCCGTAAGATAGTAATATGATCGTATCACTAGGGATATGATCATATGCAAGCTGTCTATAACTATCTTACTAGTGATACGATCATATCACTAAACTAATCTAGTGAAATAGTTATTATCGATCAAATGACTGTACGAAGCATTCCATTATTATCAAAAAATGGACAAAGTACAGTAACAGTACAATCAGGGCGGGGGGAGTTCGGGGCACCCCGACATTAGGTTAGGGGGGGATGGCGGAGGGAGCCAGGCGAGAAAAGCGAGAAAAAAAAATCCGATAGCAGTGATTGTGAAGAGAATTTGACTCCCGCCCGATATTTAGAATGCGGCGACGGAAATGACTCATAATCTTTTACCAGCAAAGTCGAGAAAATTATAATATGATAAATGCTATGAAGATCTTATGGAATGGAAAATACAAAAAAAAGGCTCAGTAGGTAACTTTGATCTTTTACTTAAGAGGTTCAACACCGATGTATGAGAGTAGATAAAGTAGTGTATGAAACTGCACACAACTAGGTATTAAAACACTCGTGTGGAACTATTAAAAACCTCGCCGTACGTGTTTTAATACCCCTCATTTTGCAACAGTTTCATAGACGACTGTTACGACATAGTTTTCATAGAGAGAACTGTGATTTTAAAATCTCGGTATTGTGTTTATAAAGTGTGAGAACCGTTTTGGATTTTGTAATTCAAATTTTACGATATGAGAGTAAATAAAAACATTTTTTTTGTTCGGGAATCGAACCCGGTCGTATTGAAGAAATAAAAAACATAATTTCTATGCCGACATCGATTGTGTAGGTCATAAGCAGGAAATATTACTATGAAATATGCAAAATGATTAATACGTATTGTATTTAACTTATTTTATGCTTTTGTTTTTTTCTTCAATACGACCGGGTTCGATTCTCGAACCGTGTATGAGTTCTTTTTTAATCTATGAATGCAGTTTTTCTTGTTGCTAAAATCGATGACATGGTTTATCTTCGTATGTCTTATAGTTTCGGACTTTCCCATACTGACCGACCTAAATGTTTTGACGGCTCCGTAGCCCAGGTGGTGGCGTATCTGCCTCCGACGCACAGGGTCGCGGGTTCGAATCCCGCCCAGGGCAAACATTCGTGTGATGAGCACTTGTGTTTGCCTTGTGTCTGGTTGTTGTTTATCTATATATGCTTAGATAAATGAAAGGCTCGCGCTCGCCTAGATACCGCTGGCGTAGTTGTAAAATGCGGCAACAAATACTACGCCGAATGCGGCGCACCCGAGCTCGCGCCGCCGCGTCTCGTCTGGTATTCCCCCGAGCTCGCGCCGCCGCGTCTCGTCTGGTATTCCCCCGAGCTCGCGCCGCCGCGTCTCGTCTGGTATTCCCCCGAGCTCGCGCCGCCGCGTCTCGTCTGGTATTCCCCCGAGCTCGCGCCGCCGCGTCTCGTCTGGTATTCCCCCGAGCTCGCGCCGCCGCGTCTCGTCTGGTATTCCCCCGAGCTCGCGCCGCCGCGTCTCGTCTGGTATTCCCCCGAGCTCGCGCCGCCGCGTCTCGTCTGGTATTCCCCCGAGCTCGCGCCGCCGCGTCTCGTCTGGTATTCCCCCGAGCTCGCGCCGCCGCGTCTCGTCTGGTATTCCCCCGAGCTCGCGCCGCCGCGTCTCGTCTGGTATTCCCCCGAGCTCGCGCCGCCGCGTCTCGTCTGGTATTCCCCCGAGCTCGCGCCGCCGCGTCTCGTCTGGTATTCCCCCGAGCTCGCGCCGCCGCGTCTCGTCTGGTATTCCCCCGAGCTCGCGCCGCCGCGTCTCGTCTGGTATTCCCCCGAGCTCGCGCCGCCGCGTCTCGTCTGGTATTCCCCCGAGCTCGCGCCGCCGCGTCTCGTCTGGTATTCCCCCGAGCTCGCGCCGCCGCGTCTCGTCTGGTATTCCCCCGAGCTCGCGCCGCCGCGTCTCGTCTGGTATTCCCCCGAGCTCGCGCCGCCGCGTCTCGTCTGGTATTCCCCCGAGCTCGCGCCGCCGCGTCTCGTCTGGTATTCCCCCGAGCTCGCGCCGCCGCGTCTCGTCTGGTATTCCCCCGAGCTCGCGCCGCCGCGTCTCGTCTGGTATTCCCCCGAGCTCGCGCCGCCACGTCTCGTCTGGTATTCCCCCGAGCTCGCGCCGCCACGTCTCGTCTGGTATTCCCCCGAGCTCGCGCCGCCACGTCTCGTCTGGTATTCCCCCGAGCTCGCGCCGCCACGTCTCGTCTGGTATTCCCCCGAGCTCGCGCCGCCACGTCTCGTCTGGTATTCCCCCGAGCTCGCATCCTTCCAAGTTGTCATTACTGTTGAGTTGCCGCACGCACGGAGCTGGTGTTATTGGATAGCGCGGTATCTAGGCGAGCGCCGCGCGAGCCTTTCATTTATCTAAATATTTAAGTATGTATTTATCTATTTAAGTAATGTATATCAGCTGTCTGGTACCCATAGTACGAGCTCTGCTTAGTTCGGGATCAGATGGCCGTGTGTGAAGATGTCCCCACATATTTATTTATTTATTATTTATTAAAAAAAAAGTTTCACCCTGTGTAAGTTTAGTAGATAGTTCGTCTCTGGAAAAGCAAAATTACTGATCCGCCAAATAGGCGATATATTGAGTTATATATGATAATTATATATAACTCAATATCGCCTATTTGGCGGATCTTATATAACTCAATGTCGGATCAGTAATTTAGCTTTTCAGGGCGATATAATGTTACCTGTGCATAATGTCTCGAGTACAGCGCGACACAGCTCTCGGTGAGCTTGCTGGCGCGCAGCCAGCCGCGCCGAGTGCAGAACAATACCAGTCGCCTGGAGGACCAAACATTTGATTATAAACCAAACAATTAAAAAATTACGTATGATTAAAACAAATCGGTATTTTTTATATTTTTAAATGACAAATTTACACTCGGTCATCAACAGCTCATTTACGTCCCCACCGAGGGGCTCGAGCCTACCCTGAATTAGGGCGATTAGGCCTTAGTCAACCACGCTAAAGACTTATTTAGTGCCTCGAATCGAACTAGGCCTGAACTAGGCCTGAGCGTCTCGGCGCTAAATAAGTTACTTTCACTCCTCGTATAACAATGTATTAAAAAAAAAAAAAAAAACTATTTATAAAAAAAAAACATATAGGGTACATAGGAAACTCAGCGCTCAATCTCCTACATTGAGATTATGTGCCATATTGTTACCATGTTTTAGCAAATAAATTTATTCTACTCTATTCTACTACTGTTTTATTTCCTCGCAATCGAAGTGAAAAGCAGAGTTTATAACTCGTCCACAAAACCATTTTATCATCGATATTTCAGGTTCGTTTTGTGCACTTGTTGTAAAATCTATAACCAGTGGCTCTGTGAGCTGTAAACCTCGCGAGTCTGTATATATCTTTTCAAAAATTTTTTTTCTCAACAAACATCCCCAACCCCTTGATTTTTTTTATTTTTAAACTTTATTTTATTGTAGTTTATTTTATTGGTTAAGAAATGTGACCTGTAGAGGAAAACAGCCTCAGCGGTAGACCTTGTAAGCTGGCAACCCCCATAACTCCGTAATTTTTTAAAATTTCCAAAAACTGACTCGACATAACAAAACGATTAATTTATCGAACCTGCTCACAAAATTTCACGAGAATCGGTTGAGAAACGCGACCTGTAGAGTGAAACAAACAAACAGATGGACATACAAAAGCAAATTTGGCCAAGCTGAAACAGAGACGCGTCGCTCGCTCGGTCAATTACAATTGTCCCGAGTGGAATACGTACTTGAGCGCGTCCCACTGCCGGTCGGATCCGCAGGCGACTTGGCGCACGGCGCGCGCGCTGACCACGCGGGAGAACATCTCCGTCACGTCCTCTTGTTCTGGCTCCACACCTGCATACAATACAATAAAAACTAGTGGCTCTGTGAACTGTACACCTCGCGAGACGCGAGTCTGTATATCTTTTCATATTATTTTTTTCTCCACTAACATTCCCGACCCCGTTTTTTTTTTTTTATTTTATATTTGTAAACCTAATTTTATGTGTTTTAATTTTTTTTTTGGTTGAAAAATGTGACCTGTAGAGGAAAACAGCCTCAACAGACTTTGTAAGCTGGCAACCCTTATAACTCCGTCATTTTTTAAAATTACCAAAAACTGACTCAACAAAAAAAAAAACGATTAATTTATCGAACCCGCTCACAAAATTGCGACCTGTGGAGTGAAACAAACAGATGGACAGACGGACATACAAAAGCAAATTTGGCCAAGCTGAAACAGAGACGCTTCGCTCGCTCGGTCAATAAACCACACATTACATCACACTAATACATTTACCTTTCTTTCTTTCTAAATAACTGTTATGTGTCTAAGTTTTTTGTTATCGGAAGAGCGGAGTCTCCTGGTACAGGCTTCACGCTTAAAAGGAGACTCCGATCACTAAATTAATGTAAGTAGTTTTCTAAGTGAAAAAAATATTTTGTATTTAAAAAAAAATACGGCCCCGTAGCCGAGTTGGTAGTACGCCTGCCTACGAAGCACAGGGCCGCGGGTTCGAATCCCGCCCAGGGCAAACATTCGTGTGATGAGCACTTGTGTTTGCCTTGTGTCTGGATGTTGTTATCTATATATTTAACTAATGTATATCAGCTGTCTGGTACGCATAGTACAAGCTCTGCTTAGTTTGGGGTCAGATGGCCGTGTGTGAGATGTCCCCACATGTTAACTAATATTATAAATGTTAAAATATATTTGCAAGTTTAGATGTTTGGATGTTTGTTCCGCCTTCACGCCTCAATGGATTTGGATGAAATTTGGAATGGAGATAGTTTGTAACCTGGATTGACACATAGGACACATTTATAAGGGAAAAAGTCTAATTGCCATTGGAAAATTTTAAACAACGCAAGCGCAGCCGCGGGCACACTTGCAATGCACAAGAAACACATAGAAAATCATCCAAAAATTAAAAAGGCTCTTGCAGCAAAAAAAAATTGCCAGTGTCACTCGGGCTGATACGTAAAGCTTCTAACGATACCCGACACATAGGCTGATAAATTAACGAAAATGAATTATGATTCTAAGCTTCGGAAAGCACGTTAAGCCGTGGGTCCTGTTCTGATATAAATCTACACATCGGACCTCTCTGTCTAACGATCAACTGTGAAGCCTTACAAAGATTATAACTTTATTTCTGAGCAATATATTTGAAAAATATTTTTTATGCGTTTATCTGGAACTCGAAAAATTTCGATTTATGATTTTTAAATTGTGCTTATTCCCTATTGGTTGAATCGTACCATTAGTGTTGTTCAGTGAGTCATCAGCAGCTGGCGGTGCGCAGGCGGCCCACACGAGCTCCGCACTGCGCAGTATGGAATCCGTTAGCGTCCCGCTCGCGCAACAAGCTAGAACAAACATTATAAATATTATATTCTTTACTTATATAATAAATCAGCCTTAGTCTACCACGCTGGCCCAGTGCGGGTTGGTCGACTTCACACACAACCTTTGAATTTCTTCGCAGGAGTGTGCAGGTTTCGTCACGATGTTTTCCTTCACCGTAAGAGCGTCGATTTAACGTACAGTACCTGGTTGACCGAGCTTAGCTCGTTTATTTTTTTTGTAAGACTCCTACGCATTTCGATAAACTCTATTTACTTCATACGTTCAGAAGAAAGCACACGCGGCTAGACATAGTAGCGTAGCACTTTATACGAGTAGCATTGACTTATGAGCTACTCAATGAGAGACAAATACAAAGATACGAGGGCTGCTATTTATGTATCCGGAATAACAAAAAATAACAAACATCTATAACCAAATATACTTTTATTGCTTTTCAAAATATTCCCCGTGATGATCGATGCATTTTTCATACGTTGAAACCAACTTTCGTAGCATTTTTCCATTCTGTATCGGGGATCTCCAAAACGTGCATTTTGAAAGCATCAACGGCTTCTTCCCGGGTCGAAAATCGGTGTCCACGTAATTTGTTCTTCACGCTTGGGAATAAATAAAAGTCGTTGGGTGCCAAGTCGGGACTGTACGGCGGATGACCCGTCAATTCGATCATTTGACTATTTAAATACTCCGTTGTTGCGGCCGAGGTGTGACAGCTGGCGTTATCGTGGTGAAGGATTATTCTTCGTTGTCGATTGTTCTTGCGTATTTCTCCAAAGACTTCTGGCAAGCAAATGGTGGTGTACCATTCAGAATTAACCGTTTTACGATTCTCTAGTGGTACTGTAGCCACATGTCCACTAATACCAAAAAAGCAGGCAACCATTTGCTTCAAAGTGCTTTTTGCACGAACAACTTTAGTTGGGTTTGGCTCATTTTGGAACACCCAAACCGTTGACTGCTGTTTAGTTTCGGGATCATACGCATATATCCAAGATTCGTCTCCTGTGTAGATATTATGAACAGCTTTTGATGTACCACATTTGTATTTTTCTATATTTTTTTTTGCACCAATCAACACGAGCCTGTTTTTGTTCAACTGTTAAGTTGTGCGGGATCCAACGAGAACAAATTTTTTTTACAGCCAAATGTTCGTGTAATATTTTATAAATACTCGTCATACTAATGCCCAGAAATGCCTCTATCTCGCGATATGTAACATGACGGTCTTGCATTATTAGTTCGCGCACAGCATCAATATTTTGTGGTACAACAGCCGATTTAGGGCGACCTTCTTTAAAATCGTCCGGAAGCATACGACGACCACGATTAAACTCACTGAACCAGTGATACACAGTGGTTTTCGATAGGGCTTCCTCCCCAAAAGTCGACAAAAGTTGATCCATGCACTGTTTTTGAGTTAATCCACGCCGAAAGTCGTAATAAATCATAGCACGAAAATTTTCACGAGTCAAATCCATGGTGATGATAGACAATGAATTTAAAAAATGGCGCCACAATGTAAAAACAATTGACAGATGAATGAAACAAACTTTATTTTACAGCCAAAGAGTTCTATTTTTAAATGTTATAATTTCTTTTTAAATATTGTTTATGTAAGTGGTCAGTTCCGGATACATAAATAGCAGCCCTTGTATGCATGCAAGCATACTCAGATGATGGAGTAATTCTAGTCACAGGAAAGGATCTAAATATGATGAACAACATCTTGAAACTGGGTATAGAGACAGCTTTAAAATGGTGCAGAACCAAAGGACTGAACCTCAATCCAAAGTTAATCATATTCACAAAGACAAAGTTAATCATATTCACAAAAAAGAGGAAACTACCAGGAAACATTTCTGTCTCAATAGACGGAACCAAACTAGAGATAACCAAAGAAATTAAATACCTAGGTGTAACATTAGATAGAAAACTAATGTTTAATTCACACATAAAGACACAATGTACGAAAGCCAAAATAGCCATGATACAATGCAGCCGGGCCATAGGCAAGACTTGGGGACTGGGGCCAGGTATATCACACTGGATATACAAAGCCATAATCCTCCCGAGACTCCTTTACGGAGCAATTGTATGGTGGCACAGGGCCAGCATCAAAAGCAATCTCAAAGAACTCAATCAAGTACAAAGACTAGCGGGCCTTATGATAACAGGGGCAATCAGAACCACGCCGACTGCGGCGATGGACATGATTCTAGGATTCAATCCACCCGACTTAGAAATAAAAAAGAAAGCATTAGAACAATTCTATAGACTGAAATCCTTTGGAATGTGGAAACCAAAACAAATGAAGGACACGCGGTTATATGAAAAGAATTTGAAGAAAAAATGTCAATGATTTTTGCCAACAATGATCTCATCAAGAAGCAAAGAATCTTTGATAAGAAATACAGAATTCACATAGGGTCAAGAGAGAAGTGGGAACTAAGTCAAGGGGAGGACATAACAATGTGCTTCACAGACGGGTCAAGGAAAGAATCAACAGGACTATCTGGTGCTGGTATATACATTAACGATAATACTCCTGTAAAGATATCGGAAAGACTAGGCAAAGCAAGCGTATTTCAGGCTGAGATATTTGCCATTCTAGAATGCACCACATAATTTCAAACAGAGGAACCTGGCTACAAAAACAATGTGATCATTTACAGCGACAGTCAAGCGGCCTTGAAGGCGCTAGACAAGCCAGAAACTATGTCAGCCCTGGTAAAGGAATGCAAACAAGCATTAAATTTACTATCGAGGAGAAGAAATATTACATTAGCGTGGGTGCCTGGACACCAAGGCACTGAAGGTAATGAGATAGCGGATGAACTGGCCAGAACGGGTGCTGATGGAACCTTTACTGGTCCGGAACCTCGGCTACCAATACCTCAAAGAATAACAACTGGAGTGATCAAAAAGGAAATAACCACAGAAACAAACGCCAGATGGAGGGAGACAAAAGGTCTTCGACAGTCAAAACTGTTCATTAAGGCGATTGATAAAAAGCAAACCAAAAGACTACTAGAATGTAAGAAAAATGAGGCGAGGCTGGTCACAGGGATAATCACTGGACACTGTGCACTAAACAGACACCTCACTATAATGAAGAAAGCCACAGATCCGTCATGTCCCGAATGTGGGGAAGAAGAGACAAGCATTCACCTAATTGCGGAATGCCCTATGTATTCTCTACCAAGATGGGAGATACTAGGAACCGATAGGATTGATAGGGAACAATTAAGAGACATTTCAATAGGGAATATAATTAGACTTGCAGAGCATCGGGAAGATTCGAGGGGTCGACGCTGCCGGGGCACCAGTAAAACCAGTGCTCCTCGGTTGTCTCTGCGAGGACTAATCTGTTGGACCGCCGAAGGGGGCGAGTTATGTGACACCATGCGATCCAGAGGATCCCACGCTAAGGGAGTGTGGGAGCACTACCGAGGAACATCAGACGGGGGGGGGGGGGAGAACTCCGTGTAGGGAAATCTGCAGGTTCCCTTCCCGCGGAGCGGTACCCCCTTCTGTCTGGGGTGAATTGGCTAGGACGCTCGTCCGGGGAGAGCGAGGGAACAGGGAGAAGTGTCCGATGCACCGCGAGTCCGAAGGGCGACAACCGAACTGGGAATTAGGGGTGAAATAGTTCTTCAAACAGAGCAGGTCACCCGTCTGCGCTCTGTCGCAGGCGTCCCCCATCAGACATACATACATACCGTACTTGAATTTAAATTTTAATATATTTTATGTCTTAAAAAACACATAAGGCAAATAAATTAAAATAAATATTATAAAATAACAAATTCTATCATCTATGAACTTATTATTATGTTTGGCTGTATGGCTAATTTTCTTTGCCTTAATATAGATATATTTATGAGTAGATACGTTAATACACTTGTGCACAAAATTCGATTTTGTGCAGCCTATATCCTGCACAAATAAGCACTTTCAGAGCATGAGAAGTGAAAAGATTATTATTTTATTTGTTTTTTTTTTTTTTTTTTATTTTTTTTTTTTTTAACCTACCACCCGCACGGAACCCTCCGGACGGGAGCCAGCGGCCCTAGCCACTAGACCACCGACAAGCACATTACTAAAAATATTATTGTAATATGCTGTTAACGGTTATCGGGTATTCTATATATATATTATATAGGTAGGTAGGTAGTGTATATATTGAATATTTTTAAGACACCGAAAGTACCTCAATATTATGATCAGTACTTACCAGCAGCTACGCAAAGGTCCAGGCTGAGCTGCAAGGCCGTGCGTTTGGTCCCTCTAGACGCGTTGGTCCCCACGCGACTCGCGAGATTTAGCGAAGCGCACAGGGTCTCGTTACTGGGTGGCCTTTGCTCCAGGCATAGACATACGCATTCCTGGAGACAAGTTAAGTAATGCCATAAAAATAATTATAATATAATCGAAAAATGGATTTCTATTGAAAACCTTGCTCGAAAATTGAACTTACGAAGGCAGTAAACTGTGCAGTAAATGCGTTTTACCGCACAAGTGCGATTTTATTACATTTTTTTTAATTCCTACGGTCTTCAAAATTATTATTCAGCCAGGATCATTTTGACAATAAAAAAATTTTTCTTCCAACTACGCAGTAAGTAATGTTATCTTTAATCACTACAAAACAGATCACAAAGGACCTATTATTTGCTTAGAACCAAAACAGTGCAGAATAGTTATATGAAATCTCATTAAATGTGGTTGAGGTAGATAGGACTCTTATTGCCCAACCTGTCGCCTTTGTCCTTACTTTCCACAAAAACTTTAAATTCGACATTCGAGGAATGTTCTGGATAAAGTCTAGTGTAATTGGGTTTGATATAAGGTTTATAACACCGCCACCTGCACTGACGTCCTTACTAGCATCGTCTCCTAGTCTCTTCTTTTTATGAGCATTGGAATTGGTGCCAGAGCCAGATGGCTCTGCTTTCTCATTGCCATCCATTTTTAACTAATTTACACTGTGTAAATAGAAATATGGTAGCGTGGCAGGGAAACAGGGTCCAGTCCAGAATAAATGTACACATAAAAATGGGTAATTATTGCACAAACGGGTGTAATTAGAATAACAAAGATTTATAGCACTTTTTAGAAGCTACTAATAATGAAAATTCATAAGGTGAAACTTGAGGTGGAATGAGGAAATTTTATGAAAATGACAAAACCGAAACGGATGGATGGATTCGAAATTTGAAAATAAATGATGAGACCGCCAGTACTTAAAAGCCACTGTACTGAATTGCCAGAAACAAATTAGCAGAAGAAGGTAGGATAGCAGTAGTGTTTAGTCAGTCTCAAAATAATTAGGATACATTTCTTCCAAGAAAATCGTATTTTCCGTAAAGATTGGTGATTCATTTCACTCATTTTAGTAAAAAAAAAAAATATATATATTATATCTTAGCAGTGATACCTTAATTACCACACGTTGAATTGTTTCTGTAGATCTAATAACATTTTAGATATCTAAATAAATGTGAATCTCTTTAATTTCTGTGAGACTTACAAAAAATACCTGGGCCCAAATTTGCCGCCCCTAAAACCTGCCGCTATAGGCTCCAGCCTACTCAGCCTACTGGTAAATCCGCCACTACACACTAATTTAAATACTTTACACTACTATTTACAACTAAAAAACAATTTAAAACATTGTTTTTTTTTTAACAATCCGCCTTATTTCAAATTCCCGCCAAGAATCTACCACACGGACCAAGTAGGAAGAGGACTAGGCTCTATGAACTAGGCCGCGTGATAATTTAGTCGGCCATGACGTCACGGAGGGGGCGGGGCTTAGCGGCCATTACGCTGTTTACTTGCGACTAAAACACTTGTCGTCGTGCGGTCAAAAATTATTAAAATTTGAGTAAATAATGCTAAAAATATGAAGTGTTGTGTACCTATGTGTCGAAATTGTTCTGAGAGGCAAGGAGAAACAGCTGAAAAGTTATCATTTCACGTGTAAGTAACTTATTTCAGTATTTTCATCCCAACTTTTCTGTAATAATTGATACGAGGAGTAAATTACGCTTTGTGCTACTAGATGGCTAATAAAGATTGGTTAATAAGTAAGTGTAATTGCGACTATGTGAGCTTTAATGTTTATATTTCATTAGATTCTATCATGAAATTTAGAAAACTTATTAATTTATAAACTAGATTTTCTGTTAAACTATTATATTCGTCAAAAAAATCCCCGCGGTCAGATGACGCGAGATCGCCATCTAGCGTGCAGAAAATGTACCAGTAAGGAAAATATGTGGTAGTGTTATAAATTCTCCCGATTTGTCGGGAGGATTTTATGCACGGACCAAGTAAATATCCTAAAATGTCGATATGCTAAGATAAAAGAGGTTCTCAAAATAATCGCAATTATTGGTGTTACGTATTACTGATTTTGATTCTACACTAGCTTTCCGCCCGCGGCTACGCTCGCGTTATGTAAGATTTTCCCATGGGAATAAGACTTTTTTCCATATCCTATGTGTTAATCCAGGGTACCAACTATCTCCATTCCAAATTTCATTCAAATCCGTTCAGTGGTTAAGGCATGAAAGCGGAACAAACATCTAAACATCCAAATATATTATAAATTTTATAATATTAGTGTGACGCACGATTTTATTAAGTAAACATGTTAATTATGTAATAACTCGTGCAGTCATACCTATTTGGAATTGTTTACTTTCATCTTCTTAGTTTTTCATTTTAATTATTTTATCTTTTGTCTTTAAGTGTAAAAAAGACAATATTATTATTTCAAAGTGAAATATCCATTTTCATTAATTTATAATTATAATCTGTGCAAAATCTCCCAACCTTCCCTAAACAAGCAACACTGGCGACAACGGGCCGCATTTAGAGAATGAATTTGTGAGAATATTCGAGAAACGAAAAGACAGCAGTTAAATAAAATGGTTCTATTTATGGGTGATTAAATGAATTAGGTACAGGTTTTAAAAGTAGCTTATTAACGTCTATATACATCCATACATCCAACCAAACAACCATACATCCAAACATACATGCATATTATTAGTAAATAGTAAATTAGTAATATGTACTTACATCAAAATGATCTTCACATAAATGTCTTGTATTGTAGCCTAAGCAGAGGGTGGAGTTTTATCAACTCTGTTTACGACGGAATACCATTTTTTACGAAGTTTTGGAAGAAAGAAAGAAGGAATTGTCCTTATTTCTTTATTATTTCTTGTAACTATTAAAATTATTTATTGTTTTAAAAATTTATTTGTAATCTGACCCACGCGCTAATTTTTCCAAGTTCATCACTGTACACGATATAGGTACTTTGGACGTACTTATTTTTAAAAATAAAATCTCAATACGGCCCTGTATAAGTATGTTTTTAACACGTTTCGCCCTCTAGTGGTGAATAGTGTAACTATCCGCAATATGAACGTGACTGTTAATTCTGGTTTTCGCCACTAGGTGGCAAGAGATAAAAAGGCGGAGTCACCCTCCCCGCGTCTCAGACTTCGACCCCGCGCGATGTCACACTCAATCTGTATGAAAATGTTTATAGCGCCTAGTCCTCTTCCTACTTGGTCCGTGATCTACCATCAGTCAGCGCTCGATTTTCTCATAGAGGTGTCATTTTTTGTCAAGTAATGGCTTAGCCAATTCCAATGGGAACACCCAAAAATTCCGAAATACTTTTTTTCGGATTTGAAAATACCGTAATATTGTAATATCGAAATATTTAAATAACGAATTATAAAAATTACGAAATTTTAAATTCCTAATATTCCTAAAATCACGAAGACTTGTTATTCCGATTGTTAATACACGAACGTAAAAAATTACGAATACTTTATTTTACGAAAAAAAAAAATTAATAAATAAATAAAATAAATAAATCCCGATCGGAAATGTGATGATTCGTGAGCTCTTTTTCGGTCATCCATTTCGTTGGTTGGTGAACGTAACTTATATCCACTGAATGGGAACTGAGAAGTGACTGACGGATTACCAGAGTGAGCGTGTAAGTAACCCGGTGCTTCAGTCATCAATTTCGTTGGTGAACGTAACTTGTATCCACTGAATGGGAACTGAGAAGTGACTGAAGGATTACCAGAGTGAGCGTGTAAGTAACCCGGTGCTTCAGTCATCAATTTCGTTGGTGAACGTAACTTGTATCCACTGAATGGGAACTGAGAAGTGACTGAAGGATTACCAGAGTGAGCGTGTAAGTAACCCGGTGCTTCAGTCATCAATTTCGTTGGTGAACGTAACTTGTATCCACTGAATGGGAACTGAGAAGTGACTGATGGATTACCAGAGTGAGCGTGTAAGTAACCCGGTGCTTCAGTCATCAATTTCGTTGGTGAACGTAACTTGTATCCACTGAATGGGAACTGAGAAGTGACTGAAGGATTACCAGAGTGAGCGTGTAAGTAACCCGGTGCTTCAGTCATCAATTTCGTTGGTGAACGTAACTTGTATCCACTGAATGGGAACTGAGAAGTGACTGAAGGATTACCAGAGTGAGCGTGTAAGTAACCCGGTGCTTCAGTCATCAATTTCGTTGGTGAACGTAACTTGTATCCACTGAATGGGAACTGAGAAGTGACTGATGGATTACCAGAGTGAGCGTGTAAGTAACCCGGTGCTTCAGTCATCAATTTCGTTGGTGAACGTAACTTGTATCCACTGAATGGGAACTGAGAAGTGACTGACGGATTACCAGAGTGAGCGTGTAAGTAACCCGGTGCTTCAGTCATCAATTTCGTTGGTGAACGTAACTTGTATCCACTGAATGGGAACTGAGAAGTGACTGACGGATTACCAGAGTGAGCGTGTAAGTAACCCGGTGCTTCAGTCATCAATTTCGTTGGTGAACGCAACTTGTATCCACTGAATGGGAACTGAGAAGTGACTGACGGATTACCAGAGTGAGCGTGTAAGTAACCCGGTGCTTCAGTCATCAATTTCGTTGGTGAACGTAACTTGTATCCACTGAATGGGAACTGAGAAGTGACTGACGGATTACCAAAGTGAGCGTGTAAGTAACCCGGTGCTTCAGTCATCAATTCCGTTGGTGAACGTAACTTGTATCAACTGAATGGGAACTGAGAAGTGACTGACGGATTACCAGAGTGAGCGTGTAAGTAACCCGGTGCTTCAGTCATCAATTTCGTTGGTGAACGTAACTTGTATCCACTGAATGGGAACTGAGAAGTGACTGACGGATTACCAGAGTGAGCGTGTAAGTAACCCGGTGCTTCAGTCATCAATTTCGTTGGTGAACGTAACTTGTATCCACTGAATGGGAACTGAGAAGTGACTGACGGATTACCAGAGTGAGCGTGTAAGTAACCCGGTGCTTCAGTCATCAATTTCGTTGGTGAACGTAACTTGTATCCACTGAATGGGAACTGAGAAGTGACTGACGGATTACCAGAGTGAGCGTGTAAGTAACCCGGTGCTTCAGTCATCAATTTCGTTGGTGAACGTAACTTGTATCCACTGAATGGGAACTGAGAAGTGACTGACGGATCACCAGAGTGAGCGTGTAAGTAACCCGGTGCTTCAGTCATCAATTTCGTTGGTGAACGTAACTTGTATCCACTGAATGGGAACTGAGAAGTGACTGACGGATTACCAGAGTGAGCGTGTAAGTAACCCGGTGCTTCAGTCATCAATTTCGTTGG
This sequence comes from Carpatolechia fugitivella, assembly GCA_951230895.1. Lineage (NCBI taxonomy): Eukaryota > Metazoa > Arthropoda > Insecta > Lepidoptera > Gelechiidae > Carpatolechia > Carpatolechia fugitivella. Next base: position 1,006,430 of record OX579671.1, on the reverse strand, counting down.
TGAACGCAACTTGTATCCACTGAATGGGAACTGAGAAGTGACTGACGGATTACCAGAGTGAGCGTGTAAGTAACCCGGTGCTTCAGTCGTCAATTTCGTTGGTGAACGTAACTTGTATCCACTGAATGGGAACTGAGAAGTGACTGACGGATTACCAGAGTGAGCGTGTAAGTAACCCGGTGCTTCAGTCATCAATTTCGTTGGTGAACGTAACTTGTATCCACTGAATGGGAACTGAGAAGTGACTGACGGATTACCAGAGTGAGCGTGTAAGTAACCCGGTGCTTCAGTCATCAATTTCGTTGGTGAACGTAACTTGTATCCACTGAATGGGAACTGAGAAGTGACTGACGGATTACCAGAGTGAGCGTGTAAGTAACCCGGTGCTTCAGTCATCAATTCCGTTGGTGAACGTAACTTGTATCAACTGAATGGGAACTGAGAAGTGACTGACGGATTACCAGAGTGAGCGTGTAAGTAACCCGGTGCTTCAGTCATCAATTTCGTTGGTGAACGTAACTTGTATCCACTGAATGGGAACTGAGAAGTGACTGACGGATTACCAGAGTGAGCGTGTAAGTAACCCGGTGCTTCAGTCATCAATTTCGTTGGTGAACGTAACTTGTATCCACTGAATGGGAACTGAGAAGTGACTGACGGATTACCAGAGTGAGCGTGTAAGTAACCCGGTGCTTCAGTCATCAATTTCGTTGGTGAACGCAACTTGTATAAACTGAATGGGAACTGAGAAGTGACTGACGGATTACCAGAGTGAGCGTGTAAGTAACCCGGTGCTTCAGTCATCAATTTCGTTGGTGAACGTAACTTGTATCCACTGAATGGGAACTGAGAAGTGACTGACGGATTACCAGAGTGAGCGTGTAAGTAACCCGGTGCTTCAGTCATCAATTTCGTTGGTGAACGTAACTTGTATCCACTGAATGGGAACTGAGAAGTGACTGACGGATTACCAGAGTGAGCGTGTAAGTAACCCGGTGCTTCAGTCATCAATTTCGTTGGTGAACGTAACTTGTATCCACTGAATGGGAACTGAGAAGTGACTGACGGATTACCAGAGTGAGCGTGTAAGTAACCCGGTGCTTCAGTCATCAATTCCGTTGGTGAACGTAACTTGTATCAACTGAATGGGAACTGAGAAGTGACTGACGGATTACCAGAGTGAGCGTGTAAGTAACCCGGTGCTTCAGTCATCAATTTCGTTGGTGAACGCAACTTGTATCCACTGAATGGGAACTAAGAAGTGACTGACGGATTACCAGAGTGAGCGTGTAAGTAACCCGGTGCTTCAGTCATCAATTTCGTTGGTGAACGTAACTTGTATCCACTGAATGGGAACTGAGAAGTGACTGACGGATTACCAGAGTGAGCGTGTAAGTAACCCGGTGCTTCAGTCATCAATTTCGTTGGTGAACGCAACTTGTATCAACTGAATGGGAACTGAGAAGTGACTGACGGATTACCAGAGTGAGCGTGTAAGTAACCCGGTGCTTCAGTCATCAATTTCGTTGGTGAACGTAACTTGTATCCACTGAATGGGAACTGAGAAGTGACTGAAGGATTACCAGAGTGAGCGTGTAAGTAACCCGGTGCTTCAGTCATCAATTTCGTTGGTGAACGCAACTTGTATCAACTGAATGGGAACTGAGAAGTGACTGACGGATTACCAGAGTGAGCGTGTAAGTAACCCGGTGCTTCAGTCATCAATTTCGTTGGTGAACGTAACTTGTATCCACTGAATGGGAACTGAGAAGTGACTGACGGATTACCAGAGTGAGCGTGTAAGTAACCCGGTGCTTCAGTCATCAATTTCGTTGGTGAACGCAACTTGTATCCACTGAATGGGAACTGAGAAGTGACTGACGGATTACCAGAGTGAGCGTGTAAGTAACCCGGTGCTTCAGTCATCAATTTCGTTGGTGAACGTAACTTGTATCCACTGAATGGGAACTGAGAAGTGACTGACGGATTACCAGAGTGAGCGTGTAAGTAACCCGGTGCTTCAGTCATCAATTCCGTTGGTGAACGTAACTTGTATCAACTGAATGGGAACTGAGAAGTGACTGACGGATTACCAGAGTGAGCGTGTAAGTAACCCGGTGCTTCAGTCATCAATTTCGTTGGTGAACGCAACTTGTATCCACTGAATGGGAACTGAGAAGTGACTGACGGATTACCAGAGTGAGCGTGTAAGTAACCCGGTGCTTCAGTCATCAATTTCGTTGGTGAACGCAACTTGTATCAACTGAATGGGAACTGAGAAGTGACTGACGGATTACCAGAGTGAGCGTGTAAGTAACCCGGTACTTCAGTCATCAATTCCGTTGGTGAACGTAACTTGTATCCACTGAATGGGAACTGAGAAGTGACTGACGGATTACCAGAGTGAGCGTGTAAGTAACCCGGTGCTTCAGTCATCAATTCCGTTGGTGAACGTAACTTGTATCCACTGAATGGGAACTGAGAAGTGACTGACGGATTACCAGAGTGAGCGTGTAAGTAACCCGGTGCTTCAGTCATCAATTTCGTTGGTGAACGCAACTTGTATCCACTGAATGGGAACTGAGAAGTGACTGACGGATTACCAGAGTGAGCGTGTAAGTAACCCGGTGCTTCAGTCATCAATTCCGTTGGTGAACGTAACTTGTATCCACTGAATGGGAACTGAGAAGTCACTGACGGATCACCAGAGTGAGCGTGTAAGTAACCCGGTGCTTCAGTCATCAATTTTCCATCAGTAATTACTGATTGACCAGAATGATAAAAAACCTAGCGTGTAACCGCTGTCTTAGGTTTTATAACAAACTCGTGACATTATAAATCCTCGCCTGCAGCTCGGGCTTACAAAAGTCAGCTCGTTTGTAATTTACCACCTACGATCCTTGAATCGTAATGTACTATAATGAGTGTTGAAATGGATTAGTTTTGAAAGTGGCCGAAGGGTTTAATTTTATGTTATTAAAATATTTGATTTTGGATAGATTTCTGATTTATTGACACAAGCGATACAAAAACAACATTCCAAAATCATAGACACTGTCCAAGGACAAACATGACAGTAGCAAAAAAATTCAGAAAAAAAAAACACATTTATACATCAGAAAGTTGTTTGGGTAATATATACGTACCTTGAGTTCAATAAGCGCTGTGGCGACGTCTACTGCGTTATCTGTGGGAGGCGTGGCTTGTGAAGGGGGCGTGGCCGGCCCCCAAGCCCCGCCCACTAACGTGCGCAGCGCCGCGGCGGCTGAGTCACATAGCTCCGCTAAGGAACAGAGGTATGCAGGGTTATTTGATTATCCGTACTGTACATAGAAGGGCGATAACAATTTTATACTTCTGTAAAAAATAATCTTTATTTCGTAAAAGGTTTCACAATCATCAAATGACTGGAGTCTCCTTTTAAGCATTGCAATGCCTGCGGTAGGAGACTGCGCTCTTCCCATTCAAGATAGTTACTTACTAACATATTTTTTTTATTATTTTTTTACTGATATTACAAATTAAAACTAAAATTAAAACTACTTCTGTACTAACAGGGATAATGCCTGGGTAATAAATATAATATAAGTTTATGTTTTATAAGGAATAACAGAAAAATGTGTATATTTATGAATGAAATTGACATCGTTTTGTTCCCGCCGTGTAGTGATAGTACCCGTCAAACTGAACAACTTTTCACGAAAAGAAAATTTTTTGTGACAAAAAAATTTTTGGTCTCTCCATACAAAATGGGTCGGTCGGGAGTCTCACTTTGTATGGAGAGACCAAAAATGTTTTTGTCACAGGAATTTTTTTTTTCGTGAAAAGTTGTTAAATTTGAAGGGTACTATCACTACACGGCGGGAACAAAACGATGTCAATTTCACGGTGTATATGTCAAATGTCGTTTAATAGTGAGTAATATGAGGTTTTCAAATTTTGTGATCATTCCTTACTCACTATTAAACTAAAATAAGCTTTTCGTGTTTGCGAGGTCGGTTGTCGACCTTACAACCCACACGACGATGATGATGATTAGCTTAAAGATTTAACTATAACTAACTAACAATTTTGATAACTAAACCATATTAGCATATGAAAGATGTTTTTGTAAAACTCAGTTTTTAAATATGTGCTTTTTACATAGTTATTTTATAGGTATTCTACATTGATGTTAAATTATGCTTCGTGTTTCGATGTCGAGATTAGTAAGAATACCATGTAGTTACGCTTCAAGTGACACCACTCATATACACCTAGTTGCCCTCAGCTATTTTTGTTTTCTTGTTCCCATTTTCCACTTTCAAATTAAGATTTTTCCTGAGGGTAGCTAGGTCGCTCCCAGCTCCGGTCCACTGTCTATATACACGTGATTCGCAATATAGTGCCCGACTATTCGACACCATTTTCATAAAAAGTGAAATTTTTACTACGTTAGTTAAATATTTTAAAAGTAAAAATATTTACCAGACGTGCCAGTAATATTTACCAGCAGTTGTCGATCAGATGCGTACTGATTAGCTGGTTAGGGAGAGGGTGTAAATGATAAGAGGTTGAGTTCAAGTGCAGAACTGATTTATTGTTGGCCGTGGGCCTCTATTTATACTAAATTCATTATTAAACTACCGTCTAAATATGTGATATGTAAGGACACCTACAAATACATAGTTTTAAAACATGAGCATTCTAATGCAAAGGTTTTAGATTTATTTCGTCAAATCATAAGATTAGGAAAAGAAGTGGAAAAATCGTGTCATCGTCGCCGAGCACCTTAGAGCATTAAACCAGACTGGTTTGGTCAGTCTGGTTTAATCGTGTCATATAAAAGACTTATCCAATGATACCTCGCGCTATAAGGTAGGTAATCGTAAATAAAAAAATAACCCCCACTTGACGTGTTCCAGAGGAACCCTTAATTTTTTTTTTAAGATTTTATTCTTCAGCTTTGTCGGCATGATTAATATGTATATCCATGCCAAATTCTATAAAAGACTATTATTTTAGTACCAAGAGTCTCTGAGCTAAGCCGCGGACAGACAGACAGACGGACATGGCGATACTATAAGGGTTCCTTTTTTACTACGGAACCCTAAACGCGATTGGTAGAAAAAAACACGATGATGCTTATTTATGTTTTGGGTAAAATTCAGTGTCAGTGAGTATATAATAGGTATTAGGTTAAGGAATTTAATATCGACTCACCAGTATCGCGAGTGTGCCTGGCCAGTCGCGCCCTTACGGCCCTCTCGGCCAACGCGCACTCGGCCCCGCGACACCCGCGCTCCGACAGCAATGCGTTCAACGCCGCCTGCATAGAAAAATGAAGCCCTTTTAAACACATAGCTTACGGTTAAATGTCAGCTACAGTAGCGCCGCCAAAAGAAATAAATAATTGTCAGTGACTTCGATCCAAATTATTGTGTGTGACGACAATAGAAAGGTTATAAATAGTGGCCTTTTTTAAGAGGGAAGAATAACACGCGCTAACATTTTCCAGTCTCCATGATTTTCTAGTATGTTATTGACACAGTGAATGACTAGGTTTATAGCTTTTCCTTTTTTCAAAATTTGCTATAGATTCAAACTTATAGGTACCTCAAGTAACGTAATTTTTGTAATTAAAACTGTGTCGAATTAAGCCGTTTTTTGAACAAAAATAATGTATTTTTTTTAAAAGCGAAACCTATAAACCTAGAATATATTGTGCTGCGATCGACATCAAAATCAAAGTGATTTGTTGTTTAGTTATTGGAAACCGTTTTCTCCCGAAACGGGAATTTCATCAAGAAAAATACCTATTGTCAGTCGCGAGCTGCAACGCTCTCTATCGCACGATTGGGGGCCGCATGAGTGCACAAGCGACAGCAAATGTTTAAATACCTATTTCGTTAGGATCGCGAAGCTATTCTTCCCTCTTAACAGTTACGACTTGTCCCTTTAATTAGAATCCGGCAATAATGTATAAACAAGGACGTTTAAACAGTAGCCGGACAGATGCCATTGAATAACATTTGAAGCATCACAATGGCGGCGGCGACAGAAGTGTGAGAGAATGGAGTGTTGCCATGTTTACCAGACTTTCCCAACTGAGTGTGTATTTATTAGGTTTTTACCTATACGGGTTATAAGGGAAATGAAAGTGTTTAGAAAATAATAAAAAAGTAATGAAATGAAATTATCAAAAATCAAAATCCTTTATGTTGCGTTAATTTTTTATACAATTGCCTTTTATTCTCAAAAGTCCTTGAAATATCTTCTAATTTGGAAATATTATGATGAAATTGGATTGTCAAATACTTTTTCATCTCTCTCCGCCTCGGAAAGTTGACTTTTAATGCCCGTAAACAGGGCCGAAAATCGCTTATTAATTTTTAGAAATGCAAACCATTTTCATTAGAGAGGAATATTCGTTTGAATTTCGAACATAATCTTACACAGAAAAAAAGTTTTCGTATGTCCACGCGAAAAATAATTGACATGTGCCATTTTTTTATAGAATTTCATTATTTTAAATACAATTTTGGATTCAGTTCACAATTTTCCGTAAGTTTATAATATCGCGAGTGAGATTATAAACTGACGGCGTTCACAATCTATGATTGAACTGGCATATCATGGGTGCTTCAAATGTTAATCAATGGCGATCTGTCCGCCTACTGTTTAAACGTTCTTGTGTAAACACTTCGATCACAGTCCCTTCACAGAAGGGACTGTGATCGAACAGATACAAGGATCGTAGGTTGAATATTACTAACGACTTGTAAGCCCTTTTGCAACTGTTGACTTTTGTAAGTCCGAGCCGCAGGCGAGGGTTTATAAGTTCACGAGTTTCTTATCTAACCTACGATCCGTGTGTTGAACGACGTTTTTCAATACACTTGTGAGAAAACTGATGCTAACTAGTAAATAAAACATTTTTTATATAAAAGCAAATAAAATAAGTAATCAAAAACTAAAAAGTAACTAATTCTGAAAATTTATTGTGATATTAGAGCAATTATTAAGATTCAATGAAATATGCTTCTTTGGGATTTTTTGTTTGGCTTAAATTATTAACTGAACGTGGTTCATTGTTAGTTTCATGTAGTTTTTTATATGTATGTCATTTTTAGACTTTGTTGTACTTGCATGGAGTATATTGCCCACATTGAAGAAGGCTTATATTTACTGCAGTCGGGCCACGTTATGAAGCGACTTTTGAAGGATGTCATTGTGACGTAAATAGTGATGTCCCGTAGTGTAATGGTTGATTTTGCCTAGTATCTAGTATTTCAGTCAGACCTTTTAATTTCTATATTTACTTACAAAGATGCCTACCTATTTGAAATTTATTATTTTCGTAATTAGTTACGAAAAAAAAATTATTTAGTACTTTGTTAAATTTTGTATTACAATCGGTGTTGACGTTATTTTGTTATTGGAAATAATCAACATACACATTCTGTGAAGTATCACAGAATAAAATTATTTGTTTGATATTATCAATGTACAGATTATAATATTATATGAAAATACGCAGATGTCATATTAAAATTAACAGATCGACCATTTAGAAATCTAATTAGAAAAAAATTACAAAATATGCTATTAACAGAAAAAAAAAATATAGATAAGTAAAAAAAAAAAGCAGGATCAGAGTCCAAAAGAGAGCCGAACCGTAAAATAATACTATGAGAAACCGAAAAAAAACACATGTAGCCACTGCGCACGAAAACGAAAGACTGACTGACTGAACCGAAACATTAACAAAACTACACGGAATAACTAATTATCTTTTCTCCGAATTTTAAGTACAAAAGACGCCGATGCACCCTACACAATCGCAACCATGATAGATAACAAAATACCTATACTCAAAAGTAACTCTTGAGCGTACTCACGTTATAACTGCTATCAGGCTGGTACTGATAGTGACAACACTGGGAATTAAAAAGATATATATTACGGCCGACGTAACTTTTACGCGTCGGCCAAATATTTTTGTTATAGCTTTTTTAAATTGTTGCGCTCACATAGCAGCTGTAATTTATCATAGAAATAGTGTAAAATTTAAAGTTCTTTGATTATATCTAAGAATTATGCTTCAAAAGTGCTTCTTTTCTTGTTTTTTATTTGTACGCTGGTACAAGGTTATCGTTCTTTGGTAAGTACATGAAACTTCAAAAGTCGCTTCATAAAGTGGCCCGACTATAATTCAGAGAAATATGCCATTAGCACTTTCTCTGAGAAAGAATTTGTCTTCCACGATATAAAATTGACATAAATAGCCAAATCTGTCCCGTGATTTTGGTGGCAAAAGACTATCTTGAGCAATTTGTGTTTCATTCAAAATATCGGGCGGAGTCAAATCCATAATATCGTCACTTGAACTGCAGATCATATTCGGTATTATTAACATTATTAAATAATGAAAACACGAACAAAAATGTACCTATTGGCGCCAACCGGCGCCATTAAGCCGTTTTTTAAAATTACATTTTGCAGGCAAAGGCTCTGGACCGTCAGCCACTTCAATTTTTTTTGGCGCTTAAAATTTTAATGATTATTAATAAACAGTTATTAATATTTTTAATCACTTAAATATACTCCTAGTTTTTATGCTTATTTCTACATTAAAATTTAAATAATTGTATTTTAATGATAGATGAATGAATTAATTAAATGATTGTAAGAAGAATGTATGGTTTCTTGACATGTGAATATGATCAGGATTGATAATCAAATGTAAACACATGGAGTAATTGTGTTTAAATTAGTTTGTTTACATTATTGCAGGATTCTATTAAAAGGGACGTCACTTAACTTATTGATTATATTTAGGACTACATAAATTTCGATCGAAACCCAGTGGTCAAACATCAGCTACAGTAGCGCCACCAATTGAAATAAATCATTAGTGTCAGTACACTATCTTTTCGGACACTCAGGTGATTCAGCCTGCAATGTCCTAGCCAAATTGGGGAAAGTCTCATAAAGAGATTTTTTCTTGACAGTGTCCCCACCGGGAATCGAACTCAGAACCTCCGTAATGGGCGTCAAAATCTCGACCACTCGGCCACGGAGGCCGCTCGGTGGGGACGTATGAACTGTCGATGAATGTCAAGTTTGGAACTACAAGGTACCTGAAGCTGTCCTTTGATCTCCGTCCCCTGCGCGCCGATGTCGCGGACGTCGCACGGCGCGGCGGGTCGGTGCCGGTGCGCCCGCAGCGCGCGCGTGAGGTTGCTCAACGCGGCGGTTGAAACGCGCTCACACACCAACTCCAAAACACGCCGCGCGCCGCCGCCGCAGCTTCTCACTACTGCTTCTTCTAGGCGTTTCTGTAAATTTGAACATATCAAATTTAATGTTTTATTCATGAAAGTAATTCTTTAATACATAAATAAATAAAACAAAACACAAGGCAGGCACATCACACGAATGTCAGCCGTGGGCGGAATTCAAACCCGCGACTCTGTGTTTCGATGGCAGGCAGTTCATTTTTATTAGTATTTATATGAAAAACGACGTCGACCACGAAAATGACCTAAAAATAATCTACACGTGTTTTTTTATTTACAATAATTTCAAGTCTTAGGATATATATTTTAATAACCACTATTATTAAAAAAACAAAAAACACGACTGCATGAAAAATTTAAAACTTTTGGCGCCAAAAATAGGCCATCTTGGTTTTTTTATAAATTTGATGTACCCAGTGTCACTCTCACCAGTAAGACGAATCTAACGATACCTCTTTAGCTAAAATCCATCAAGCCGTTTAGGCTGTAGAGCGTGCCAAAGAAATATACATACATACGTACATACACTCGAAAAACATAACCCTCCTTCTAAAGCAGTCGGGTAAAAACATGTTTATTCTAAAACGACGTAAGTAGGATTTATAACGTTAATGCTCATGAATATTGAACAATCACTTGGTAAAAAAAAGTGTCATGTCATGTCAGTCAAAAATAAGAAAAAATACCATAAAGTTGCTAAAACTCCTAAACCGCCTACTTTTAGTTACTTTTAGGTTATTTGCAAATATCTCTTAATTTTGTGGAGTATTAATTCTGAAAAAACCAGGAAGACCAATGCCCCCAAAATGGTTTTTTAATTTTTGTGCCCTTATGAATTAGAAATGTTGTCAATTAGGCGTTAGTCGCAACAAACTAAAATGGACCAATCGTGACCGGGACCAATCGTAACATACGAAAATCAACTGCATATTTCGAGAGCCTGTCCTACCTGTATATGCGTGTAAGCTTGTCCAGCCCTTTGAGGTTCGGGCCCCACTCTCAAGGGCGTGACGTGTCTCGCCGCATTACCACCTCCGGCTAACAATGACGCCAGTTCTCTTCTAGCGGACAGTAAGGACGCCATTTCCGCCTCGGTGATGACGTCAGCTATATCCAATCCCGATGGGTCGAAGTTTAGTTGTTGGTCGGACTCGTCGTCATAGAGAAGTTCCTGTGAAAGATAAGTATAAGCCGTGCAGATAAAGATATGGATCTTTCAACAACTCTAAATCCATCTAACGGGAAACCTTCTATTTCTACCTCGTCTGAAAGATCTCGTAATACCGGAAATAAGAATAGCACTTTTCGAAACTGAAATACAAATATTAGTACAAAATCTTCAAAGCCTGAAAAATAAAGTTCATCTTGTAGAAAGCTTATTAAAGGAACACAATTTCCACGCACTTTGTCTGTCAGAGACGTGGATAACTCCGGAACAGAAGCAGCTAATCCAACTGAATGATTATAATTTCGCCTCCGATTATCATCGAGGTAGACATAAAGGTGGTGGGGTAGCTATTGTTCTTAAGAACGGTATCGTGTTTGGGGATATGCCTGAAGTTTCTGGTCTCTCTCAAGAATTTGTGATAGAATGTTGTGCACTGGAATTAAAACCAAATATAATTTTAGTATCCATTTATCGACCTGATCGCGAGATTGAATCCTTTTTTTCATTTATAGATAAATTGTTAGCATACTTAAAGCCATACATAAATAAAAAACAAATTATTATTGCTGGGGATTTTAATATAGATTTTCTCACTGCAAATACAGACCGCACCAGACTACAAAATGTAATGTTAGAATACAACTTGCATCAAATAATTAAAGAACCAACCAGAATAACTAAGACAAGCGCAAGATGCATTGATCTGGTATTTACCAATATTGAACAGCTTAATGCCTCGGTCATAGAATATGGTATCTCAGATCACCGCGGAATTCATTTAAAATTAAAAACAACTGTTATACCTTCTAATAACACTAAATATAAATATAAAATATCAAGAGATTTCAGGCCTGATAAGTTAGCATTGGTAAGGGCGGATCTAGCAAACTTGGACTGGAACAGTAAAATTAATAGTTCAAATGATGTTAACACTAACTATAATATATTTGAAAATGAAATAACTCAACTAATCGACACTTATATACCTAAAAAAAATAAAAGAATCGACTCTAAATATAAAAAAACATGGATGACAAAAGGTCTATTAAAATCATGTAAGCACAAAAGAATATTACGAATTTTAACAAATCAAACAAAATGCAAAACACTAAAAAATCACTTTAAAATGTATAAAAGAACTCTGCGCAAAAGTATTAAAATATCTTGTAAACTGAATTACTTAAAAGCTATGCACTATTCCCATAATAAAACTAAAACCATGTGGTCTATCATAAACAAAATTACCGGAAAAGTAGCTAACAAACAACCTATTCAAAACATAAATATTAAAGCAGAAAATCACATAACCTTAGATTGCCCGACTTCTGTAGCTAACCATTTAAATCACTACTTCGCATCAGTGGGTGAGTCATCGAAGACGCATACGTCTAGCGCTGCTGGTGATAGCGGAGCTACGACTGAGGCCGGCTCGCGCCGCCCGCGCCGTCGCCGACAATCGGATCCAGAACCTGTTCGCGCGTTGAATTCTTTCTACCTACGACCAGTCACGGAGCGCGAGGTTCTAACGATAATGCGAAATCTACCTAACAAGTACAGCTGTGGTATTGATGGTGTTCCACCAATATTACTTAAAACTTGTGCATTTGAACTCGCTCCCGTGATTACTAAATTAATAAATCAGTCCTTTGAGACAGGAGTTTTTCCAGATAGATTAAAAATTGCCATGATTAAACTAGTTTTTAAAAAAAGTGGAAGTGCAGCCGATCCTAGTAAATATAGACCAATCGCGATATTGCCAGCGGTATCAAAAATCTATGAAAAGGCTATGGCAATACGTATAAATAAATTCTTGGAAAAATTTAACTTATTAGATAAAAACCAATATGGTTTTCGTAGGAATCGGTCGACAACATTAGCGGTATATACTTACGTTCAGGAAATAATGAATATTTTAAGGTCAAAATGTTACGCTGTTGGAATATTACTCGATATGTCCAAGGCTTATGACAGAGTGAAACACCCAATCCTTCTAAAAAAGCTATATAACCTTGGAATTAGGGGAACTGCACACAATTGGATGCGATCGTACCTTTCGGATAGGAAACAATGTGTGCAGATTGAGCACATGAAGGATGACCGGGAGGTGCAGTTAATAGATTCGGATATGTGTGTAATAAATTGTTCCATCCCCCAGGGTAGTGCCCTTGGTTGCACCCTGTTTTTGGTCTACATAAATAATCTGCCAAAAGTATCAGACTCGCTTTACTCAGTTCTCTTTGCGGACGATGTTTCATTGCTTTTTAAATGCCCTGACATTGAAAGTTTACAAAATATAATATCTACATTCAATAAAATCAAAGATTGGCTAACACAACACAATTTGGAACTTAATAATGAGAAAACTAGTATAATTCAATTTCATCCCTACCAAAAAGAACCCCTAAACCTTAATTCATTAACAAAACACATACAATCAAAGGAAGTGAACACAAGCTTGCTTTTGGGATTTAATATAGATTCAAACTTACACTGGAAAAACCATGTGGAAAAGATTAAAAAGAAATTGGCTCGGTTCACTTACGCGCTCGGTGTCTTAAAGTATAACACGAACGAACAATGCGCATTGTCGGCTTACTACGCGTATGCTTATTCTTGGTTGCGATACGGAGTTACCTTGTGGGGACATAGTACTGATGCCAACGATCTATTCATACAACAGAAAAAATGCATGCGTATAATCTACAATATACGCCAAAGAGAGAGCTGCAAACCTTTATTTTTGAAACATAAGGTACTTACCTTTCCGTCTATATATATCTTAGAGACAGTAAAGTTTGTTAGGAAACATATACACCTGTATGAGTTTATAAAGAGCGCCCGCCGTAATGATTTATTAAAGCTCCCTGCACCTGGATTACAATTATTCAAAAACAGTCCGTATTATAGCTCCATAGTTGTTTATAATAAATTACCAAAACAACTGAGATGCATAGAAAAGGATATATCCCTTTTTAGGCAACTTAAATGTATACTATTGCAAAAATGCTATTATTCAATCTATGACTATTTAAATGATAAAGAACTGACTGGAAAATAGTTCCTCTGCACAACAAAGTTAGAAAGTAATAAATAATATGTATAGAGTAATTAGGTATGTATGTTATAATTATAATAAATAATAAAATAATAAATCATATATGTAAGAAACTGTAAATCATGCATGCACTTTAGAAAACCTTAGTACAATTGTATTCTATTAATAATGGATTAGACTGAACAAAATTGCATGCTATTAAAGAGAAAATATTACTGTACTTTGCTATACCCTAACTGGGTTCATGTACTCATACTATATTTTATCTTATAATAACACCAACTGACATAATGTACATGATTGCAATGATTAAATGAGTTTAAATGAGTTTAAAGAATAGATCTGAAAATGGCGGCGGGTACTTATGGTACGGTTGGCAAAACAAGTTCTCGAAGAACGATTTTTATTTTTCCTACTGACTGAAATAAGGAGCAAGGGTAAAACAAATACAAATACAAAAATCTTTATTGGCAACTAAAGTGACAATAAGCCAGGTTGCGCACTGATACCCACACTAGGATTCCCTGTGTTGTGGGATATCAGCCTCTTCCCTGGGAATGTATACTATATTACATAACATTCTTGTTGCAGTTGGTCAGGTAAGTACTTAATGTAGTTACAGACAAATATATAAATGTGTGTGTGTGTGTGTGTGTTCGTGAGTGAGTGTGTGTGTGGGGTGTGTTTCTGTGTGTATACATAAAACTGAGTTAGTGCGAAATAGACGGTATTATGTAAAGTATAAGTAGTGAGTAGGTGAGTAGTAATAATTTTGCAGAAGGCTTTGTGTTTAATAAGTTTATTATTATTTATTTTACATTATTATGTATGATTTCCGAAATAATGTCATCAACATCAATGACAATATTATTGTTTGCTGACACTGATTATTATCATTATTTTTTTGCAGCGCATACTTCACTGTGTGAGTATAGACAGCGATAGATTGTGAGCGAGATAGCATGCAAGCGGACGCCATTTTCAGATTTATTCTTTATCTGCGCGGGTTATAAGTAAGTATAACCCGTGCAGATAAAGAATAGATATGAAAATGGCGGCGGGTACTTATGGTACGGTTGACAAAACAAGTTCTCAAAAATCGATTTTTATTTTTCCTACTGACTTTTTTTTGTTATTAATTATTCTTTTTTATTATTATGATCTAAAACGGGACGGTACGGGTTTATTATTATTATTAATTAATGATACTAATAATAATGACAAAAAATATTAATAAAATAAATAAGGAGCAAGGGCATGATAGGAAATTGCAGACGTCCCCCCTTATACATACATGATAGGAAATTGATATTTTCATTAATTTATTTTCGAAGTCTCCTGAAGGTTAAATCGATGTAGCGGGATTCAGTTAAGCCCTCTGAACCTCCCCACATGCTCAGTTTCCTCCGATCGATTCCAATTGTTTCTAAATCCAACCCCTGATTATTGTCATTATTTTTTTGCAGCGCGTACTTCACTGTGTGAGTATAGACAGCGATAGATTGTGAGCGAGATAGCATGCGAGTGGACGCCATTTTCATATCTATTCTTTATCTGCTTGGGTTATATGTCCATTTGAGCTTCGGCAAAAAATGCTTGCGTATGTCCGGCCGTTCTCCCCTACAGCAGGGTCAGCATAACCACCGTAGATAAAATAAACCAGCGCGACATACAAAGTGACCGCCAATAGCATCCAAGTTCTTTGTCGCACGTAGACAAGAACTGCGTTATT
This sequence comes from Carpatolechia fugitivella, assembly GCA_951230895.1. Taxonomy (NCBI): domain Eukaryota; kingdom Metazoa; phylum Arthropoda; class Insecta; order Lepidoptera; family Gelechiidae; genus Carpatolechia; species Carpatolechia fugitivella. The sequence continues at coordinate 991,194 of OX579671.1, read as the reverse complement.
ATTGGCAGTTACGTTTTATGTCGCGCGGTTTAATTTGTCTAGGGTCGTTATACTTTGCATCCATCTCATCTCATTCTCAAATCAAATATTCTTTATTGCACATAAAAATAATAATTTATTTCAGACATAAAACACACTCATACAAACACAGAATAATAAACACAGGAGAAGGCAATTGGCGTCCTTATCGCTTTAAGTGATTTCTTCCAGGCAAACATTGGTCGAAAAAGTAAAACAAAAGCATGAATAGGCGGGTGTGCAGAAACAGCACCTACTGCTATAAGATTATTTCTATTTGAACAAAATATAAAAAAAAAACCACACAGATCCAATATATTACATAAATAAAATAATAAAGTAATAATAATAAAGTTGTACAAGATCATTAGAATGACAGAGCATCTGTCAGGACCTAAACTAGGGTAAACCTGTAATATAGGTACAGACAAATGCAACTCCGTACAAATAATATGTCGCTATATATACATATATGATATAATGAAAATAACATACATAACACAAAATATACCACATACTATGATTTTTTTTCTATTTATTCTCATGAAATTTTGTGAGCAGGTTCTTATTACATAGATTTTCTCTTGATGCTTCAATGGACCAACGATTTTAGCTGAAAATGCCAAAATGTTCTATAAAAAATTACAAAAAATACTGTGTTTTTATTTTTTTTATATCTTTAAAAATGACTGAGTTATTAACGATCAAAGTGCACACTTCCGCACGAGGCGAGTGGTAGCTGTGACGTCATATGCACGCAACGATTACACCGCCCGCAACCGCCTGCATATGACGTCACACGCTCGGAACTTCTCGCGGTCATAACTTTGGTAATATTGCATGTATTGAAGTGAAATAAAAAGTAATGTAATGTACATGATATAAACTTTAATATAAGGCATGTTTTAATGTGAAATAAGAACCTATCGGTGTTCTCAGATTTTTTTCAAAATGGCGGGAATACGATACGAGTTGAAAACGTACAAAAATATATTTATTTCAGCCATTTCATTTTCGCGAGGTATACAGCTCACAGAGACTTTTAACAAAAAATGTAATAATAACATGCGCAAAGACGGCCTTGTCGCTATCAGCAATCACTTCCAGACAACCACTTTTTTGACAGAACACAGCGGACAAGGAATACTCGTAGTGCAAAGTACAAAGATATTTGATTATACATATAGAATTTATCTCTGTCTCTCAATCTATTATAAATATTAGTAAAGGTTTACTTGGATTTCTTAAATAAAATGACGCAGGTGTAAAATGTAATTAGGAATTCGTGAAAAAACAATAAAAATATAAGGGCTCCGTTTTTTTTATTGAGGTAAGGAACCCTAAAAATGTAAATAATTAAGAAAAAAAGATCCTTAAATAAATTAAAGCAAGTAAAAGAAAATAAAAAAAAAGTAAAAAGTAAAATATTTATTTTTTATATTTATGGTAAAAAATATTTTGAAAAAAATTTAAGAAATATACAATGTGTTAACTAAATAACAAAGTTTTCTTTCTTTCAAAGCAGGTTTTCATAAAAGTGAATAATTTTAGATCCGCAAATTAAAGGAAAAATATAAAGTTGTAAAAATAAATTAAGTCCTAACCTTCATAGCTTTGTTAGTTATAATTTTTCTTGGCTGTATGTACCAAAAGTCTAACCAAACCAAAGTGCAGTGTGTCAAGGAAGTGATGAAATTAAAAAGTGGCAATAGTAGTGTCGTCCCGTTTTCACAACCTTGTTGATTTGAAAGGGACGAACGACACTACAGTATTGCCACTTTCTAATTTCGTACCAAATTGGCAGAAGCCAACTGATCGCGGCCTTGTAATAAATACCTGTGGTATGTTCTGTTGTCCGAACAACGAGGAGAGAGTGCATCGGAGAAATAGTGCGGTTCGCGGAGGAAATTTTGGCAATGCGCGCCTGAAACAGACGAAAGAAAGAAATTAGCTTCAACAACTCATTATACGCCCCACCGAGGGGCTCAAACAACACAAATCAAAAAATTGCATAAAAAAAATTAGCAGATTTTGTAAACTTTGGAATTCACGATTACAATTAATATAAATCTTAATAAGTCTTTTAAAAAAAAACACGTTAAACAAACCTATTAGCCATGAAAAATACACAATGAGGTTAACTCTCACTGTCACGCTCTAATACTTAATTTAAGTTCGTCTTCATTTTTACCTTTTGAAGATTGAAAAGGGACAGAAGATGGCCATCTTAATATTGGAGCTGTCAAACATCGAATTTGAACCTTATGGACGCGTCGATTGCACAATTTTAGGGAGCACTTAAAACATGCGACTTAAAAATCTCTTAATCTGACAGCTGTGCCCTTATTTTAGGTTATCATTCGTTCAAATTAATATCATTCGTTCATATACTATCACCTCTCTTTATTAATCATAAAAACGAAAAGAATAGCTGGATTTTAAAATTAAAATTACCGCATGACTTCGTAAAACAAGTTTCCTATGCCCGTTCTTGGATACCAAACTATCTTTGTACCAAATTTTATCAAAATGGGTAAAGTAGATTTTACTGCTAAAAGTGTAACAAACAGACAGACGAGTTTTCAGTTTACAGACAGACAGAGTTTCATTCGTCTTTTTTGTTTAATAAGGTATTTGACTCTTTTTTTTATTTTATAAATCCAAACTTCTTAGTTTCTGCTATCGAACACTAAAAGAAATTTTGCTGTATCTTTAAAATTGACCGAGTTAATAAAGGTTTGAAATTCAAGATTAGATAGAGAGGCACTTACTAGCATGTGACGTCACGCCATATAATATCCATACAAAAAATCGTTTTTGAAAGAGACAGACATTGTTCAAGCTTTTGAACGCGCCTTCGATCACATCATCATCAACCAATCAATACTTTTTATGACGTGATCAACAGCCAATAGAAGGATCACATTTTTTGAATTTTATATTTGTTTTTTATAACCGAAGGTGACTACGGTCACGACCTTTGGTACTCTTTCTTTCTCTTAACTCAAGATTAGATCATTTTTGGATATCTCCGCATTTTTATTTTTAAAATAAAGAACCACGGGCAATAGGCGAAATAGGCGCTATAAAGCGCTAACATATTTTTGGTCCATCGAACCGAATAGAAGACCAGCGACCTATGGATTTTGGATACTGAACAACGCAAGATCCTCGTCAAAACCCGGCACAGCATCGCAGCACACTTCGGTGAGACGAGCCAACCAAAATATCCTGACCTAAAATACTTCCCTGTGTGATCGATCTCTGTTTCTGTTAAATGCCAGTGTTGAGCCACCCCCGTGTTTTGTGTGTTACTTACTGCACGTCTGACGGCGATAATCAAATGAAATAAGATCTATAGTACTTATTTATTGCAACGTGTCTACAGGTCGCCTATATAAACGTGAGTACTTTCACAAGCTTCCAAAATGAGTGAGGATGCTAAGGAAAAACTTAGAGAGCTAAATAAGAAAAGGGGTGTAGTTAAAAGAGGCCTCACTAATTCAAAATTGTTTGTAGCTAGTTTGAAAGGCAATGTTTAACTGTTAAACAGCGCACAGAGTTAAAAATTCGTATGAAAGGCGTTCAAGATTTGTACGCTAAGTTTGACGTCATTCAAAGTCAAATAGAGGATCTTTGTATTGAAGACGACCCTATAGTAACGGAAGCACGTAATAGCTTTGAATCTGACTACTATAAACATATGGCTCAAGTTGAATGTCTTATAAATGACGATGAAGATCCTGACAGTACCGTTTTATCTAACGGAGCCCCAGCACCGTCTGTAAAGCTGCCTACTATAACTCTGCCCGAATTCGATGGTTCATACGACCACTGGCAGAAGACACCTATTGCATCCATTGCGTCTTCCCAGGCACCAAACATATTGTTAATTAGTTCAACACCAGCATCGGCTGTTGAACGACCCCTTGTGAAACCAAACTGAGCAACATGATAATTCATGTTTTTCAAATATTTAGCTAAGAGTTGGTAGTATCGATATAGGTCTAAAATTTGTGGGGTCTGAAGGTCGGCTTTGAATAAAGGTATCACTTTACTTAGTTTCGTTCAATAATCACACTTCACATCACATCACACTAATATTATCAATTTGAAAATACTCGTATAATTTGGACGTTTAGATGTTTGTTACACGTTCACGCAAAAACCACAGAACGGATTGGGATGAAATTTGGAATGGAGATAGTTTGTACCAAGGACCGAAACCGGTACCGCAAATACCGGTATTATTTGGTAACCACCTTTATTTTTATGCCGGTATTTTAAAAAGGTAAGCTTTTGGCGTATTATACAACCGGTACGTAATACCGGTAACCTTAATAAATTACCTTTATTTCGTGAGATCTCGCGACACCTCGGCACGCGCTATGACGCGCTGTCTATCTCACTCGCACCCGTCGCGTCGTTTCGTCTCGGTCGTCGGTTGGTATATTCAAAGAGCGACCGGCTCCTGTCTTATTTGTTAGTAAGTGAGGAGGTCGCCCGATCGCGGTTAGCGTATCTTTCTTTTTCCAGTTTCATAGCGAATTTTGGATAGTTTGGTCTACCCGAGTGTCATAGTTCTACTAGAAATATTAATTAGTCATGAGACGGACTACGTTTACTTTAAAATAAAAATAATATACACTAAGGAGACGAATACCTCAAAATGTAACATCTCAAATTGTAGTAAAATGTACGATTTTCTCCGTAAAAATAGGATCTTTTACTACAAAATTTATCCTATGTGTTAATCCAGGGTACAAACAATCTTTATTTCAAATTTCATCTAAATCCATCTAATAGTTGAGGCGCAAAATCAATACAAATATAAACATCCAGACATACTTTCACATTTGTAATATTTTATTATTATATCTTATTAAAGTGTGATAAGACGCATACGTATGAAAAATAAAACGCATTTCGTTATACTTTTATAATTGATATTTGTTATGATAATAAATATTTTTATATATATTATATATACTGAGATTAATATGCTATTTAAAAAAAAGAGAACGTAAACTTGTGAAATTCAAAATAGCGCCCATGATATGTTTATGGACCGATTTTGTTGAAACTTAGTTGGAATAACATTTTGACATGCAATGAAATCCGTTTCGTAAATACCATGATACATAGACTAGAAAAAATCAATAAAATTAAAATATCTCGAAAACAATGCGCCGCCGTAGCGAAAAAATAATGAAAATTTATGCCCACTTAGTAACCCTGAACACGACCATGGTCGTTCTATATAACGACCTTACTTGACCTTGACAAAGTTAAAAAAGTGAGTGTCAAGGTCAAGTAAGGTCATTATATAGCATGGCCATGGTTGTGTTAAGGATTATAAAGGGGGCACAAATTTTCGTTATTTTTTCGCTACGACGCATAGTTTTCGAGATATTTGAATATTATTGTTTTTTTTCTAATGTCTGTCTGTGTGGCATCTTATTTGACAAATTGATTTTCATTTCATGTCAAAATATTGTTCTAAACCAAGTTACAACAAAACCAGTCCATAAACATTCCCAAGCCAAGTTTTAACAAAATCGGTCCATGAACGAAATATAGGCCGACATGTTGGATTTTTGTCATTTTTAACATTGCTTCGTTAATAATTGGAACTATCTTACCATTCTCAATCAATCAATTAATGTTTACAGGACCATTAAGATATATTTTTCACAAAGTAAAAAAAAGTGAGTGTCAAGGTCAAGTAAGGTCATTTATAGCATGGCCATGGTTGTGTTAAGGGTTATTAAGGGGGCACAAATTTTCGTTATTTTTTCGCTACGACGCATAGTTTTCGAGATATTTGAATATTATTGTTTTTTTCTAATGTCTGTCTGTGTGGCATCTTATTTGACAAATTGATTTTCATTTCATGTCAAAATATTGTACTAAACCAAGTTACAACAAAACCAGTCCATAAACATAAAAATTGGTTGCCATCTTGGATTTTTGACATTTATATCATACCGTTATTAATCTCATGTCAAAATAATGGTCCTAAGCCAATTTTTAACAAAATCGGTCCATGAACAAAATATAGGCCGACATGTTTGATTTTTGTCATTTTTAACATTGCTTCGTTAATAATTGGAACTATCTTACCATTTTCAATCAATCAATTAATGTTTACAGGACCATTAAGATATATTTTTCACAAAATTAAAAAAAGTGAGTGTCAAGGTCAAGTAAGGTCATTATAGCATGGCCATGGTTGTGTTAGGAGTTATAAAGGGGGCATAAATGTTCGTTATTTTTTCGCTACGACGCATAGTTTTTGAGATATTTGAATATTATCGTTGTTTTCTAATGTCTGTCTGTGTGGCATCTTATTTGACAAGTTGATTTACATTTCATGTTAAAATATTGTTCTAAACCTTGTCTAAACCAAGTTACTACAAAACCGGTCCATAAACATAAAAGTTGGTCGCCATCTTGGTATTTTGACATTTATACCATACCGCCGTTAATCTCATGTCAAATTAATGGTCCCAAGTCCAGTTTTAACTAAATCAGTCCATGAACAAACAAGTTGCCCACCATTATGGATATTTGTTATTTTATAATTCAGTTGCTATTTTCTTTTCAAAATAAAGTATCAAACTGAGTTTTATCGAAATCAGCCCATAAACAAAAAAGTTGGCCACCATCTCGGATTAGCTTCACCAATGCGTAATATTAGATGAATTTTAAAATAAATTGCTTGCTAAATAGATTAATAAATTCACATTTTGATCGTAATCGTAATGTATCGAAAATACAGATAGCCTATCGATACTATCGATAGACTATCGCTATCGCAACAACACTAGCTGGCATTAAGTTTTAAATTAAATAACTACGAAACTGCGAGATCGCAAAGAATTTATAACTATCAACATTTTCGATAGTTAGAGAATATACAAAATCTAAAGAAAAAACCAAAATATAGTCATGTTCTGAACGTAGAGGGGTATATTTTAATTATTTCATGCATAAGCAACAAATAACTCTTAAAGTGGCGCGGATGAAAATGGATTACTTCCCAATACATTTCTAATTTTCCCTGACTCCGAGTAGACCCACCATTAATCGGGCTAAGTTGTGACCACAATGCAATTTGGTGTTTAAAAATCTCACCGAGTATATATTGACAGTTAAATAAGATCTAATTAATAGTCATTCCAAATATATTAAAGTACTAACGGTCACTACCCAGTTTCTGTAGACAGGATGTTTTTTAATTTAAAAAATAAAGTCACTTTATTAATGCAGATGAGTATATTTTAATAATTGAATGCAAAAACAACAAGAAAATCTTCAAATTACGCGGATGAAGATAGATTACTTTCTGAATCATTTATAATGCCGACGATACGGCAAAAAATCGCTAGCGTTGCCATTATTAATTCCTTTCTAAATCAAGGACCTTTTTCGGTAACCGATATTAACACCGGTAACCAAAGCTAGAGGTAACACGTTTATAGGTTTCGCTAACCCAAATATCGGTTACCTTTATCTTAAATGTAACTTAGAATTTCTACCTTTACGGCATACCTTTACCGCAAATTTTAAAGGTTTTCGGACCCTGGTTTGTACTCTGGATTAACACACAGGATACTTTTTATGGGAAAAAGTCTTATTCCCACGGGAAAATCTTACATAACGCGAGCATACGGACCGCTAGTTTAACATAAAGTAACAGATTGCATACCTGTATATCGCTCTAAGTAGCCTCAACAAACTGGCATAGGGCGCGAGTCTCGGAGCCACTGCGTCGTAAGAAGCCAACGTGGACAAATACGCACACGTCCATGGCAACGTGACACACAGCCGGCCGGATCGCACGGCGGTAAGAACACGACTTCTCACGTCTAGGGTTGGCATCTCCTGTAAGTAAAAATATTATATTTATGAATAGAAACACTAGTTTTTATTATTGACCGAGCGAGCGAAGCGTCTTCGTTTCAAATTGGCCAAAATTGCTTTTGTCTGTCTGTCCATCTGTCTGTTTGTTCCACTCTACAGGTCGCGTTTCTCAAGTTTACCAAAAAAAAAAATCGAGAAACGTTGACGTCTGTGTTGTCGGTAAGCAAGCGTCTCGGTGAGAAGACGAGTCGTATATTCTCATGCATTCACGCCTCCTTTGACAGTCGGGGCATAGACAAGTTGTTGCCGGTAAGAAAACGGCGCAGTGGGAAGACCACAGAGGGGGAGACGGTTCGTACATTCCCATACATGTATGCTCCCTTTGTTGTCGTGTCGTGAACTCGTGACGGCAAGAACTGGGTATGTATTCGGCCGGCAGATATCTGGCGTGTCGTGACGTCATCGGTTGGTTTAGCGGGCAGAACCGAACCTGGGACTGAACGGTCGTGAGCCGGAAAAAGAGCGATTGGTCCATCTTTGTTGCGATAAGTCCTTAGTTTGTTGCGATTGGTCCATCTTGGTTGCGACAAGTCCTTACTTTGTTGCGATTGGTCCATCTTGCTTGCGACAAGTCCTTACTTTGTTGCGATTGGTCCATCTTGGTTGCGACAAGTCCTTACTTTGTTGCGATTGGTCCATCTTGGTTGCGACAAGTCCTTACTTTGTTGCGATTGGCCCATCTTGGTTGCGACAAGTCCTTACTTTGCTGCGATTGGTCCATCACAGTTGCGATAAGTCCTTACTTTGTTGCGATTGGTCCATCTTGGTTGCGACAAGTCCTTACTTTGCTGCGATTGGTCCATCACAGTTGCGATAAGTCCTTACTTTATTGCGATTGGTCCATCTTGGTTGCGACAAGTCCTTACTTTGTTGCGATTGGTCCATCACAGTTGCAACAAGTCCTTACTTTGCTGCGATTGGTCCATCACAGTTGCGATAAGTCCATCTTGGTTGCGACAAGTCCTTACTTTGCTGCGATTGGTCCATCTTGGTTGCGACAAGTCCTTACTTTGTTGCGATTGGTCCATCTTGGTTGCGACAAGTCCTTACTTTGTTGCGATTGGTCCATCTTGGTTGCGACAAGTCCTTACTTTGTTGCGATTGGTCCATCTTGGTTGCGACAAGTCCTTACTTTGCTGCGATTGTTCCATCTTGGTTGCGACAAGTCCTTACTTTGTTGCGATTGGTCCATCTTGGTTGCGACAAGTCCTTACTTTGTTGCGATAGGTCCATCTTGGTTGCGACAAGTCCTTACTTTGTTGCGATTGGTCCATCTTGGTTGCGACAAGTCCTTACTTTGCTGCGATTGGTCCATCACAGTTGCGATAAGTCCTTACTTTATTGCGATTGGTCCATATTGGTTGCGACAAGTCCTTACTTTGTTGCGATTGGTCCATCTTGGTTGCGACAAGTCCTTACTTTGCTGCGATGGGTCCATCACAGTTGCGATAAGTCCTTACTTTGTTGCGATTGGTCCATCTTGGTTGCGACAAGTCCTTACTTTGCTGCGATTGGTCCATCTTGGTTGCGACAAGTCCTTACTTTGTTGCGATTGGTCCATCTTGGTTGCGACAAGTCCTTACTTTGTTGCGATTGGTCCATCTTGGTTGCGACAAGTCCTTACTTTGTTGCGATTGGTCCATCTTGGTTGCGACAAGTCCTTACTTTGTTGCGATTGGTCCATCTTGGTTGCGACAAGTCCTTACTTTGTTGCGATTGGTCCATCTTGGTTGCGACAAGTCCTTACTTTGTTGCGATTGGTCCATTACAGTTGCGACAAGTCCTTACTTCGTTGCGATTGGTCCATCTTGGTTGCGACAAGTCCTTACTTTGTTGCGATTGGTCCATCTTGGTTGCGACAAGTCCTTACTTTGCTGCGATTGGTCCATTACAGTTGCGACAAGTCCTTATTTTGTTGCGATTGGTCCATCTTGGTTGCGACAAGTCCTTACTTTGCTGCGATTGGTCCATCACAGTTGCGATAAGTCCTTACTTTGTTGCGATTGGTCCATCTTGGTTGCGACAAGTCCTTACTTTGCTGCGATTGGTCCATCACAGTTGCGATAAGTCCTTACTTTATTGCGATTGGTCCATCTTGGTTGCGACAAGTCCTTACTTTGTTGCGATTGGTCCATCACAGTTGCAACAAGTCCTTACTTTGCTGCGATTGGTCCATCACAGTTGCGATAAGTCCATCTTGGTTGCGACAAGTCCTTACTTTGCTGCGATTGGTCCATCTTGGTTGCGACAAGTCCTTACTTTGTTGCGATTGGTCCATCTTGGTTGCGACAAGTCCTTACTTTGTTGCGATTGGTCCATCTTGGTTGCGACAAGTCCTTACTTTGTTGCGATTGGTCCATCTTGGTTGCGACAAGTCCTTACTTTGCTGCGATTGTTCCATCTTGGTTGCGACAAGTCCTTACTTTGTTGCGATTGGTCCATCTTGGTTGCGACAAGTCCTTACTTTGTTGCGATAGGTCCATCTTGGTTGCGACAAGTCCTTACTTTGTTGCGATTGGTCCATCTTGGTTGCGACAAGTCCTTACTTTGCTGCGATTGGTCCATCACAGTTGCGATAAGTCCTTACTTTATTGCGATTGGTCCATATTGGTTGCGACAAGTCCTTACTTTGTTGCGATTGGTCCATCTTGGTTGCGACAAGTCCTTACTTTGCTGCGATGGGTCCATCACAGTTGCGATAAGTCCTTACTTTGTTGCGATTGGTCCATCTTGGTTGCGACAAGTCCTTACTTTGCTGCGATTGGTCCATCTTGGTTGCGACAAGTCCTTACTTTGTTGCGATTGGTCCATCTTGGTTGCGACAAGTCCTTACTTTGTTGCGATTGGTCCATCTTGGTTGCGACAAGTCCTTACTTTGTTGCGATTGGTCCATCTTGGTTGCGACAAGTCCTTACTTTGTTGCGATTGGTCCATCTTGGTTGCGACAAGTCCTTACTTTGTTGCGATTGGTCCATCTTGGTTGCGACAAGTCCTTACTTTGTTGCGATTGGTCCATTACAGTTGCGACAAGTCCTTACTTCGTTGCGATTGGTCCATCTTGGTTGCGACAAGTCCTTACTTTGTTGCGATTGGTCCATCTTGGTTGCGACAAGTCCTTACTTTGCTGCGATTGGTCCATTACAGTTGCGACAAGTCCTTATTTTGTTGCGATTGGTCCATCTTGGTTGCGATTGGTCCATCTTGGTTGCGACAAGTCCTTGGTTGGTAATGATTAGTCCCGGTGGTATTGTTTTGTATTAATTTGATTGTTGTAGTAGTATTGTTGTTATTATCGTAGTCCTGTACAATGTTTATAATATTAGCCTAAGATTTCACAGAATAAATAAATATTTTTTTCAATACACCTTGCTCGAAAATTGAACTTCCGAAGGCAGTAAACTGTGCGGTAAATGCGTTTTACCGCACTAGTGCGATTTTATTACTTTTTTTTTTAATTCTTCGGTCTTCAAAATTATTATTCAGCCAGGATCATTTTGACACAAAAAAAAAATAAATCGATTCACACAAAGAGAAAAGTTTTTTTTTTTTATTTCAACAAATTGTATCAAAAATATTATCAGCCAGTAATATTTTAATTATAAAAATAACATAGGCTGAATTTCCGCCAGAGCCTTTTCTCCGTAATTATGCTTATAAAAAAAAACATACTATCGATTTGTGGTTGGCGCCAATTTTGTGAAATTTTCATTTAATTGTTTTACATTGAATGTTGTTTTATGAGTGATTAAGGGCGACTTTTACGAAACCCCTAATTGAAATTAAAATGGTATTTAAATAGAAAATTTTGTTTAACGTATTGCACCATACATAATCACAATTAGGTGAGCTGTCAAAATTAATTACAGAAAAATGGCAAATTAACTAAGCTAATAGCGATTAACAAAAGTGTCATATTGATGTTGTTTGCTGCAGTCGTCAAGACAACGGTTTTTAGCTGCCATGCACACGTTTCAAACCAAGCAAACAATTTTCGAAGTACGGTATGGAACCTGTCAAATAATTTAAATTTCTATAGTCAAAAATGTTACTGACGTAAAATGGAACGTAGGTTGGTAGTCATAGACATTATTTTTTAGTTTATTTTCTACAAAAATTGTCACAGAAGAGACTATAATTACAATTTCTTAATTAATGACAAAATCTATTTGGTGCAAGACATTACTAATTTTAATTAATTTAAATTGCAATTAGGGGTTAATTATTATAAGTTAATTCAAATTTAGCTAATTTTAAACACTATTTGGTAAAAGCCACCCTTAGTGTTGATATTTAGTGATAAATGTGAATAGTAAGGATGCTCAAACTGCGCGCGATATAATAAAGGTTAGCTTTTTACAACTTCTACATGATCAATTTTACCTGTAGTATCATAGCTTTTGTAGGGGTACCTTCTTAACCATTTCAATTATTTACTATCAGTTATCTCACAAGTGTATTGAAAAACGTCGTACAACACACGGATCTTAGGTTTTATAACAAACTCGTGAGATTATAAACCCTCGCCTGCGGCTCGGGCTTACAAAAGCCACCTCGTTTGTAATAAGCCACCTACGATCCTTGTATCGTAATGTACTATTATTTCTCACCTGGCCTCTGAGGGCCAGCATATACGGCAGGTGCCTGGCGTGTCGTGACGTCATCGGTTGGTGTAGCGGGCAGTGCGGCAGCGCGGCCAGCAATCCCAGCAGACGTCCCAGAGTCGACGCCGCGCGGGATAACGATACCAGGGCTGCGCCTGGGAGGAGTTTAACAAATAAATTAAGTAATTCCATCTCAGAAATAATTTGTGAAATAAGTTGTGACGTATTAAGTGTGATAAGTAGGTTATTTATTATAAGCCAAAAGTATAAAAATTGAAAGGATTAAGTGATTTTTGAGCGATTTCCCGCACTAGAGCCTTACATAAAATGAGTAAACGAAACTTAATAATTCAGAAAGAAAGAAATAAAATACATTTATTCAGATCTCCAATGCTACTAATATACAAAATAATAATTTAGGTATAATTTGCACAAAATAATAGTACATTGATATACGAGGGGTGAAAGTAACTTATTTAGCGCCGAGACGGGGTTAAGTGCTTTTCATTACGAATACAAGGAAAGTAAAAATAAAAACACGAATTAGCTGAAGAAAAAATTAGTGACTTCCATATCTGAATCAGATGAACTCATTGTAAACAAAACCCTACAACTCGAGAAACAAATGATAATCGGATTGTTGCTTTCCCGCCTATTTTTATTTTTTGCCGGCCAGCCTTTGAGCCATTATTTTTCATTTCCATCATTGAAAAATGGCAAATATTTTGCCCGAATCTATTTTATTTTAAAGAAATAGTTGAAAGTTAATTATAATAAAGTCATTTAAAAAATATATATTCTTTATTTAATACTAAACTTTAGGTTATTTCAATTTAAAATTGCGCTGTAATTGAGTGGCTGTATAGAAAGATGGAACATAGTTCAATTAGAAATGTGAAATTAGAACCAATTTTTTTTTCAATAATTTGCCAGAATGAATGAAAATGAATGAATGAATGACATCTGTCAGTTGAAAGTGATTCTCCCTCCGGGCATTACCTTCAATCCGCTCCTCAGGCAACTTCCGAACTACTTTCAGAGTATGAGTAATGAAAAACAATTTACATTTGCGCAAAGCAATATGCAGTGCGATGTGACAAGGTGCAGCCTCAGCATTAACGTTGCAAGTAAAATACTGGAAACACTGATTTCCAGTCAACACCTTAGATAATAAAGAGTTATAAGCCGAGCAGATAAAGAATAGATCCGAAAATGGCGGCTTAAGGTACAGTTGGCAAAACAAGTTCTCAAATATCGATTTTTATTTTTCCTACTGACTTTTTTTTGTTATTATGATTTAAAACGGGACGAGACGGGTTTATTATTATTATTAATTAATGATACTAATAATAATGACAAAAAATATTAATAAAATAAATAAGGAGCAAGGGCGTGATAGGAAATTGATATTTTCATTAATTTATTTTCGAAGTCTCCTGAAGGTTAAATCGATGTAGCGGGATTCAGTTAAGCCCTCTGAACCTCCCCACATGCTCAGTTTTCTCCGATCGATTCCAATTGTTTCTAAATCCAACCCAAATTATTATCATTATTTTTTGCAACGCGTACTTCATTGTGTGAGTGTAGGAAATAAAGTAATAAAAGGACTTTTTAAATTGTATAACGTTTATTTGTTAACACCGCAAGGGTAGCGAACACAGAACAGAATCACACAGGACAGAGACAACAAACATACTCTTATTCACTCACACAATATATTGCCATCTGAATAGCTTTTATCAAAGTTATATTTAATTATGTATTACATTGACTACTAACACCCTCCCTCAATGGAATACATAAAACAAAAGAAACAATTAATTTAACACAACCCACAGTCCTTAACAAATTTTAATAACAACTCCCTTCCCAAAGGTTTTGTGAACATATCAGCAGTTTGATTTTCAGTTTTAACATATTTCAAAACAATTCTACCCCTTTTGATCAATTCTTTAATAAAATGAAAACGTATATCTATATGTTTTAATCTTTTAACACAATCAGTATTTGCTACCATTATGGCTGATTGGTTGTCACACAACATTGTGACTGGGCACACATTTTTAATGTTAAAATCATTTAATAAATTAATTAACCAGCATGCCTCGCTACCTGCCATACTGATTGCAATGTACTCAGACTCTGTTGAAGACAAACTCACTGAACTTTGCTTCTTAGAGCACCATGAAATTAAGTTATTTGATAACAAAAAACAATAACCTGTGGTGGATTTTCTATCCTTTAAATCCCCACCCCAGTTAACATCACAATACCCCAGTAACTTAACATCATCATTACTGCATTTGTAAATCAATTGTTTGTTTCACATATCGCAACACTCTTTTTAATGCAGTAAGCTAAACATCATTAGCCTGATTTTGATATCTACTTAGCATTGAAACAGTAACACTAAGATCTGGTCTAGTACCTGACACTGCATACATTAAAGAACCTATCATTTGTCTACAAATATTTTCTATGTTCTTATCAATGTCACAGTTTTCCTTATTTTCAAGCATTTTAACACAAAAATTTTGATCCATAGGAGTTAACATAGGTTTGCAATTATACATATTAAATTTTTTCAAAACATTTTCTAAATATCTCTTTTGACTCAAAAAACAAACACCTTTTTCAATATCTTGTTGAACGTTAATTCCTAAAAAATCTGACACACAACCTAAATCTTTCATTTTAAATTCTTTATTTAACAATGACTTTAAATGACAAATCTGTTTATCACTTGTGCTGAAAATCAATAAGTCATCGACATACAATAATACATAAAGCTTTTCAGTATTATTACACTTGGTATACAAACAAGAATCACATTTTGACCTCACAAAACCCTCCCTAAACATCACAAAATTAAACTTATCGTTCCAATATCTGGGAGATTTTTTAAGACCATACAAAGATTTATTTAGTTTAACAATACTATTTTGCCCACTATATGCACCATCCGGTAGTTTAATAAAAACATTTTCATTGATATCTCCATACAAAAAGGCACCTGTAACATCCATCTGATAGACTTTTAATTTTAAACTTGTAGCAACTGACATGAACAATCTGAAAGTTGTTAACTTAGCGACTGGTGCATATATTTCATACAAATCTAATTGATCACTTTGCTCAAAACCCCTAGCAACTAGTCTGGCCTTGTACTTTACTTCATTATTTGACTTTTTAATTTTAAATACCCATTTACTACTTACAATCTTTTGGTCGACTGGCACTTCACACACTTCCCAGGTATTATTCTCCTTCAATGTCTCAAGCTCTCTTTTTACTGCCTCTTCCCATTTACTCGCATCAGGCCTCTGCATTGCCTCTCTATACGTTTGAGGCTCATTGTCAACTGTGTTCACATTGTGACACATGTAAAAGGAAGTGTCCTTTCTAACACGCCTGCTCCTTTGTGCTGTCAAGGTACCTGCACCTGATTCTTCATCTTCTTCACTTTCACTCGGTTGATACAGACTTCCTTCAGGTTCACATAAAGTAGACTCATCTTCCAATGACATGAAGGTATCTTCACCCATCTCTTCGCCTGTCTCCTGACTTGTCTCCTCACTTGTTTTCTCACTTGTCTTTTCACTAGTCTCTTGACTTGTCTTCTCACTTGTCTTTTCACAAGATTTCTCACCCGTTCCTTCTTTAACATTCTCTGGTATATTTGCATCTAACAGCACAATTTCTGTTTCTTTTTCTTGTGCACTCTCTTTCACGAAAATAAGATCTCTTTTCGTCTCAACCTTATTTCTTTCTGCAAAATATACTCTGTAGCCTTTCACCTGTTCACCATATCCAACGAAAACTCCTTTTTCACCTTTTGAGTCCCATTTTCGTCTCTTCTCTTTAGGGATGTGCACAAAGACTGGCGTTCCGAAGACTTTCAAATAATTTATATCATATGTTTTATTTGACCAGACTTCGTATGGCGTTTTATCTACAACTTGACTTTTTGCCGTCCTATTTAGCACATAGGCGGCGGTATTGACAGCCTCGGCCCACAGGTGCTTAGACAACCTTTTAGCGCACAGCATAGTTCGAGCTGCTTCTATCAGTGTTCGGTTTTCACGCTCAGCTTTCCCATTTTGTTGGGGTGTGTATGGTATTGTTGTCTGATGAGTTATGCCTCGTTTACGAAACATTTCTTTCAATTGGGCATTAACAAACTCTAACCCATTATCACTCCTGAAAATACACACCTTATTTCCGGTTATGTTTTCAGCTTTGTTTAAAAAATCTTCAATGCAACCTTTTGCTTCGTCCTTCTTCTCAATAAAGTACACCACTCTGTAGTTAGAAAAGTCGTCCTTAAGTACCATGAAGTACTTGGAACCTCCGACTGAAGACTGCTCCATAGGACCGCACAGATCCGCGTGAATTAACTCGCACGTTCTCGTAGTCTTACTGGTACTGGTATTGAAAGGTAAACGATGCGCTTTACCCTCTAAACAGCCCTGACACTGACGATTACACTCATCATTTATCGGTATGTTGTTTCGGACGAGTACCGACTTTACGTGCTGCATATTTTGGTGTATTAGTCTTTCGTGCCACTCGTACAAGTCCGTTGACGCTCCAGCAACGTTTGCCGAACTACATTTGTAACGTACATCCAAATAATAAAGATTTCCTTCTCGTTTTGCTATGGCACGCACTTTATTTTGTTTCGAGAATTTGCACAGATTGTCATCTGTCAACATGACATATCCCTTGTCAGTCGCACAGTTCACAGAAAACAAGTTCGTTCTCAACTCCGGCACGAAAAGTACATTGTCAATGGTCGAATCAATCCATTCGCTCCCATTAAACGTTTGAAGCGACACCTGCCCACAGCCCAACGCACTAATAGCAGTTCCGTTCCCTACTATCACCGATTTTTGTACTAACGGCGAATAAGTCGAAAACAGTTCACGTTCGCGACACATATGCTCGCTTGCCCCGGTATCTACCAGCCACTTTGAATGTTCAAAATGTTCACCATCCGAAGATTTATGCACAACAAAAGCGTTACTGTCCCTTTCCTTTTGTTTTTTGAACCGGCACTCACTTTTATAATGTCCTATTTTGTTACAGTAAAAACACTTTTTGACTGGTTTGTACGCTTTGTTTTTGCATTCATTTTGGTAGTGTCCAAGCTTATTACACTTATAACACTTAACGTTTTTCTTATCTGCATATTTAACCACGAAAGCTTCTGTTGGCTGAGCTGAACCGGCCCTGCCTCTCAACCGCTCCTCCTCAACCAATAACCTCGCCACCAGATTATCAAGGGTTTGCATATTGGCTGCCGCTGACTCCCACGCTGACACAAAGTGTTTATAATCATCTGGAAGCGACATTAACACCTTGGTGATGACGAATTGGTCGGATATTTCTTCTCCCAACTGTTTGAGTTGATTTTGCATTTCTTGCAATTTTGATAGAAAAACAGCCATCCCGGCTCCTTCCTCAAACTTGTATTGAAAGAATCTTTGTTGGACTATGTGGCGACTGGTCTCTGACTTCTGTTCATATACAGAGGCTAACTTGTGCCACATTTCAGCCGCAGTAGTACAAGTTACTACGTGTATCATGACGTCTTCTGACATTCTTGTCACCATCATTGCTTGCGCCTTCGCATCCTTGCTATTCCATGAAGCCAACTGTGATTCCTGGTCAGGTTTAACGGTTTTACCTTCGACAACTTCCAGCAGATTCTGACTGCGTAGTAATACTGACACTTGAAATTTCCATGTACTCCAGTTACTGGAACCCAGCAGCCTAAATCCAGCTTGACTTTGATTAGCATCCATCCTGCCTACTTTCTGTCAACCACTTCCTTGTTTTATTAGCAACAAAAAACAAGTATTTCGCTGAGATTTTCGCCTTTCCCGATGGGTTGACCTCCAAACGACTTGAATGTCACCGCCGCCGTACGAACAAAGGAATGTTCGAACGTATTTACCACCGGTAATATTGTTGGACAGAAAACAGTATTCTTCACCTTTTATTACAATATTTTAACAAGGTTAGGTGCCTGGGCCCATAACCTGTAGGAAATAAAGTAATAAAAGGACTTTTTAAATTGTATAACGTTTATTTGTTAACACCGCAAGGGTAGCGAACACAGAACAGAATCACACAGGACAGAGACAACAAACATACTCTTATTCACTCACACAATATATTGCCATCTGAATAGCTTTTATCAAAGTTATATTTAATTATGTATTACATTGACTACTAACAGTGAGTATAGACAGCGATAGATTGTGAGCGAGATAGCATGCGAGTGGACGCCATTTTCAGATCTATTCTTTATCTGCTTGGGTTATACATGCTCGCCAACTCAATCAGCTGGCTTGATATACTCACGCCATGAATTATTATATGTAGAATTATTATGATATATTTATTTTTATAAAATATATTCACCATAAAATAATTAAGCGTGCATCTAAGTTGAATGTACAAAATTTAAACTGAATTATTTATTAATCTAATACCTGTGAAGAAATTTATAAATAAAAAAAAATATGCCAAAAGTATATCTAGCCACAAGAACACAGGCACTCCGGCTTTTGAATTGGCTAAAAAGCTATTTGACGGACAGAGAGCAATGCGTTGAAGTTACTAAAATAAATAAAAATCAAACAGTTGAAAAATATCAATCCAATTATGAAAAAAACCGGTTTGGTGTTCCTCAAGGGAGTATCCTGGGTCCATTATTATTTTTAATATATATTAATGACATCCCTAAAGTGACAAATCATAAAACAATATTATTCGCTGACGACATTTCAATAGTTGTAACTACGGACAATAAATTGACATTAGCTGACCACGAATTTGAAATTAATAAAACAATCACTGACATAATAGAATGGCTTAACAAAAATAACCTTATCGTTAACATTGATAAAACTAATTACATTAATTTTAATAATCAAAACTCAAGGCTAAATATTAAATATAAAAACCAACCAATAATTGGAAAAGACTCTGTCAAATTTTTGGGACTGTGGTTAGACAATCAACTAAAATGGAAGGAGCATGTAAAAAATGTATGCAACAAAATTAACAGATTTAGCTATCCATTATACAAGCTACGTAAAACAGTAAGCACAGCGGCCGCTATGACAGCATATCACGGATATGTACAGTCAAATTTGAGGTATGGTCTATTGATCTGGGGTAACGGTATCGATATAAACAAAGCCTTCATTGCCCAAAAAAAGTGCATCAGGTCTATTTGTGGGGCTGCTCCTTGGGCCTCTTGTAAACCTCTTTTTGCAAAGCTAAAAATCTTGCCTTTACCAAGTCTATACATATTTGAAGTCGCAAAATTTGTCAGAGAGAATCTACATCCATTTAAAAAAGCTAGAGATGTGTGTGCTGCGAACATAAGAAATCCAAATAAACTAGTTACTGGTACAATTTGTAGATCATCCCGATTTAAGAAGAATTGTTATTTTATGTGTGTAGAAATTTATAATAGGATTCCGCAATGTATTAAGGACCTAGATACGAAAATGTTTAAGCGAAGGTTATACGAGTGGTTACAGAAATTTAATTTTTATTCTATAGGGGAATTTTTGGACAAGTTGTATTATAAGTAATTTAAGTCTACCTGGAGTGTGATCTGTGTTTGCATGTCATGATGTTGTAATGACTGAGTGGGAGAAACTATTTTTTAATTCTGCATTATTTGTCAGCAATGTATAACCCCATTCTTAGCAAATAAATTTATTTGATTTGATTTGATTTGATTTGATTTGATTTGAAGTAACGCGGAAAGGCATCTTTCCTGACCTAGTGCAGTAATGTTCTATTACATACCTGTATGTACAGACGCCGTGTCCAAAGCCATTAGTTCAGTAATGAGCGCATCCCTCACCGCGGCGCGAAATGGCTCGTTTTCAGTACACGATACCAACTCCCTGTAAAGATAATAATTTGATTTATTTAACAGTTCAAAGTACACAGGATCTACAAAAAGAATCAACCTACAGTAGGGAATGCAATCCCGCAAGGAAATTTCAATCCCGGTATTTGCGGGATCCCGCATGCTGAGTAACACCCCGCTACTAAATTAACTATATAAAAAAAAGAGAATTTTAAGGGGCATACATAAATGAAAAACACGCTTACTAGTTCTACCGGTTTGTACCCAGATGTCGCTAATTACAAGTTAGTTTGTTAAATATCCGCTAGGGGTCGCTGTAATCTCTAGCTATTATAAAGCAATGGAAGTGTCTGTTTATACATCTTGTAAGCTGGTATATGGTTTTCTTCCCTAGGTATAAGGTATATGGTCACCTAGAAGATAGGTAGTAAATAACCTATAGAATTCCTCTTCAGGAGCGAAGAGTGCGTTGGTTTGGTGCGCGGGCGGCCTCGTGAGGCGACGGTTCAGCTTCGACAGACGAGATTCTTGCCCTTGGCCACCACCTGGTAATAAAACAAATGCTAAATTAATGTTTATGGCTATAACCTTATTCGCTGGTGGTGGCTGGATGAGGAGAGCGGGTGATCGTGCGCTTTGGCGTGCCCGAGGGGAACTTAAGTGAGAGCGTCGGTGGTCTAGTAGCTAGGGCCGTTGCCTTCCGTCCGGGAGACGCGGGTTCGATCCCCACCACGTACCAATGTGTTTTCGAATTTCAAATTCATATGTACGTTTATTCGATGCTCTTACGGCGAAGGAAAACATAGACCTGCACACTCCTGTGAAGAAATTCAAAGGTTGTGTGTGAAGTCGACCAACCCGCACTAGGCCAGCGTGGTCGACTAAGGCCTAATCGCCCTAATTCAGGGTAGACTCGAGCCCCTCGGTGGGGACGTTTATGAGCTGTTGATGATGATAACATAAGATTTTGATGTTTCTATGTAATGATGTGATGGGTCGGGAAGTTCAAATGTTGACAAAATATCATTTCTTTTTCTAATGGTCGTCAAAAACTGATTTGGCTAATCTCAAATCAGTTTTTTTTTTCTGGAATTAGTAAAATGTGTTTTTCTTCCCGGTTTTTTGATTTTTGAAACCGCTGGTAGTTTATACTTACCAGTTTTCGCTAACATGTGTTTGGCTATCGGGTCAACTAAATAAATGTTAGTTATCATAATAAGGTTGAAATAAATTGATATAATTATAGTTCATGGGTCGGGATATTTTACCCGGAAAGAAAGAGTTTTTGTTTGTTTGAATAATTTTCCTCTCTAGAGAAAAAATGCGTTTTTCCTCCCTGGGCACGAACTGGAGCTGTTGATTCTTAAAACTATTTCAAAGACTAACTTGGATAGATATACCTGCAGTATTAGCCAGCGCATGTTTCGCTATCAACACGCCCAAGTGCGCATAGTTGCTCTGTCCGCCCGCCGCGCCCGCCGCTATGAGCGTGCGCACGCGCGTGCGCAGAGACGGGCCCGCGCCGCCCACGCCGCCGCCCGTCTCGTCGTACCAACTATAACAGAACACATTTCATTTATAACACTAGCGGTCCGCCCGCGGCTACGCTCGCGTTGTGTAGGATTTTTTCTGTGGGAATAAGATTTTTCCTCGCAAAAAATAGCCTGTGTGTTATTCTAGGGTGTTCAAGCTTGAACATCGGGTCTAGAATCTTCCAGAAACTACTAGCGCAGTCCTACACTACGGCGAATATTCTGGAATAGTCGCCATCTAGTATCGAGTAGACGTATTACTTACACAGCTCTCGAGCGTCTTGAGATATCTAGATAGTTCCCGGCTCTGTGGATAGATGGCGCTAGCTGCTACTGCTAGACCGTAACAGTATTTATAATGGTATGGTATAATGGTATTTATAAGGCTCTTGAAGACGTTGTTTACAGTCAAGTATTCCCAGCAATCAAACAATCTTTAAGTCTATCTCAGCATGGATTTATGAGGGGGCGCTCTACTGTATCTAATCTGGTACTTTTAAACTCATTCGTCACGGAAGCTATGGACACTGGTGCTCAGGTCGATGTCATTTATACCGATTACAGCAAGGCTTTTGATAGAATCCAGCATAATATTTTGTTACAAAAACTTTTCATTATTGGAATCAGGGGAGACTTGCTTGGGTGGTTCTCATCTTACGTTGCTAATCGTACGCAGGCGGTTGTTGTAAGCAATTACATCTCTGGATGGGTAACAATACCCAGCGGGGTTCCACAGGGATCCCTGCTCGGTCCCATGCTTTTTACAATTTTTGTGAACGATATCGACCTGTGCTTCAAATCCTCCCGTCTGCTTTGTTTTGCGGACGACATGAAAATATTTGCGGCCGTATCTTCTGAGGACGATGCTATGGCCTTGCAATCAGATCTGAAGCGCCTCGAAGACTATTGTTCTGCTAACTGTCTCGATCTCAACCCTTCTAAGTGTAGCGTTGTGACCTATACGAGGAAGGTTACCTCAGGCTACTTTGATTATTCTCTTAAAGGTGAACGCTTGCTTAGGGGCTGGTGGTACGTGATTTGGGCGTCCTACACGATTCCAAACTTATTTTTGACAAGCATGTAGATGCAATTTTATCTAAAGCATACAAGTCTCTGGGGTTTCTGATTAGAGCAACTAAAGATTTTTCTCAATCAAAAACACTGAAAATATTGTACTGCGCGCTTGTCAGAAGTATTCTTGAATACGCTTCGCACGTTTGGAATCCTAAATACGCCACTTACATATACCGTATTGAAAATATTCAAAAGAAATTTCTCCGCCATCTATGTTACAGAACTAAAGATCATTATAGCTCTGATAGGTACCTTACTCTATGTTGGAAACATCATATACTTCGATTATGTAGTCGACGCGAGATTTAGGTAGTACTGATTGTCCCAATTTACTTTCTCAAATTAACTTGAGAACTCCGACCAAGCCCCTGCGTTTTAATCCTCCGTTACACCTTCCAGTCGTCAGAACGAACTATAGGCAAAACACTTACATGTTGCGTGCGAGCGGCAGATTTAACAATCTGTGTAAAGATCTAGACTTAGACTTGTTTAATACTAGTGTTGAGTCGGTGAGGCGGTTACTCACTAAAGTGGCATTTGGTTCTGTCTCTTAGGTTTTAGTTTGTAAGCTGGTTTTAGTGGTTTTTACTGTGTCACATTTAGCAAGCTAACTTGCAAGATATATATAACCTAAGTATTAGCAGTATAGTTTATAATTTCTAAGTTGTTTAAAAAATATGTGTTTTTGTTTTGCTTTTTTTGTATGTATTTATATAAGCGAATGATGTCGCGGCGAACGAGATTTTTTTTTTCTCGCACGTCAATTTCGTAGTTGTTATACAAGCTGTTGTTACCAGTGAAGACCTGTAATTGGCTTTTTGTTTTTAAGTCCAAAGTCTATTTAATTATTTGTAGCTGTTGGTTTTTCAATAAAAATAAAATAAAAATAAAATAATGAAGATAGCAGCGGGGTGCGAGCGAACCGCGAGCGGTTCGTGCATACTTCACTCTGTCAATTTACTCTTGCGCGGAGCGCACGTCCTTTGTTTTATTTTCATTAATTTCATTTTAAATACGAGTTTGTGGAAACTTAATATATTATAAAAGGAAGATTGGATGTTTTATTTAATCTCCATCATAGTTTTTGGCGACCGAAGGAAAAATCTGCGACTTTGAGATAACGGTTATAATAATTCCACGGCGAGGGTCGGCGGCTGCTACGTCGACATTACCTATCGAGTGACCGTTGAGATAACGGTTATAATAATTCCACGGCGAAGGTCGGCGGCTGCTACGTCGACATTACCTATCGAGTGACCGTTGAGATAACGGTTATAATAATTCCACGGCGAGGGTCGGCGGCTGCTAGGACATTACCTATCGAGGGACCGTTGAGATAACGGTTATAATAATTCCACGGCGAGGGTCGGCGGCTGCTACGTCGACATTACCTATCGAGTGACCGTTGGATAATACGTGTCCGATTTACGACGCTGTACAGCTTATTTTGAAGAGGATTCTGGGAAGAGGACTAACTATTACAATTTTACCGATTGGACGGCCTGTCTGTAAGGGATTGTGGAATTAGCATCGAATCAGCTGGATCGTTCCGAGGGAAGTACTGCTCGATCCTTTCTTTTCCTTTCCAAAATACCTATTTGTGTAAAACTGTTACTGTGTGTATAGTTAATATTTCGAAACATTTTAATATACCTTTTAACGGTTATATAACTGCCCAGTTACGGTTTTAATTTATAACGGTCTTTTTTATCACCCGTTTACTTTATTTTATATGTTATCAAAAATATTTTTTTTGTTTCCAAACTCAATATTAAAGTTGCTTGTCTTCTAAATTTCAAAATTGCATATTATATTCCATACTTATTACCTACAGTCATTTACCCACATGCCTATTTATAAAATTAAGCCAGAAAAATAAGTTATTCATAAATAATTGCCTAAGAATAGAAAAATTGCAGCTTAGAATCCCATCATTAAACTTAATATATTATAAAAGGAAGATTGGATGTCTTATCTCCATCACAGGGTACAAACTATCTCCATTCTAAAATTTCATCCAAATCTGTTCAGTAGTTGAAAGCGGGACAAACATCCAAATATATTTTTTCACATTTATAATATTAAGTGTGAAGTAACTAATGACGATTATAAAAATTGAAGACTTTGTCACTCGAGCTGATGTAAGGATTCTAACAATACCCCATACATCCAAATCTTTTCAGGCATTTGGAAATTATGGTCGAATAAAGAAACTCACATACATACATACATCAACCCTGAACATTACACTCCTTTTTTTGGACAATTATGTAAAAACTGGAGATAAAAAATAGGGCACAGATTTTGTTCTATAAAGGAGAAGTCATTTATGTAAACTAAAAATAGGAAAGGCCCTAGTACTGAACCCTGTGAAACACCAATATTTTTCTATCACAAGACGATACTGAGAAGCTATCATTTCCTTGGTTGACTGTATTTTGTTTAGAAGCTTCACCGAACATAAATTGATGCATCTTTAGATGCGGTTAAGAAAAACAAATTTTAAGGTTGTGTGTAAATTAAAGGCCGTTTGTCCAGCAGCGGCAACGGTGAATGTCTTTCGGCTGAAATGAATGATCATGATGATGATAAATGTAATGTTTGTTTCTATCGTGTGATTGTAAGCTTACCGAGCTATCTCGTAGAACATATCCCTCTGCTTCTTGAAGCTGTGGAAGCTGAGTGTCGTGGGGAAGTTGTCGGCGCCGTCAGTCTCCGAGTTCCAGGTGACGACGTGTCCGGCGGGCGCGGTGGATGATGGTTCAGAGGCGGTGGTTTCGCCACGGAGACCGTATACGTCTAGCAAACTGGAGTAATATAAGCATGGCATTTAGAATACGGAAGGAAATTGTAGTAATTTTATCTGAACACATAAAAACATTCACTTGCGTGATGATAGTTTTATTAACGATAACTTTGCCTTTAGGCGACGCATTAAAATAAAACATGCAGCATTTTTACCCGACTGCTTTAGAAGGAGGGTTATGTTTTTCGAGTGTATGTATGTATGTATGTTTGTATGTGTCGGAGTATCATCGTGACAGCGACACCTATCGTTTATTTAAGTTAACATTAGTCGATTGAAACGTCAAGTTTGACAGCTTGGGTGAAACCAGAGAGATGGGAGCACGCAGATAGTATCCAAATCCGTAAGTCATTTTATAAAATGGCAACACTGATAGACAAGATGGCGTGTTGGTTCTGTATTCTTATTCGTTAATTCCGTGCTTTAATCTGATTGGTGCAAGGTGGCGTAATAAACCTGAGTAGGGGTTGTTTACCACTGGGTATAAATAACCCAGCGGTCGCTAAGCACGGCATTCTAGTGAAAACTCTGAAGCGTAGGGACGCTAGGGAACAGGGATAGAAGAAGACAGGGATAGGGACAGGGATGGGGATACTACTGTAGTGTTCAACTTGGCGACTTTTTATTGTTCTGCAATATGGACCGTGACCATAATAAATAAATAAAATAAAAATAAAATTTGTTTATTTCAGACGGTAAGTCCATATTTTGTTAGTATACATGAAATCTTATAGAATTATGTTAGTATAAAAATAAGTAAAATAAAATAAAAAGAGATAGGAAAGCACATTAATTCAAATATCTGCCTGGACGCACTCCGGGCACATGCACATGAGTGTGCACCCAGTGTCGCAGGACAGGACAGTCTGGTTTTAAACTGATTGGTTTTAGAATGGTGTTGGCGCTACCCCGCACTCTGCGCAGAAGGGATGCGGCTCGCTTGCAGATTATAGTTTGAAAACTATCAGTGTGCGCGAGCGCAAACATCCCGGACGCGCTACAGTAACGCGGCAGCCCCAACAACATCCTAAAACCATTATTATATTGGACGCGGAGAGCGTTGAAAGCCCGCCGCGTACAGTCAACCCACAGACCGCACGTGTATAGTGTTTGGCAGTATGCCTTAAAAAGTGTTATTTTAACTTCCGCGCTACACAGTGCAAATCTGCGAGCCAACATATTGCAGCGGACCGCCATCGCCCTCCGCTCTCGCTCAATGTCTTTGTCGTCCTTCAAGTCCTCAGTAACTATGTGACCGAGGTACTTGAACGACGCCACTCTTACAAGGTCAACGTTGTTCAGTTGTACCGTGGCTACGTGAGTTGTCTTTCGATTTTTTGCCTGAAACACAACAAACTCACTCTTCTTCACATTATACAAGAGACCGTGGGACTTCGCGTACTCCTCACATATTGCAATCAGCCTCCTTAGTGCAGCAATCGATGGACTCAGCAAGACCATGTCGTCTGCATAACTGATGCTGTTAACACAGTTACCATCAATAGAACAGCCGACACCGGCCATGCAGAGCCCAACGATTAGCTGGTTTACATACAGGTTGAAAAGTAACGGCGATGTCAAACCCCCCTGCCTCACCCCACATTCCAACCTGTATGCGTTTGAAAACTGATCAAGCCATTAGACCTGGTTAGTCTGATGTCCGTACCAGTATTTTAGAATATTTACAAATTGACCCGGTACACCAGAATCGACAAGTTTTCCCCACGTGATATCATACCTAACCAAGTCAAACGCCTTGGAGAGGTCAAGAAATGCCGCGTAGACGGCAGTCTTCCTACTCGTGTAATACTTGACAGTATGCTTCAAGGCCAGAATAGCACTCTCTGTAGATAAGTTAGGCCTAAAACCAAACTGAGCGTCATGCAGGTGTATGTAACGCTTAAGCTGACCCTCAAGCAAACCGTTAAGCATCTTTGCCGACGTAGTCGCTAATGTGATCGGTCGATAGTTATGTTTCTCCCCAATGTCACCAGTCTTGTTTTTTACTATCGGGACCACAACCGATCTCATCAACTCCGGTGGCAAGTACGAGTGCTTAATACATAAGGTGAATAACAATCCTAACACTCTCGGGAGGTGCGGCCCAGCATATATGAAGTGTTCGATGCTGAGGCCATCATGTCATAATGATGGCGATGTACAGTCGAATTCAAAAGTCCATCCATATCACGTGCGTCTTTACTTTGAAATATCTTTTTAACGATATAACTCGTTTCGTATTTTTTTATTCTTGTGGACACAGTCCCGTACACTTCATCTATAACGGCAAAGACCGAAAAGATAATACTTTTAGGAAATTAGTTATTTCAAAGTATAGACGCACGTGATATGGATGCACTTATGAACTTGACTGTACTTCCCAACGATTCGTCATTGGTATATTTCTGTGGCACGCTCTACAGCCTAAACGGCTTGATGGATTCTAGCTAAAAAGGTGTCGTTAGATTCGTCTTACTTGTGAGAGTGACACTGGGTACTTCAAAATTTTAAAAAAATCTGCGATGTCCGATTTTTGGCGCGGGTTCGATCCCTACCACGTACCAATGTGTTTTCGACGCTCTTACGGTGAAGGAAAACGTCGTGATGAAACCTGCACACTCCTGCGAAGAAATTCAAAGCTTGTGTGTGAAGTCGACCAACCCGCACTGGGCCAGCGTGGTCGACTAAGGCCTAATCGCCCTAATTCAGGGTAGGCTCGAGCCCCTCGGTGGGGACGTATATGAGCTGTTGATGATGAGTAATGGCTGTCTGTCGGTACATAATAATAATAAAATAATATATCCTTACCTTTTAGCCAGATCGGGCGTCATGGTTTTGGTGACCCTCGCTTCCGCCAACGCCCGGAGCTCGGGGCGGTCCAGCAGCGCGGTTAAAACGCCGCGTTGCGACCGCAGAGCGCGCGCCGCGAAACACGCCGCGTTGTGGACGGAACGAAGCAGGGATAAACCGCTGTAAAGGAACTCCAGATATTTTCAACGACTATACTATTATTTGACAGAAACGCAAAAGATGCGACGCATGTTGAGCTTCTGTGGTGAGTTCTTCTCCACAGAGTCCGCACATCGTGTAGTGAACTCGCACAACAAATGTAATGACGAACCACATAAGTAACAGTAACATCCAAAAGTTAATAAACCATTCATTTCATTTTAAACTTTTTGAATAGGGTATATTTAGGCCAGTCAATATCGACATCAAACATCGCAAACGCGCATGTATCTACGATTTTTTTATATGTTGTTAGGTTCCTTGAGAGTAGTTTACACCCAAGTTTGCAACCCTGAAAACCTGTTCAATAAAGCCGGGTATCATTTTCAAATAACCGCAGATTGCAAACAGTTGGTTAATATTTCTATTTCTAATGCAAAAAGGCTTTTATAAATGCATGGAACTGTAAAAATAAAAGTTTTCTGTATCTAACATATTAGGAATACTATTAAAATAACAATTCTTCATTGCAAACTTCACTTTAATTTCGCATTGTGTGGCCGCAGATAAAAAAGGACAGCGTAAACCATACATGGTTCAAATATAATTTGCACAAGCCACTGGAATTGTTATTATAATTGCATTGTACGTAGATTATGATTTGCCTGTCTTGTTATAATAGTGATAACAGAATTGTACATGTGAAAAAAAGGTTTGCGACAAGCGACCTGAGATCTGTCAGAATTCCACGAAATTAAAAATCAAGGTATAGATAGTAGCGGGACCAACGGCTTAACGTGCCTACCGAAGCACGAAATAATTTTTCTTTTCGGACAGTCAGCCTGCAATGTCCTAACCAAACTGGGGAAGGTCTCACAAAAAAATTTTTGCTTGGTCCCCACCGAGAATCGAACTCGGAACTTTCGTAATGGACGTCGAAATCTCGACCACTCGGCCACGGAGGCTGTTTAAAAAAACTAGTCTTACCTCGTCCCAGCATCGACCCTCTGCTTCCCCCGCACCAAAGCCAGCAGGTAGCACAGCTCGCTCGTATACGCCAACACTAGGTTACTGTCCAACAACACTTGGTACACCTTCACTAACACTTCGATCCCGTCTTCGCTCGTCACTTTGGAGACGTCCGGGTAAACATAGCTTTCTTCTTGGGATACCTTGAAAAGAAAAATGTTAGTAATTAAAGGGTGGTTTAATCAAGTGAGAGCGTCGGTGGTCTAGTGGCTAGGGCCGCTGCCTCCCGTCCGGGAGACGCGGGTTCGATCAGCACTACGTACCAATGTGTTTTCGAATTTCGAATTCATATGTACGTTTATTCGACGCTCTTACGGTGAAGGAAAACATCGTGATGAAACCTGCACACTCCTGCGAAGAAACTCAAAGGTTCTTTATTCTATATTGCACACTAAAATTTACAAGATATTCTAAAATTAGTTACAAAGGCGTGCTTATCTCTATAAGAGATCTCTTCCAGCCAACCTACAAGGTGGTAGAAAAGGTGAAAAACAGAGCGGGCACAAGGTAAAAGGGTGCACTAAATAAATTAGCCTAAATGAAAAAAAAAAAAGAATTTAAAATAAAATATAAATACAATAAAATATCTACATATACCTAATAAATAAATACATAATTAAGAAATTACATAATACTTCATATTATACTTTACTTACATACCTAATAAAACACATATCATAATACTGGGTGTCCAAAAAGGGTGTTGGCAGTTTATATA
This sequence comes from Carpatolechia fugitivella, assembly GCA_951230895.1. NCBI lineage: Eukaryota > Metazoa > Arthropoda > Insecta > Lepidoptera > Gelechiidae > Carpatolechia > Carpatolechia fugitivella. The sequence goes on along the minus strand of OX579671.1, from coordinate 960,641 downwards.
CGAAAATCATAAATGAAAAATATATCATTTCATAATTTTATTACTATTTGCAAAAAGTACATACAATGGAAAGTTTACGACGAAAAAATTATGTTGTCCAAATGACGTCCATTACGATTTTGACACTCTTCAAGTCGTGGCCGTAAATTGCCTAAGACACGTTCACATAAAACGTTAGTGATTTTTGTTATTTCACTTGCAATATTGTTTTTCAATTGGCTAAGAGTTGACGGCTTATTTATGTAAACCTTACTCTTTAGGTAACCCCATAAAAAATAATCAAGTGGACTTAAGTCCGGGCTCCTAGGGGGCCATTTAAGGTTCCCGTTTATTGAGATAACTCTTTCTGGGAATAACTCATTCAATGCTTCAATAGACCTTCTACTCGTGTGACATTTGGCACCGTCCTGCTGAAAAAATGTTGCCGAATTGTAACCTCTAAATGCCTGTAAAAATGGTGCCAAAAAACTTTCAATCATATTACAATATCTGTCCGCGTTAACTGGAAGTGCATGTACCGTCCTCAAAGAAATAGGGGCCGATTATGCCCTTGGCGAACATTGCTGCCCACACTACCACCTTAGGGCTGTGAAGTGGACGGATATGCTTATAACGAGGATTTTTATCACACCAATAGCGACAGTTTTGTTTATTGACATGGCCATTTAAGTGGAAATTTGCTTCATCGCTAAACAAGACATTGTTGAAGTTGGTAAAGCGCGCAAACATCTCCTGAACAAAATTTAGTCGCTGTTCATAATCTGTGGGTTTTAATTCTTGCACTAATTGAATCTTGTAAGCACGTAAATGCAAATCCTTCTTTAAAATCAGGTGCAATGTTGATTTTGCAATGTTTACGGATTGACTTCGCTTTCGCAGTGATAGTGAGGGATCTTGCCTTACCGACTCGTGAACTTCTTGAATAACTGCAGGTAGCCTTATTTCTCTCGGACGTCCGCAATCAAAGTTTTTTAAAGTTGACCATGTAGCCTCAAATGTCTCAATCTACTTTCTAATGATATTCGCACTGGGAGATAAAGAAATGTCCCGTATATTGAATTGCGCGCGATATAAGCGGCAAGCTGTTATTATCGAATTATTGTTTTGATAATAAACTCGTACACAAAATGCACGCTGAGCTCCGGTATACGAATCCATTGCAACTAAATTTCCAATAAATTCCACGTATGACATTATATATTTATTTGTTATCTACCCTCATTAAGACGATTTATTGATATTTAAAAGTGCAAATACCCTTTTTGGACACCTTGTACTTCAATGTGTTCGGGACGGTTACCTTTAGAACGCAAAAGCTTGAATTTAAAGTTAAAAGTAATTAGAAATAATTATAAAGTAAAAAATATTTTTTTAACAACACGTTTTTACGCATTAAAAAGTATAAAATAATTTTTATTGAGATTTTTATTGGTGTACCTACTAGTCTTGTAGTACTTAAAACGAAAAACGTGGGGTGCATGGAGTAGATATTCTAAGAAGAGAACGAGGTGATGGCTGAACAACAGCATAGCTGACGCTGTAACCTTTTCATTGTCGTACTTATTTTCATGTCTGTCTGTACTACTTATTGATACATAACATATTGTTAATGTAATGACAATGAATAAATGTCTTCTAAATCTTTTGAGTGCCAGGGGTTGTTATGTGTTATGTCTTGAAAACTTACAAATAGTTATTATTAGTATATTATTTGCAGTGCAATTCAATTGTTGTGTTTTTTATTATTGGAAAGACTTGCGTTTGACCAATATTCTAGCTAATGGAAATTCATTATAAGGTGAAAGATGGACCACGCTCGCCTTGAAGATGTTTATGTTGTTTTTATAAAAGGGCTAATCTATAGTTTTTTGAGAAACACGGTTATGCTTCAAAATCTACTCCATGCACCCCACGTTTTTCGTTTTAAGTCCTACAAGAGTACTACACCAATAAAAATCTCAATAAAAAATATTTTATACTTTGCGTAAAAACGTGTTGTTAAAAAAAATATTTTTTACTTTATAATTATTTTGTGCTTTTTAGTCCAGCGTATTTAAACGTTTCAAGATGCCCTGAACATCACGTAGGACTAAATTGCTAAGACTAAAAATCCCAAGCATGCCGAGATTATGTTGTTACGATGAGATTACCTTCCGGCTTCACCATGAGACCCTGGACATCACGTATGACTAAAGATCGTGTCAAGACAAATCCAACGAGCCCGAACACGACAAGGTTATGTTGCGACGTTGAGAGAGTTCCTATGGCCACCTTCTGGTTCCATAATGAGATCCTGGACATCACATATGGCTCAAAAACTAGTCAAAACAAATCCAACGGGCCCAAACACGACTAGGTTATGTGGGGTATTTGAGGAATTCCTTTGGCCACCTTCCGGCTTCATCATGAGACCTTGAACATCACGTATGACTAAAGATCTTGTCTTGACAAATCCAACGAGCCCAAATACGACGAGGTTATGTTGTGTATTTGAGGAGTTCCTATGGCCACCTTCCGGCTCCATCATGAGACCCTGGACATCACGTATACCTAATTAAAGATCTTGTCAAAACAAATCCAACGACCCCAAGCACGTCGAGGTTATGTTATGTTTTTGAGGAGTTCCTATGGCTAACTTCCGGCTTCATCATGAGACCCTGGACATCACGTATGACTAAAGATCTTTTCAAGACAAATCCAATGAGTCCAAACACGACGAGGTTGTGTTGTGCATTTTAGAAGTTCCTATAGCCACTTTCCGGCTCCATCATGAGACCTTGGACATCACGTATGACTAAAGATCTTGTCAAGACAAATCCAATGAGTCCAAACACGACGAGGTTGTGTGGTGTATTTTAGAAGTTCCTATGGCCACCTTCCATCATCAGACCAGCTCCATGGTGTCATAATATTGCATTGTCACCGAGGTTACACAAGTGTACCAAATCTCAGCACAATCGAACGACAGCAAGTACTCTAAAAATGGGTTGCAAGATTCGGACCGAACCACGGAGACAAATACAAAGAGGAGCTGCCCTAAGACGTTTTCTATATGATAGCGGGGGTCGCCATTGGGAGGGGGTGCGGGGAGATGAAGTTCTGCTAACCATCTAGCGGTCAATAGCAAAACTAGCTTTGCAGCTAGACACTAATGAACCGTACTTAATTTCGCTATTACACACAAGATGGTTCTGTTCGTTAGTTCGTTACGCTGTATAATGTTGCCAGGCAAGTGAAAAAAACAAAAAATTCGGACCATTTTTTAAAAATTGATCTCTCTCTTCTTTTTTGTATTATGTAGTCGATTTTAATGTAGGATTACCTTATAATGAGCAATTGTGATATACAGGATGGCCCATTTAGATGGGTCAGTATGGGTAACTCTGAAACTATAAGACATAAAAAGATCTGATAAGAAGATCTCTTAATTATCTTGTAAATTTAAGTGTGCAATAAAGAATATATTATATAAAAAGATCTGTTCAATTTTGACACGGGATTTCACGTAAGTCCTTTATCATCATCACTTACTTACTACCAAGTATAATAATAATAATAATAAATAATAAAATCTTTATTGACTAAAAACAAACAAAGTTAACAATAGTTGCACACTGATCCCCACACTAGGATTCCCTGTGTTGTGGGATATCAGCCTCTTCCTCGTTGGATGTGAACATTTATATTTGTCTATTATATTTACATCTTATATTTCATTTTAAAAAGCAATTCGGACCATTTTATAAAAATAGTCGTTTTTATTGTAGAATTACCTTATAATATGAGCAATTGTGATATACAGGATGGCCCATTTAGATGGGTCAGTATGGGTAACTCTGAAACTATAAGACATAAAAAGATCTGATAAGAAGATCTCTTAATTATCCTGTAAATTTAAGTGTGCAATAAAGAATATATATATATATATAAAGAATATATATAAAAAGATCTGTTCAATTTTGACACGGGATTTCACGTAAGTTCTTTATCATCATCACTTGCCGATCCTTGCCCAAACATCCTTGCCCAAAATGTGATATTTTGATGTCATGTATTCAATTATAAATATTGAGTAAGTTCATCAATATTATCTGCATTATTTAATTGTATGCTACAAAAATAAATATTTTATACAAATATATTTTTTTAGATTCCATATCTGGCCACCCAGCTTACTATATAAAAAACATGAATGAATGAGCATGAATGAAACAGGTCATATTATAACATTCTACAGTCAAGAAGTTATTCTACTTGGCGATAGATGGCGTTGCACTTTCTCGAAGGAATAAGTTACGAGCATTAAAAATTGCATTAAAAAAATACATACGAGTGGAATTAATTTGGTCTTTTTTTCGTTAGAAATAGTTGTATTACTCGAACTGTTGCACGATACAACACAGCACATAATTTTTGCGTCACAAATTTCAATTAAAATGGTTGTAATCAAACCAAGTCATATTCGTGTCGTATCCATACAATCCAAAGTAACACTGACAGAAGCGACGCCTGGTGGTTAATAGCTAGTAGTAAGAGTACTTAGTCCGCTATGATACGGGCCTAAGTTGCTTGTGGCACCTCCTCTTTGTAATTGTCTCCATGGACCGAACCAACAAACAGACAGACAAGAAAGCGAGTTAATAAAAACGTGTTAAAATGGAGTTGTCGCTAAATTTGATGTTTTATTAAAACAAACATAGCAGACCCCGTTATACGCTTTACGCGATTTTCCGTGGAACGCATCCCTCGCGTAAAGCGGGGTATCACCGTGTACCTTGAGCAGCGGCGTGGAGCATTTGGGCGAGGTGGCCGCACTCAGGCTGCTGAACTTCTCCAGGAGGCGATGTCGCTCGCGCCGCAACGCGTCCCGCTCGGCCGCGAACCCGGGACTGCTCGAAAACGAGCCTGCACCAACGTTATCTATTTATATTTGAAGGATTTACAGACAAATAATCAGATAGAATTACTGAAACAGAAGAGTTAGACGTCCCCGTAGCCCAGTCGGTAGTACGCCTGCCTACGAAGCACAGAGTCGCGGGTTCGAATCCCGCCCAGAGCAAACATTCGTGTGATGAGCACTTGTGTTGTCTTATGTCAGGATGCTGTTTATCTATACAGCATGATTTTGCAAAAATATTGACTTTTCATACAAAATACACAATCAACTTTACTAATTTGTATGAAAGGTCGAAATTGTTCTGGGGGTTTTCAACCCATGTTCCTTGGGAAAAGTTGTTGCTTATGATGGTCTGATCTGAACATCATATTTAAATTTTGCTAGGGATTGCAACATCATGCTGTATGATATACGTATTTATCTATTCTCATGTAATGTATATCAGTTGTCTGGTACCCATAGTACAAGCTCTGCTTGGTTTGGGATCAGGTGGCCGTGTGTGAGATGTCCCCACATATTTATTTATTTAGATGCTAACAACAAATCTTCGCCTTTAACGATTTCATCATTTATTGTCCACATTAGACAAAAAACAACATTACATCAGAAACATTGAAGTAGGTAACAACGACACTTCTACTATATTAATTATGTGACATCGATTCAGTGAAATAACGGAAAACCTATCTGGGCTCAGCTGTTAAACATACTTTTGGAATTACAGACAAAGTGATCAAATAGTAATCGCGTCAAATAGTATAAAAAAAAGTAGCTTTCAAAAATTTCTAAAAATTGGGGTAAGTACTAAAGTTTTTCAGTTTCGTGGTCTAACCATCCGAGAAATTGGGGATTGTCCGACAGCCAATTAAAAAAAAAATAGTTCATAAATCTTCGATAGATGGCGTTGACGATTCGTGGATCCGAAGAAATCCGGCGAGTCACCCAGGGCCATAAAAGGATTTAAAAAAAGAATCCAACTAGTACAACTGGCGCCATCTATCGCCTTTTAATTAGATGAATTATGGATTATGTTGTTGATGACGGAATGGAATATAATATTTTAATGATAATGGATGATTTATTTATTAATGTAAATTTTCTATTTTCATTGATTTTTTTTAATTGTGTTGATTTTTTATGATTGTACTTACCTATTGACTGATATTAATTAATTATTTTATTGTTGTTTAGTAAATTAAGAGACTTCGCACACAGTGTTACTGTTATGGAATAAATGAACTTGAACTTGAACTTTTATTTTTATTTTTTAAAGAAATTATGGGATCAATATTTTTTTTTGTATTTGTATTGTATTTGTATCCTGTTTAGTCTATCACAAAGATAATAAAAAAAGAGTATTTAAAAAAATAAAATAAAGAGCTGTCACAAAATCCCCTATTGTCCCCCAATCCCCCATTGTATACTAACCTCCGGCTAGAAGTGGGGGCGCGCTAAACACTTCATTGTTTTCCAACGCCAACGCTCCAACCTAAAAAAATACATATTTATATTACCATATTACATTTAATCACACTTCACATCACATCACACTAATTGACCGAGCGAGCGAAGCGTCTCTGCTTCTGCTTGGCCAAAATTGTTTTTGTATGTCTGTTGTGTGTGTGTGTGTGTGTGTGTGTGTGTGTGTGTGTGTGTGTGTGTGTGTGTGTGTGTGTGTGTGTTCGTTCCACTCTACAGGTCATAAAAAAAAATTACTGACTTTGAAATTAATAAAAATTTTAAAATGACGGAGTTATGGGGGTTGCCAGCTTACAAAGTCTACCGCTGAAGCTGTTTTCCTCTACAGGTCACATTGCTCAATTAAAATAAAATATTAAATAAATTTCAAAAGGGATCTTTGTTCCGCCCTCACGCTTGAAGTACTCAACGGATTTGGATGTTTGGATTGGAGGTTTTTAACCTTTAATATTTATCAATGATATTTATAAATTCGAACCCTAAGGGTCGGGGGGCCCACGGAGACAAATACAAAGAGGAGCTGCCCTAAGACGTTTTCTACACCGTGAAATTTACATCGTTTTGTTCCCGCCGTGTAGTGATAGTACCCGTCAAACTGAACAACTTTTCATGAAAAAAAAATACTACGAAAAAAATTTTTGGTCTCCATATAAAGTGAGACTTCCGACCGACCCATTTTGTATGGAGAGACTAAAAATTTTTTTGTCACTGGATTTCTTTTTTCGTGAAAAGTTGTTCAGTTTGACGAGTACTATCACTACACGGCGGGAACAAAACGATGTAAATTTCATGCTGTATATGATAGCGGGGGTCGCCATTGGGAGGGGGTGCGGGGAGATGAAGTTCTGCTAACCATCTAGCGGTCAATAGCAAAACTAGCTTTGCAGCTAGACACTAATGAACCGTACTTAATTTTGCTATTACACACAAGATGGTTCTGTTCGTTGGTTCGTTACGCTGTATAATGTTGCCAGGCAAGTGAAAAAACAAAAAATTCGGACCATTTTATAAAAAATAGTCGTTTTTATTGTAGAATTACCTTATAATATGAGCAATTGTGATATACAGGATGGCCCATTTAGATGGGTCAGTATGGGTAACTCTGAAACTATAAGACATAAAAAGATCTGATAAGAAGATCTCTTAATTATCCTGTAAATTTATATATATATATATATATATATAAAGAATATATATAAAAAGATCTGTTCAATTTTGACACGGGATTTCACGTAAGTTCTTTATCATCATCACTTGCCGATCCTTGCCCAAACATCCTTGCCCAATATGTGATATTTTGATGTCATGTATTCAATTATAAATATTGAGCAAGTTCATCAATATTATCTGCATTATTTAATTGTATGCTACAAAAATAAATATATTATACAAATATATTTTTTTAGATTCCATATCTGGCCACCCAGCTTACTATACAAAATACATGAATGAATGAGCATGAATGAAACAGGTTATATAACCTTCTACAGTCAAGAAGTTATTCTACTTGGCGATAGATGGCGTTGCTATCGCCGAACTTTCTCGAAGGAATAAATTACGAGCATTAAAAATTGCATTAAAAAAATACATACGAGTGGAATTGTCTTTTTTTCGTTAGAAATAGTTGTATTACTCGTACTGTTGCACGATACAACACAGCACATAATTTTAGCGTCACTAATTTCAATTAAAATGGTTGTAATCAAACCAAGTCATATTCGTGTCGTATCCATAAAATCCAAAGTAACACTGACAGAAGCGACGCCTGGTGGTTAATAGCTAGTAGTAAGAGTACTTAGTCCGCTATGAGACGGGCCTAAGTTGCTTGTGGCACCTCCTCTTTGTATTTGTCTCCGTGGTCGGGCCACACTTATCGACGGCGTTCGACGGCTTGCCTATACAAAACGCGCAAAAAGTATGGAAATCCTTTCGCATCGACGCCGCGCACGCGCCCCGACGGCGAATCGCGGTCGACCGTCCGCAGGTATCGACGGCGATTCACGGCGGTCGACGGCGGACGACGGCGGACGACGGCGATAAGTTGCACCAGTGTACAAAGTACAGTAGATCAACAAATGCGAAATAAAAATAAGTTTATTGTTTTAATCATTTTTGACTCCAATGATTTCATATTTTAAACACAGTTTTAAGCTACTATACCCAATGATTTTCGCAATATTCGTAAAAGTAAAAGATTTTTGTATTTATTGTGGGTATTCCACCGGAACATAGATACCTTGTTTCCCTTGGAAATAAATAATAACAGTCGAGTGTGGTACAGATAATGATAACTATTGTAACCCCACAACCCTAATGTAAAATAAAACTATGTCTAACAACGTGTGTCTGTTGAATGGCATAGAAAAAATCGAAATAAGGCTGAATAAAAATCATGGCGCGGAGCCGAAAATTTTATGTTTCCTAAAAAGCGAATTATTTATATGTGGCTGAGAGCAGACGATGCCAACGAACGAGCAATAGCTATCCCTGTGCATGGGAACTCCGAATACAAGGTTTAAAACCGTATTTGGACATTTTTCACTTCCGTTATACGTTCTTGTATTGAACTTTTTCGAATAACTCAAAAACTAAAAGAGATAGCGCCAAACTAAGAGCATATGTGTGATGCCGAGACCGACTTACATCTATATTGTGAGTTTCAGCAAAATTGGGAAACTTTGTTGGAAAATCCGTGTTGACCTTACGCGTACCGTCGATGCGACTCTCCAATATATGTATGGGGAAGGCAGCCGTCGGCCAGTGATGGTCGGAGGCGACAAGTATTAATGATAAAAATCATAATATGTTAAAGTTTGGATATTGACTGAAAAGTTCAATATAGGTATGGAAAATATGAAAATATTTGCTATAACCAAAGTTACAGGCGCTGCTAAAAACTTCCCCTGTTCGTCTCTTACGCCGCCTAGCTTGAGACGACGGCATCCTGAGAGGCAAAGGGGGCACCCTTAAACCTTTATTGACTAATCCAAACTAACCAGTGTGGTCTGCACATCCTGGTAGAATATATTATGGTGGCTGAGTGGATGATGCTAGATAGCAGATACAGACGCCGGCTGGAGCCTATACCTCTAGAGTTACTTAACAGAGGACAAGCATACGTAGACCATCGGCCGCAACGCATTATGGATCTGGAACCTCTCACGAATCCGCGTTGTCTCCAATGCCGCTGTCCTAATAAGAACCACCTCACGTGTCGCCCAAGCACGCAGAATGGGGAGAGGAAATGGCAAAGGCCCATCCGCAATGTATTCTAACTATTAACGAGGGCCATGACTAGGGAAGAGGATTCGCGACCCTTTACCCCGGACATGGGCACTCAAAACCATGTCTGACGCTTGAAGATGTGGTATACCCGTCATTAGCTGATGTTGACACTGCATGCCCAGCTCTGAACCGCTGATTGATCGAGACGCATAGAGCAACTTGAATACATCTTCGCCGATGGGACTTGTCCACATCTGTGCGCTGTGGACCTCAAGATGCTTAGTATCGATGAAGGTCTTTCAAGTATTACCCCCGGTAGTGGCATCGGCGAATGCTAATGACTCCTCTGAGACGCAAGTCTGCGGAGCGACTTTCTGTGAAGTTTTCTGCTCTGGACGTGAAGCTGCTCGAGTTATGCTCTAATTAATGTATAATCACAAAGCAGAATAAGACCCGAATATCGTAAAGCGATATCAGTGCATATTTTTTTATATAAATATATAAAACAAGTCAATATTACATTTGTCACCTTAAAAATAAATCAAATAAAATACAAAAGTCACAATAGACAAAATGTAGCTACCATTGTAGCTTAGTCGAAAAGCCCCCCGGATAGTGACCCCTGACCGAAAGTACCCATTATACTGGCCGCGTTACCACGCTGGATTGCGAGAGATATTCTCTGCACCAGAAAATAGCCAGACCGTGGATCGCCTCCCTTCTCCCTCAAACGTTGCCCTATATCTGCCATTAACTTTTTAGCTTCTGCACTCCAGGGTCCAGAAGTTTCTACGGCAAACGGCACAAAATCATACATTGATTCCAGGGCAGCATATTTGGCGCGTTTACCCCGTGCTGCTGCATCTGCAGCTCCACCGGCACCCTTCTCGGTGGCGGAAAGATGGCAAGCTGCGAAAGTGCTAACGCATGTCGCGTCCCAGATGAGGCAGCGCCCTCTCTGCCATGGAATCAAAGTAAGACCATCAGGCCGCTTACCGTCCGTCCTAGACAAACCTGGAGGCTCAAGCACGCAGGGCACGTCCGCTGAAACTCAGTGCATATGATTGTAAATGCATCTGCTAAATGGGCTTTGGTGAATGAATCTATGACCACATGCTGCTGTGGCTTAGATCACGCTAGACAAGGGATAGTTATGCAAGCCCAAAAGAGTAGTGTCCCCAAAAGGACCGGGTGCATATAGCACCGTTCCCTTCAGAGAAATATTGTTGCACTCAGCGAAGGGAACATGGAGCATACTCGAACCAGTGGATCAGTTCGGCAGGAGATGAGCAGAGAGTTGGGAGTTATTTAATATGTTTAAATAAGTATTTAAATGTATATATAAGGGGTTATATTCCCTTCACTCCCATCGAACGCAATACGTCGGACACTTCGGTGGAAGACCAGGATTAGCCTCCTAAAAGGTTACCACAGCGGCTCAGCCGTATCGGGAACGCTACGGCTAGTATCGATTGGATGTAGTCCACTAGCTTCGGCTTACCACGAGAAGCTTATGTTTTCAACGAAGAGACTTTGGTCTCCAACCAACGCTTAAGGCGCACCGGTCGGACCAGAGTCCGCTGTAGACCATCCTTCGGGATTGTCTATTTTTTTAACCTTTTCCTACACCTTTGTGGTGAGGGGAGGTCAGGAGCGTTCTGGAGGACAGAATGGGCAGTGTCTCACAGAGAGCGCGTTGGTGGGGCGTTTATTCTCGCTCGCCTCGTAAATGCTTTAACAGTTGGTTTGCTGTAAAGGTGTGAGCGTCTCGGGTCTTTGCTTCTGAACTGTTGTCTTGCTCGGGATCTGGGGTCTAGCAATCAACTAGCTGAAGGAACTAAAACTAGTTCCTTCGTCAGGGCTGGATCTTGCTGGATCTCTTGTGGGATGGTAGTATGGAAGACACAGAGAGATTATGTAACTGTATTTTTCAATACGGTTGACATAGCTTAAGGAAAAGGTTGCCCAGGGCGAGGGCAAGAGTGGCCGTCTCCGAGCAGTATCATTAGAGAGACTTGGAGCACGGCTATTCTGTTGAGGAAGAGAGACTCAACGAAAGTTCTTATGAGAACTAGAAGCTCATAATGAGCTAGAGCTTCCAAGGAAGCTCAGGTCGATAGAAGACCAAAACCTGGGGCGATACGCTATGTAGGAAATACATTGTTCATTCAATGATATTTCCTACTTTTTATAACTTCCCTGATGATCGAGCAGGGAGGAATTGATAGCTAGGAATTACATAGATGTTGTACAGAGACACTTTGTTTAATTTCGTAGTTAGAATGCCCAAGAAAAACGAGCTCACTGTAATCTTCTAAAAGAGCTTGGGTTACTCACACAAAGTAGTACGATTCCGCTACTAGATGATCATTGGCCAATTTTAATTATTATAGAGATCAAGTGTGCAGTTACAATTTGGTGCCTAGAAACCAGGATTTCAGGACCGTAACAAGAACAGTGGCCTTAAGCCACAATTTGTTGCTAGTGAAATGGAAAGAAGATTGAAATGAAATGAAATGAAATGAAATGAAATGAAATATTTATTTGCTCGAAATATGGTACATAAAGATGGTTTTGTTTCAAAAAGCCTCTCACATTTCACCAGATTTGGCATGCAAAATTTTTTTTTTTAAATAAATGGATTGAAAATACAGACCAAAATAAGGCTACTTGTTAACTTAACATGCTATCATGTGACGTTCAAAAATTCATGCACAGAATAAAACATTCTTTCCTTTAAATATGTCAACAGCTTAAGTCTAAAAAATTTACTTGGTAATAATTTTATGTCCTTAGGTATAGCATTATAAATTTTTACACACATTCCATTACACTGATTTCTATAGTATGTCAATTTGGGTAAACTAATATAAACTAATCTTTCGGGGTCTCGTGTATTCCTCGAATGAACATGCTTTTTCTGTTTAAATAATGTAATATTATTTTTGACAAAATTGGCTACTTCAAATATATATATGCAAGGTAGAGGCAAGATTCCTAGAGACTTAAACAATGGCCTGCAAGACTCCCGTGGCGCTTTACCACACATTGCCCGCACGCATCTTTTTTGGGCTACGAATAAATGATGCCAATCTGTAGAGTTTCCCCAAACTAAAATGCCATATTTGAGAATAGACGCTATGTATCCATGATAGGCTGCTAGGCAAGATTTCATAGCTGAAGTATCTTGGAGTCGTCTCAAGACGTAGGCATACCTATGTAATTTATTTGCTACTGTCTGCACGTGAGATTTCCAGTCAAAACTGTCATCTATTTCAATGCCTAAAAATTTAGTTTTATTTACTTCTTCAATTCTATGTTCTCTATAACTAATATGTAATGTCTTTTTATTCTGTCTATTTGTTCCAAATTGTATTAAGTTAGTTTTATTTAAATTTACTGTTAGGTTATTACTACTAAGCCAACTTATTATAGCGTTAATCGTATTATTAATGTCTAATTCATAATTAACATGGTCAGTTTTTTGAGGTATCATTACGGACACATCATCAGCGAACATAATATATTTATGGCTTGTTACCTCAGGAAGGTCGTTTATATAGAGCAGAAATAAGAGAGGCCCCAGGACACTTCCTTGAGGCACCCCGCATCTATTTTCTCTAAATTGTGACTTGTGGGAGACTACACAAGATCGATCATTAAGGCACTTAATTTCTACTGCTTGTTTCCTATTACTAAGATACGATTTAAGCCAGTCAAGAGTTAAACCTCTAATTCCATAATTTTCAAGTTTTTCCAGCAATAAATCGTGTGAAACGAAGTCAAATGCGCGTGTCATGTCAAAGAATACTACTGTAGTCGGAACCTTTGCATTCACATTTTCAACTACCTCGTGAACCAATTGAAAAATTACAGTGTGGTTGTTGAAAATACCCGTAGAGATTTGTAGAACAAATTGGATTGTAGTAGAAAGATACTTATGTGCGTTTCTTTTGTTACAGAGTCTTGGCTGCAACAGAAATAAAGAATAATTAAACAGTGCATATAAACAATATTGACAAAGTCAAAAAAGTGTTAAAAGAACAATTAAGTGAATAGGATTTGGTGCATGACAATGGGCAGTAGATCCGATTATGAGGAGTGCCGCGAGGAGAGGGAAGAAGAGAGAATGCAAGAACCTCCTCGCAAGAAGGCCAAAAAGGCCAATAAACAAAAGAGAAAGGAGAGAATGGTGGTTGAGCCAACGGAGGACGTTGGCTCTAACAGTAGGGAGTTTATGCTCTTGTACAAACTCATGACAAAGACAACTAGAACTCTCACAGATAAGATAGAGGAGTTAGAGAAGGAAATGTCGCGAACAGCGACAGCGCACAAGGCGCTTGAGGTGGAAGTTCAGAAAGGAACGGGGGGTGAGGCCAGTAGTGGCACCCTATCTCCATTAGGAAACAAGAAGGAAGAAAAGAAAATTGTCTATAGCATTACCAATCTCAATTCTGAGAAACCAAAGTTCTCAGGAATTGGTAACAAAGATAAGTACGGGAAAATAGTGCACCCGGTTACATTCCTAGAAGATCTGACCGCTTATTTGCGGAAGATTCCTGCCCAAGGAAGAGAACTAGATATAGTTCAGGAATGTCTGATGGACCAAGCGAGGGATTGGTCGCGTATATACATGAGTCGTTGGCATTCTTTTGATGATTTTAAATCAGATTTTTTGGACACATATTGGAGTGAAGTGGAACAGAACAGAGTCCGTAGAGACATAGTCTCCAATACGTGGGATAAAGGGAAATATCCCACGATGTTAAGTCATTTCCTAGGCTTAGCAGGCCAGGTAAACTTATTGACATTTACAATCCCCGAAAGACAGTTGGTGGCTGATATAATGCGCCACTATCCCAAAGAAGTGCAACAACTATGGGCGCTGTCCAGAGAGGACTCTATACTGGCAGCGTCAGAATTTCTAAGGAACATGGATATGATCAATCAGTCAGAAGGGGAATCAGCCAAAATAGTGAGTCAGTCGATGAACTCCCATCCGGGAGGGAGACAGGACCCTAAACAATACAAGAGGAGATTCGAGAACTGGGTTCGACCGAGAGGAGGGGCGCCACGCGACCGAGGCGGAGTGCAAGCAACGAAACCATTCGTCGCGACCAGTTCAGCAGCAGTCGTGGAGGTGGAGACTCCGAAGGAGAAGCCCAGTTTAAACTAGAAAGTACTATTTGTCCAACCCCCGGGCAGGTAGTCAATGTTATCAGAGACGGGGGGCTGACCGATTTGGACTCGACTTCGGTCGGTTATAAAATCATGTCAAAACAAGGTTGGAAGACAGGCCAACCTTTAGGAAAAACCTTTAAAGGAATCTTAAAACCGATCATAGCACGAGGCCAGAGAGGGAGGGCCGGAATCGGATATCATACTGGCGAAGATGAAATTATATCAGAGCTGATTACAGCCCGATTTGATTTGCTATCAATGGAAAAGGTCGTGGAAGCACATGCCACAACAATGACCAGTACGGTCTTTAATGATGACCAAAGAAATAAAGAACTTATGGAAGGGCTGCGGCCTGATATAATTGTGATCTGTGAAGGACTTAGAATCATGGCTTTGTTAGATACGGGGTCAGAGATTACATGCATCTCAGAGGACTTATATGTGGAATTAAAATCGAAAAATGAGAAAGTCCCCGTGGTACCAGTCAAAGGGTTCCAAGTAAAGGGGGCTGTCGGTCAAAGATCGTCAAAAATAACTATACAGGTTCATCTTAAAGTTGAACTGACGAAGGGGTTTGACATGGAAATACCCTTTTTAGTGGTGCCAGGTCTTACAAGACCCATGATTCTGGGTTTTGATTTTATGTGCCAATATCAAATCCGAATCTTATTAGATAAAGCCGTTGGAATGTATGTCAGACGTGGCGTGGAGCCAGTATTTGTACCGTTTGCACATTATAAAGAGAGTTTAGAAACGAAAAAGCTAAATTCATTAAATTCTAATTCGATTAAAGGTGATTGTTTTGAAAACGCGAATTTGGACCGAACTGAGATCAAAACTGGAGCAGACATAGGGTCGGAGGGGATGGAGAAATTGACAGCTTTGCTGGACAAGTTTAACACGCTTTTTTCGGCAAAGTTGGGTCGAGCAAATTGTTATGAACATAAGATTGTTATGCAACATGGGACACCGATTGTTAAGCAATCGTATCCTATACCATACGCTTACAAAGCGAAATTGGAAGAGAAGTTAAATGAGATGAAAGAAATGGGGATAATCTCAAGACGATCAACGCCATACTCTAGTCCGTTGACGTTTACACTGAAAAAGGATGGTTCAGTGCGCGTTTTATTAGATGCGAGAGGGATAAACCAGTACATGGTACCCGAAACAGAAAAACCACCAATGCAATTGGATGTGTTGAACTCGTTTCACGGAGCGAAGTTTATTACTACCATTGATTTGAACAATGCGTATTTTCAGATACCAATAAACGAACAAGGGAAGCAATATACTGGCTTTACATTTAATGGGAAAAGCTATGTATACAATGTTTTACCGATGGGCTTAAGAACGTCAGTTGGAAGTTTCTCTCGAGCCATGGATGTGATACTGGGTCCTGAAGTTAGAGAGTTTTGTGTCAATTATCTTGATGACTTAGCTGTTATAACGACAGGGACTTTAGATACACATCTTGAGCATGTTGAAACAGTCCTACAGAAGTTGTTGAAAGCTGGACTTACTTGTAATTTACGGAAATGTGAATTCATTTGTAAGGAGGTAAAGATGTTGGGGTTCATTATTTCAACCGATGGGATAAGGACTGATCCTGACAAGATACGTGCGATACGCGAATTTCCAATTCCAAAGAAGGTAAAACAAGTTCGGGCGTTCCTTGGCTTATGCAACTTCTATAGACGGTTTATTCCGGATTATAATCGAAGTATAATGCCCCTCTGCGAGGTATTAAAAAAGGGACGCAGCTGGATATGGGGAGATGTTGAACATCAAGCATTTGAAGATCTGAAAAGGAGATTCATTAATACAATAATGTTACATCATCCAGACTTTACCAAACCTTATTATATCCAAACGGATTGTTCAGGAATAGGTTTAGCTGGAGTGTTGTTTCAGAAAGATGACCAAAGAAGCCCAAGGATCCTGGGATTTAACAGCAAAGCTTTAAGAGGAGCCGAACTTAATTGGACCACCACGGAACAGGAGTTCTTCGCAGTTATTAGCACAGTCAAGAAGTTCGAGACTTATCTCAGAGGGGCGAAATTTTGTGTACTAACTGACCACAAAGCACTCTTGTTCGTGCAGAATATGAAGTTATATAACAGCCGTATAACAAGATGGATATTATACCTTGAACAGTTTGATTATACTGTTGAGCATGTGGCGGGGCGATTGAACACAGCAGCAGATGTGCTCTCTCGATATTTGCCTAGTAGTGAGTTCATACAGGAAGAAAAAGCTGTATGCCCAGAGATAGCCTATCTGGGAACAAAACCTAATCGAGGTTTGAACGAACAAATCAAGCAACTAGATCGAATGCAAGAGGAAGATGAGTTTTGTGGCAAAAAGATCGAATTGACACAACAAGGCAAAAAGTCCAGATATTTTATAAAAGAAAATAAATTGTATATCCAGTTTGGAGAAAGAGAGGTGATAGTGTTGCCGGAAATTATGAGAGAGGAGTTGATCAAACAAGTGCATCTAGAAATGGGTCACCAGGGAGCCTATAAGGTTATCAAGTACATTAAGGACAGGTTCTTTTGGCCCAATTTGGCAAGGCAAGTTAAGAAGCAAGTTAGAGGATGTCATATTTGTCAGTTAGCAAAATGCAACAATTTCAAATATGTGGGACCATGTAAATCAATAGTTACGCAGAATGGGGACTTGGTAATGGCAGATTTGTATGGACCACTACCTTCAGGGGTGTTTGGTTTTCAGTACATTCTGGTTGTCCAGGATTCCTTCAGTAAATTTGTGAAACTATTTCCGCTAAGAAAAGCAACGGCGAAAGCTTGTATCACCAAAATGTTGCAGTTTACGGAGATAATTGTACCCAAAGTAATCATGACTGATAATGGAAGGCAATTTAACTGTAAACTTTGGAAAGAAACATTAAATGGAATAGGTGTAAAGACCGTCTACACCACGATAAGAAATCCTCGACCAAACACAACTGAAAGGGTGAACAAAGAACTGGGACGGATGTTTCGAACATACTGTCATGAAAAGCATTCTAGTTGGGCCACTAGATTACCTGAAATTGAAGTACTATATAACAATACTAGACACGATAGCACTGGGTTTACGCCGTGTGAGATCTTGTATGGAAGATCGATCAACTTCTCATTTGACGAAGATCTGCAAGCCCAAAACTCAGCCTTAGATGTGGGAGAGCTGATAAGAAATGAAGTTCGAATGAATTTGGAAAAGCAAAGCAAATATCGGAGAGAGAAGTTCGATAGGAGCCACAAGTTGATGCAATATCATATTGGAGACCTAGTCAAAATTCGGCGGCTAAATATTTCTAACAAGTTGCAAAAACACATAAGCAAATTTGATTTGTTATACGAAGGACCTTATCGGGTTGCTTCCGTCCCCTTCGACAATGTGTATGTTCTGGAGGATCTAGAATCGGGTCGAATTCGAGGAAAGTATAATGCTATACATTTATCCAAATATTATAAATAAAAATATTTGTCTTAACTAATTATTGTGAATTGGAAATGATGAAAATCAAACTAATTATTGTGAATTGGAAATGATGAAAATCAAACTAATTATTGTGAATTGGAAATGATGAAAATCAAACTAATTATTGTGAATTGGAAATAATGAAAATCAAATTGATTATTGTGAATGTTTAAAGTTGTTGTTGCAAATGATTGTAAATATTTACTTTTTAATGCCTGATTATTGTGAATTAAAATTGTGCTATAAGAAACTTGAATAAGTACAAGTGCACTGAGTAGTGTTATGCTAAATGTTAACGTGGTTAACATACACGATCCCTGTGATTAATAAATATTTAAATTGAAATGTCAGAATTATAAAGAAAGGCGACATGCAACGTCTTTATTGTATCAATTTACTTGGGAGTTTTGGGTTACAAAACCCCCAAGTACATTGAAACAATGGAATATGTATAACATATTCAAATTTGTACTTAGTAGGTAAGTGAATTGTAAAGATTAAACACTGAACTCAAGGTTGGTAAATCAGTGTCTAATCTAAGAGAAAAATTGTTTATAATAATAAAACAAGAAAAAAAAAAAAAAACTGTTGAATAAAAGGATAGCCGTTGGCGACAGGGAGTGGCACAATCAAATCGATTGTGGAAGATCGAATTTAGTACAAGTTGAAAAAAGACTAAATTCGAGTAGCATATTAAGTAAGACAAAGGTGGGACTTATGTCCGCGTCTCACCAGGTCATTAGCTTGGACTAATGAAGATTGTGAAACAATCGAAGTGTTTGTTGGGGAAGGAGGCGGCCACTTAGGGAAGAGTAGGAAATCAGAATTAATAGGTTAGAATTTAGGATAGGGACGTAGAGTTAGGTACTGTAATGTTTTGTATTATTAGTAGATAATTGTGTTTGTTAGGAAAAGGAATAGAATTTATGTCATTTAGGGATTATTAGTGTTATAGTATCAGTAGTTAGGTAGTCAAATAAATTTTATTCAATTTAGGGATTTTAAGAGTTAGATTTAGTATAGGTAGGGAAAAATCACGAAGGCATAAAAGGAGAACTATAAGTACCCTGCAAAGGGGAAACAGAAATAGTTCTCTATTTTTTTGAGCTGAAAATAAATAGTGTCATTGTACTATAATAATAAACAATGGAAAAGCGAAATATTTGATGATGAAGATTGGGAGAAGGAAGACCGGAAACGGTCTTCAACAATTATTGTAACAATGTCGACTTATTTAGCGATGTCTCAGGGGCCTCTACGGCTTCGGATGTATATCACAAAAAGCTAAATTCAGAAGTCGTTTAAAAGCTGGGTGTCGAGCGTACTGACGATTGTATCGTTTACGTTTTCGATGCTCTAGCGAATTGCGCGTCAACTACAAGGTTAGTGGCGGTTTGTCATTTTACTGTGGAACTCATCTAATTCCGGGCGGAATCGTTTTTGTCTTGTTGATGGTAAACAAATGTTTTCAGTGAGTTCGACAAACTCGCAGGGTTAATTGGCTTAACACTTGGGTCGTTGCAATGGAAGAGAAGTAGTTGCAAGCAAGTGAATGATGCACATTGTGCACATTAACGAAGAACTTTTAAGTAAGTCTTCGAAAACTGATGAGGGGATCAGTAAGAAGAGATGGTTATTGTTCCACAGTACCTCGAGCGAGGGAAATAATAGATGGATCAATATTGATGAAGAGAGATGGTTATTGAACTACAGTACCTCGAGTGAGGGAAATAATAGTTAGTTCAAGTTGTAAAACACACAATCCTATTGAATGAAATTTATTGCACCTAAGGGTTAAAAGGTAAACCTATGTAGAACAACGTGTGTCTGTTGTATGGCATAGAAAAGGTTGATTGGAAGTTTTAGATGAAGGGAATTTTAGCTATTTAAAATTTTTCTTCATAAATTCCGTCAAATTTTGGGGGCTGGATGTAACCCCACAACCCTAATGTAAAATAAAACTATGTCTAACAACGTGTGTCTGTTGAATGGCATAGAAAAAATCGAAATAAGGCTGAATAAAAATCATGGCGCGGAGCCGAAAATTTTATGTTTCCTAAAAAGCGAATTATTTATATGTGGCTGAGAGCAGACGATGCCAACGAACGAGCAATAGCTATCCCTGTGCATGGGAACTCCGAATACAAGGTTTAAAACCGTATTTGGACATTTTTCACTTCCGTTATACGTTCTTGTATTGAACTTTTTCGAATAACTCAAAAACTAAAAGAGATAGCGCCAAACTAAGAGCATATGTGTGATGCCGAGACCGACTTACATCTATATTGTGAGTTTCAGCAAAATTGGGAAACTTTGTTGGAAAATCCGTGTTGACCTTACGCGTACCGTCGATGCGACTCTCCAATATATGTATGGGGAAGGCAGCCGTCGGCCAGTGATGGTCGGAGGCGACAAGTATTAATGATAAAAATCATAATATGTTAAAGTTTGGATATTGACTGAAAAGTTCAATATAGGTTTGGAAAATATGAAAATATTTGCTATAACCAAAGTTACAGGCGCTGCTAAAAACTTCCCCTGTTCGTCTCTTACGCCGCCTAGCTTGAGACGACGGCATCCTGAGAGGCAAAGGGGGCACCCTTAAACCTTTATTGACTAATCCAAACTAACCAGTGTGGTCTGCACATCCTGGTAGAATATATTATGGTGGCTGAGTGGATGATGCTAGATAGCAGATACAGACGCCGGCTGGAGCCTATACCTCTAGAGTTACTTAACAGAGGACAAGCATACTTAGACCATCGGCCGCAACGCATTATGGATCTGGAACCTCTCACGAATCCGCGTTGTCTCCAATGCCGCTGTCCTAATAAGAACCACCTCACGTGTCGCCCAAGCACGCAGAATGGGGAGAGGAAATGGCAAAGGCCCATCCGCAATGTATTCTAACTATTAACGAGGGCCATGACTAGGGAAGAGGATTCGCGACCCTTTACCCCGGACATGGGCACTCAAAACCATGTCTGACGCTTGAAGATGTGGTATACCCGTCATTAGCTGATGTTGACACTGCATGCCCAGCTCTGAACCGCTGATTGATCGAGACGCATAGAGCAACTTGAATACATATTCGCCGATGGGACTTGTCCACATCTGTGCGCTGTGGACCTCAAGATGCTTAGTATCGATGAAGGTCTTTCAAGTATTACCCCCGGTAGTGGCATCGGCGAAGGCTAATGACTCCTCTGAGACGCAAGTCTGCGGAGCGACTTTCTGTGAAGTTTTCTGCTCTGGACGTGAAGCTGCTCGAGTTATGCTCTAATTAATGTATAATCACAAAGCAGAATAAGACCCGAATATCGTAAAGCGATATCAGTGCATATGATTGTAAATGCATCTGCTAAATGGGCTTTGGTGAATGAATCTATGACCACATGCTGCTGTGGCTTAGATCACGCTAGACAAGGGATAGTTATGCAAGCCCAAAAGAGTAGTGTCCCCAAAAGGACCGGGTGCATATAGCACCGTTCCCTTCAGAGAAATATTGTTGCACTCAGCGAAGGGAACATGGAGCATACTCGAACCAGTGGATCAGTTCGGCAGGAGATGAGCAGAGAGTTGGGAGTTATTTAATATGTTTAAATAAGTATTTAAATGTATATATAAGGGGTTATATTCCCTTCACTCCCATCGAACGCAATACGTCGGACACTTCGGTGGAAGACCAGGATTAGCCTCCTAAAAGGTTACCACAGCGGCTCAGCCGTATCGGGAACGCTACGGCTAGTATCGATTGGACGTAGTCCACTAGCTTCGGCTTACCACGAGAAGCTTATGCTTTCAACGAAGAGACTTTGGTCTCCAACCAACGCTTAAGGCGCACCGGTCGGACCAGAGTCCGCTGTAGACCATCCTTCGGGATTGTCTATTTTTTTAACCTTTTCCTACACCTTTGTGGTGAGGGGAGGTCAGGAGCGTTCTGGAGGACAGAATGGGCAGTGTCTCACAGAGAGCGCGTTGGCGGGGCGTTTATTCTCGCTCGCCTCGTAAATGCTTTAACAGTTGGTTTGCTGTAAAGGTGTGAGCGTCTCGGGTCTTTGCTTCTGAACTGTTGTCTTGCTCGGGATCTGGGGTCTAGCAATCAACTAGCTGAAGGAACTAAAACTAGTTCCTTCGTCAGGGCTGGATCTTGCTGGATCTTGCTGGATCTCTTGTGGGATGGTAGTATGGAAGACACAGAGAGATTATGTAACTGTATTTTTCAATACGGTTGACATAGCTTAAGGAAAAGGTTGCCCAGGGCGAGGGCAAGAGTGGCCGTCTCCGAGCAGTATCATTAGAGAGACTTGGAGCACGGCTATTCTGTTGAGGAAGAGAGACTCAACGAAAGTTCTTATGAGAACTAGAAGCTCATAATGAGCTAGAGCTTCCAAGGAAGCTCAGGTCGATAGAAGACCAAAACCTGGGGCGATACGCTATGTAGGAAATACATTGTTCATTCAATGATATTTCCTACTTTTTATAACTTCCCTGATGATCGAGCAGGGAGGAATTGATAGCTAGGAATTACATAGATGTTGTACAGAGACACTTTGTTTAATTTCGTAGTTAGAATGCCCAAGAAAAACGAGCTCACTGTAATCTTCTAAAAGAGCTTGGGTTACTCACACAAAGTAGTACGATTCCGCTACTAGATGATCATTGGCCAATTTTAATTATTATAGAGATCAAGTGTGCAGTTACACTATGATTCACATCAAAGAATTTATCGCCCGTCAGTTTATGTTCATCAATTCAATATATTTCACATCAAATAAATTACTTTACTGCAAATAAACAAATTGTTTAACAAAACTAGTATTAGAAATAATTAGATAAAAATAAATAAATAAGTGGGGACATTTTCACACACGGCCATCTGATACCAAACTAAGCAGAGCTTGTACTATGGGTACCAGACAACTGATATACATTACTTGAATAGACAGACACAAGGCAAACACAAGTGCTCATCACACGAATGTTTGCCCTGGGCGGGATTCGAACCCGCGACCCTGTGCGTCGGAGGCAGGAACACTACCACCTGAGCTACGGAGCCGTCAAATTCGAAAATAAACATCAAGTGTACTATATCTAATACTTTAAACGAGCAATTCTTGTATATACCTATATATATATAATGAGAATCTCGGAAACGGCTGCTACGATTTCGATGAAATTTGGTATATAGGGGGTCTCGAGGGCGATTAATCGATCTAGCTAGCTTTTGTTTTTGGTAAAACAGAATTTCCCCATGTTTTCGTGCTTAAAAGAATTTGTACGCCATATCATTAAAAGAGAAGGTTAATTTCACCGCTAGCCACAACGACGCGGTGGCTCTGTTGGGGAACCGGGAGGCAATGAAACCGAAGGTCAGACGATCGAATCCACATGAATGTACTTTTTATTTTTTTGTTCATGTTTCTTTTTTTGTATGTTAACTTTTTAATTCTTTCATTTAGTTATTTAAATACAAAAATGACAGAAATAAAAATTTCTTATTTAGTACCTTATTTTTCGTGTTCTAAATTTTTTCCAACAGATAGAGCAATTTTTATAGGTATGTTTTTTTATTTATTACTTAACGTCGTCGTCGTTGTTATTACTTATTTTTTCATTTACTTAGTTCAATTAAAATACCTTTACAGAAAATCACTTCGTTTTTCTTACACCGAAAGTTCTGCAACAGATGGCACTACAACTCACATAGTGACGAAATTTTCTTCTAAAAAAGCATTTAAAAGTATTTTCAGTTATTTTTTCAGATATGTAACACAGAAATGGAAAATGCTATTTTATCCACGGAGACGTTATTTAATCCACGCAACCTCAACAAATTCAATTTTATATTACTACTAGCGCTGCCTTTACCACTGTTAGGCATGGGAATAATAATTTATTTTCCTTTCTGAATTCTATCCAAATTCAGATCCTAATTTATTGGCAATGCAGGGAAATCTATTTTTACTAAAAATTAAACCTAGCTAGATCGATTTATCGCTCCCAAAACCCCATATAATGCTAAATTTCATCGAAATTATCCACGCAACCTCAATAAATGCAAATTTATATTACTACTAGCGCCGCCTGAAGTGGCCAAAATTGGAACTACTGCTAATAAGTTGGTACTGGTAGGTTAGTTGGTATGGGAATAATTTATTTTCCTATAATAATCCTTTCTGAATCCTATCAAAAGTCCCATCCTATTATTTTATAATACATAATATATTCTTTTCCTCGTTTTACTCGGGCCATCTGATGGAAAACTTACAAACCACCAAAAAAATTATCAGAATTTTTCTTTCATTTTTGTATTTAAATAACTAAATGAAAGAATAAAAAAATATAAAATAAGAAACAAACGAAAAAAGAACAAAGAAATAAAAAAAAATATATTTGTCGAGATTCAAACTGCAAACTCGCGGTGTCCCGACTGAGCCAAAATTACCTTTCTATATTTCAATGATATCGCGTATCAATTCTTTTAAGCGGCGGATCGGCGTAATGCGCACAAGTGTGCTCCTTTTCAAGCGGCAAAGTGCGAAAGGCCCTCGATAAGTGTGGCCCGACCCTAATTAACATAACTATAATATAATACCTTCTGGAATTCAGTGCCGAAGCTGTTGAGCGAAATACTTTTCTTGCTGAGGTCAATGTTGGTAGGCTTGATGCGACGCTTCTCCGCACGCAGCGAACTCGATTTGCGACCGGATTGCTACAAACAATACAAATTAACATGTTTTGGTTTGTAGAAAAGTTATAAAACGGGCCATGTAGACCGATAGTTAATGCAATAATGAGGAGCAATGCTATCGATAGTATTGCTGCTTATCAATAGTATTGCACTAAAAGAACTATCGATATCTTGGGTACATGTTTTTAGCGTTCAACTATCGATTGTAAAACCACGTAAAACTATCGATTTTTCGGCAACACTAAGACACTGCATTGAAAGCCATATTTAGGTAGAAAAATTATTCGACATAGCGCTTGCCTTGATCAAGACTATTAGGCACAAAGCATAGTACATTACTGCCGCGGCCGCAAAATTAGTTATTGTTGGACGAGTCCAGCAAAAGTTATTGCGGCCGAGGCCTGTATAGTGCTTTTCTCTGAAATACGCGAGAAAATTATGAAACACAAAAAAAAATTACCCCATAAGAACCTTGGATTTGGATGTGTACTCGTATCGTACTAATAAGTTCTAACCTTTATCACTTTAACCTCTACTTCGACTACTTGAACCATTCATTGTCGTAATATTTCCCTAATCCAATGATTAGTTAACTCAATCATAAAAAATAAGTAACAAAATAAATACATAGTACGATAAAAATAAAAGCGGCGAAAATTACAAACAAACCGCCATATTGTACACTTTTCTTTTTTTTGTTCTGTGCCAGTGTCATACAGAGCATACAGCCAACTCCAATCACTACGATTCGTGTACGATTCATATACAATTTGAATTTAGAACAGTATGCTGTAAAAAGATTCAAAAACATTGAAATTTCTAGACGAAGCCGGCCTAGGCCATTTGAGGGCACATTCCTGGCCGCTGTTTTGTATGGGGCAATGTTTCGTCGACAACCGACCTCACAAACCCTGGTGTCAGTGTTATAGAGCCGCTAAAGGAGTTGACTTGGCTCGTGTAACGACTAGATAGTAGCTGGGACCAACGGCTTAACCTGCCTTCCGAAGCACGGTATCATTTTTCTTTTCGGACAATCAGGTGATTCAGCCTGCAATGTCCTAACCAAACTGGGGAAAGTCTCAGAAAGATATTTTTTCTTGACAGTGTCCCCACCGGAAATCGAACCCGGAACCTCCGTAATGGGCGTCGAAATCTCGACTACTCGGCCACGGAGGCTGTTAGACGATAAAGAAGACTCACGCTCTCGCCAGATTTATTTGCTTCGTTGGATTTGTCAGCACTCGCATCCAGGTCTTCGCTGTTCCTGCTGTCCCTCTTCTTCCTCTTTTTATGGCTGGTGGTGGACACTGAGAGGAAGTCCCCCAGCGTGGCGTCTTGCCGCGACGGGCGCCCCCGGACTTCGCCCCCGGCCAACACGGGACTGCGAGTGCTAATGGTAAAATATTACATTATGATGGGAGTGTGGTAAGGTGGTTATTATAAAAGAGATCATGTGTCTACATTAAAGCACGGGGTCTCATTCCTTAGTACGGAAATTTTGTTCTAAATTAGTGATGACATCTAGTGACAACATTGGCACTACGTAGAGTCTAAGCAATCGTTATCATTTGCAGCGCTATCTATCGTCTAATAGTTATATTGTTTGTGACATATCACACATACAGCGACATCTATTATCTAATAGTTGTAATATTAATCAAACTTGGCTCTTGACACAGCGATGTGTTGTTCTTGCATTCAAACATTTTTAATGTTTTTGGATAGTAGTAACGATTTTTGAAAAGATTCAAATAATAGCAAACAGAAAACAATAAAAGAAGTATATTTATAATAAAGGTGCTCTCAAGGTCGTCAACTTGGCACTAGATGGCATATCTGCGCAATTTTGTAGGTCAGTGCGCACGTAGCACCATCTAGTGAGCTAATAGAGGAAACAAAATAGCCCGAAGAATAGCCCGAGTTTTGAGGGTACAGTTTTTTTGTATGAGATGAGGCATCTGTACGTAGTATTATATTATCTGTGATTAAAGTCAAGACAATTTTATTACAAAAACATATTCTAATAATGTTCTAAAGGCTAGCAGAGTTAAGAAATAATGGGGGATTTTCTGACAGCTCTTTAAAAAATAAAAATAATAGTCCTAATTAAGACGATAGATGGCGCCAGGTGTACTTCTAGATTCCTTTTTTAAATGCTTTTATGGCTCTGGGTGACTCGCCGGATTTCTTCAGATCCACGAATCGTCAACGCCATCTATCGAAGTTTTATGAACTATTTTTTTTTTTAATTGGCTGTCGGAAAATCCCCCATTGCACTAGTGCTTTACGGCACAAAATGTTGTGTCGTGTGATATAGTAAAACTCTAAATAAATTCAATTTCGCTAGGATTCATCTATTAGAAAAAAAAGAGACGGGAAATAATGTTTTTAGGACTGTTAAACATCGTATTTGGAACTATTGATAAAAAAAAAATCTTAATGACACTAGTATTTATTAGATAGGTATCAAATATAACGAACTCACTCCCTCGGGCTACTGCAAGCTGATTCGTTTTTGTACGGAGTGCTGGTAGCTAGTGCGAGGCGGTCCATCCCTGCTGCGATCCTAGCTTCATCAGGCGACGCCGGGTCTTTGCTCTTGTCTTCCGAGAATAGCTTCGTCTTCACCTGAGGAATGATCGGTATGATCAACAAGTCACAATAGGGGATCGGACTACTTTATTTTTATTTTATAAATCCAAACTTGTTAGTTTCTGCTATCGAACACTAAAAGAATTTTTGCTCTTCTTTTCTTCTGAATCTTTAAAATTGACCGAGTTATAAAGGTTTGAAATTCAAGATTAGACAGAGAGGCACATACCCACTTGTGACGTCATTTGTTAGTAACGCCATATCTGTCTCTTTCAAAAACGATTTTTTGTAATGGCAAATTCCATCGAAACTTTAAAAAATCACTGTAAATGCGTTCATCAACCGATTCTGTTTTTTTTCTTCGCGAATCGTCTGCTATAATCTATATTTTAAAAATAATTCATAAAGTATGGTGAACAGTCCGATCCCCTATTGTTTGAGAAAAGTTTTATGGTCAATTTTCAGAAATATTTTGGGGCGTGAAAGATACAGATAAGAACAGTACATTACTGTCGCGGCCGCATTATTAGTTATTGGTGGACAAGGGTACGTTTATTGTGTACGAGTCCAGCAAGAGTTATTGCGGCCGAGGCTTGTATAGTGCTTCTCTCTGAAATATGCGAGGAAATTATAAAATACTAAAAATATTGTGGTAGGTACCCTGGATTTTGATGTCTTCTTGTATCGTACTAAAAACTTCTTGAACCATTCATTGTTATAATATTTCCCTAATTCAATGATTAGTTAACTTCATCATGATAAATAAGTAAGAAAATAGTACGATAAAAATAAGAGACGAAAATTACAAACCGCCATATTGCATAGTTTTCTTTTTTTTGTTCTGTGCCAGTGTCATACAGATCATATAGCCAACTCCAATCACTACGATTCGTGTACGATTTATATAAAATTTGAATTTAGAACATAAAAGAGTATGCTGTAAAAAGACTCAAATACATTGAAATTTCTAGGCGAAAGTTACTTTGCTGGCCTAGGCCATTTGAGGGCACATTGCTGGCCGCTGTTTTGTATGGGGAAATGTTTCGTCCAAAAATGAGTTACTTCGCAGACTGTTTTTTGGCAGTAATGATCACATTTTCGAGCGTGTCGGAGAAAAAAATTTGCGGGCCAAACTAAAACAGAAGTAATCCCCAGCACGGCTCAAGAGCAGTCATAGGTTTTAAAGGTCCACTACCAGCACAAGGGAGCCGGAGTCAATCAGCGAGGAAACAGATCTGGCGTACAAAAGTAGTTACGGCTACAGAAACTTTGCTGCCAGGACACGAATAGGTAATATACATAAAGTTACAGGGCTCGAGGATATATATTAATGGATATATATCATGATATATATCCGATATATATCAAATGACGTTAAAAATTGTTAAAAAAAACTGTTATTGTAAAGTAATTTTTTGCAGTTTGCTACTGTGTATTTCTACTTCCCACATACATACTCCCTAATAGTAAGTTTTAACCTTAAATGGGCATCTCACCGGCGATTGATTGATTGATTAATGGCGTCAATCACGTCAGTGCAATACACGAGAAATTCCGTCACGAAAAAGTTTTTTTTTTGTGTTTATTCTATTTTATTTTACTATTTATTGTACACAATAGATGACAAAAATACAATTACATTTGAAAAAACGACACAACAGGCCTGCTTATTGCTAAAGAAATATCTTCCAGCAGACCCACACCTATCTATTATTTTTTTACAATTGACAAAGTGCAGAAACGATTTTAGTTCATTATTGTGTATTGTATTAAATAAATTTTGTATTTATAGAATATAACTGTTTATTAAATGATGATTTTTATCATAAATAAATCAATAAAAACATTAAAGTGTCTTTTTTCTAATTTATTAGGTTTATAAAACACATGCAAACAGTAAACATAAATAATACAACAAAGGCTGCCATACGAAATGGATATATATCATAAATATCCGATATTTTGATATTTATGATAAATATCGGATATTTTCGAACCCTGGAAAGTAAACAAAATTAGAATCCTGACAGTCAAAACAGAATCGAAATTGATCGAAAAACAAACTAGATATACCTAACATTATTAAACAAATATATCTGTCCCTCTAACGAAAGCAATTTTTTTTTATGGTGGACGTATGGCCCGGGTGACATATAACGTCACATGTCACGTGGAAGCTCACTGTCTAACCATCAACTTTGAAGCCTTACAACCCTGTTTCTGAGCAAGACATTTGAAAAATTATATTTTAGGTGTTTATCTGGAACTTGAAATATGTCGATAAATGAATTTTAAACAAATGTGCATATTCCCTATTGCATTGGCCGATTTGGAATTCGCTAAACCGCTTGCGTACCAAGTTAACCGCTGCAAAGAAAATATGGCAAAAAGAATTATAATATTTTCATCAATATCAAAATTCCCAAATTGAAGTACCTTTCTTCCTGACCGTTTCTTCTCTCCATTGGGCGAGTGGTGAGGTTTCGTGGGAGTGTCAGCGGTCGGATCTGAAGCTGTTCTTCTGTGCACACGACCCTCACTACGCTCCGGAGTAGCGCAGACCACTACTCTTGCTCCGCTGTCATTTTCCACAATACTGTAATAGCCAATAACGTACCTACACTTTCTGTGTGTAAGATAAATGATATATTAATTCAAAGTTGTTGGTGAGAAAGAAGCTATTTAGAACTGATCAGGTTCAGGGTTGACTACAATAAGATTCTCTAGGGTTGGCACTATATCACTAAATCTGTTCCCATCAAATCATAAATAAATATAGCATATTTTTTTTTTTTCTAATTTTTAATGAGGCTTCAATCACCCTAAGTGACTATGCCAGAAAATGAAATCATTAGAAAAATAGGAACTTTGGGGAAGAATCGTTGGGCAGGAGTATTGGAGTCTGGTACAGGACCATCCAGGGGAGTCCTAGCTGGACACCGTGGTTCAACTGTGCCAGTCTCACAAGAAAAATACTTGTTGCTGCACTCCGGCTGCGTTCTGGACACATACCAACAAATAGATTCTATCACTTGATGCGTATTAGATCTTCTTCATTATGTCTCACTTGTAACAAAATAGAGGATTTATTAAATATAGCATTTAATTACTGTGAAAAAAATTACATACATCCGGTGCCACAGAGCCATTATTTCTTGTGTCTGTAAAATCTGATCATGAGCATTGTCAATTGCAAATTCTAAAAACAAACGGACCAAAATTTTCCTGACAGTTATTTTTATAATAAAAGGAATTAAATCTTGCTAATTCAGAATAATGGCAGCAGTCAATCAATCAATCAATCAATCAATCAGTCAATCAATCAGCCTTATTGCAAACCACTGCTGGCCTCCCCAAGAGCATGCCAAAGCAATAAAATGGCAGCAATACAAAACTACAACTTTATTGTAAATCTAGATAATATCTGCAGTTTCAGATTCAGTCCGGCAATAAAAACTCCAAAATATTCTTCATAAAAACAGATCAGCTGATCAAATCAATTTGCAAGAAGTTAAAAAAATTTAGAATATTGAAAACTTGATGAATTACCAAGATATTTTATGGTTTAAGATCTTTATTTCTCAAAAGTACTACAGAAATTCACTCTCTGAGAAACACAACACGATATAAAACTTAAAACTAACACATGGAGTGGGCGCCACTCCGGGCACTGGGCACAATTATTTTACTTAGTAAATAGGCTAAGTAGGTATCTATTAAGGTAGCAAGACACTATTATTTATATACGTGTTATATTAACTATCTACTAAACAATATTTTCATTTATTTTACATTATTTAAATATATTTTTTTGACTGAGCGAGCTATGCACCTCCATTTCAGCTTGGACAAAATTGCTTTTGTATGTCCATCTGTCCAACTGTTCATTTGTCTGTTTGTTCCACTCTACAGGTTGCGTTTCTCAACCAATTATCGTGAAATTTTGTGAGCGGGTTCAATAAAATATATTTTTTGTCAAGTCGGTTTATGGAAATTAGAGCCACTAGTTTAATATTAAATTTGTGGACATCTCACACAATATTATTATGTTTTAAGATTTTTGTGGTTGTTCACTACACTAAAATTTTTGAGTATCTCAGACACAGCTACCTGAGCCCAAACTAAGAACTATGGTCAAAGTCAAATTAATTTATTTCCATAGGATGTTATTACATCACCTAGATCCATCATTACATTTTTTTTTTGTTCGTGGCACTAGTTAACTTTGTGCCAATGTCAAGTTTAAAAGGTAGGGAAACTAAAAATATTAAATGACAAAAGAAAAACGAAATAATTTTGTATAATAGTTAGGTAGGTAAATAATTAATGCATGCATAAATAGGACATAAGCAAGTATTTATAAGAAGAGAATTAAATTTTAATATCATTACTTACAATAAATGAAGATAAAACATTACAAAAAATTAGGAAAGGGAACTTGGAGACTGGAGACTGGACTTGGAGAAGAGAGAAGAATGGTCATATAAAGAACAAGAGAAAAAAATATGATCCAGATCGCCCACATCCGATCCACAATCACAAACATCTGAATTTACAATACGTAATCTCGCCAAATGGGAAGGTATGCACACATGACCCAATCGCATTTGAGTTATGATTGAAGTTATAATTTTCGAACATTTAACTTTTGAGAACCATGGTTTGGAAGGAATAGTTGGCTGTATATTAAAATAAGACTTTCCCTTTAACTGACTGGTTTCTATGGGCGTGAGACAGCTGACATACGTACATAAATAAATATTTATATAGATTAACAACATTAAGACAAACACAAGTGTTCATGACACGAACCCGTGACCTTGTGCTTCGTAGGCTGGCGTGCTACCAACTAGTATACGGAGCGTTGTTTAGTTTTGCCGAGAGTTCATAACTGATTCGGTGACTATACCTCTCAGTTTCAGCCCGTAGATACGAGAGGAAGTACGCGGTGAACTCGTTCCGGCCACAACGCCATAGAAGACAGTCTTCTCCGTCTTCCTGCATCGATACAACACACAAAATCATATAAAGTTACAACTAAAACTAAGTTCAAAGATTGTTAGAAATACGTCCGTTTTCTAACCTCCAAGTTGTCAGAACGAAGCCAGTTTAGCAACAATTCCAGATCTAGTTGACCGCTGAGGACACTTTCTAATATTTTATCAGGCATTTTTAGTGTACAATTTTGTTTATAATAAAGAAAACACTGGAAATCAGCTGCGCGGTAAAATAAATGCGATGAGAGATATGACTGACATATAATAACTTTACTCTTTGGACTGACACTACACTTTTTTTTTGTTATGGCACTAGATTAACTTTGTGCCAGTGTGTTTATGACTGACACGGGAAACCTTCATGACCGAACCGCCCCTGTTTTTGAACGCCACGTTTTTGATGTACATGGTTTACAATGAATACGCATTCATTCAATATGAGGATGCCTAAAAAGTTGCATCCAAAAACAGGTCTGTTCATAAAGTGCTCGTGCAGTTTTGAACACAACT
This sequence comes from Carpatolechia fugitivella, assembly GCA_951230895.1. NCBI lineage: Eukaryota > Metazoa > Arthropoda > Insecta > Lepidoptera > Gelechiidae > Carpatolechia > Carpatolechia fugitivella. The sequence goes on along the minus strand of OX579671.1, from coordinate 927,577 downwards.
GTTTTGGTACGCCGCGTTTTTTTTTTTTTTTTTTTTTTTTTTATGGCACTAGAATGACTTTGTGCCAGTGTCAAGTTTTTTATTGTTAAAGCTAGGGAAACTTATCTACGCGAAATAAAGTAAAGGATAGGCAAGAAAAAAGGAAAGTTAGGTTAATTATAAAGTAGATATCAATAAAAACATATAACGATACGTATTATACATAATATTAAATTTTTATATTATTGTAAGTAATAAAAGATGATAATATGTTGCAATATAATAAAGGATACATTATAAGGCATGATATTCGGGTAGGAAAAGGAACATGGAGAGACTGGAGGGATTCATATAAATAAGAACGATTATACCGGGAGCAGGCGAAGAAAATATGATCTAAGTCACCAACCTCAACACCACATTGACAAATATCACTATCAACAATACCTAGTCTCGCAAGGTGGGATGGAGTGCATACATGTCCCAGACGCATTCTTGTTATAATTGAGGTAACAATTTTACTGCACCTAGCTTTGAAAAACCATGGTTTAATAGGAATAGACGGTTGAACATTGAAGTAAAATCTTCCTTTTGACTGACTGCTTACTCCCCATAGACTATTCCAAGATTCTCGGAGATAGACCCTGGGCAGAGCAACCAAATCATGGCAATAATTTTTAAAAGGAACCAAATCTCCATCTTGTACAGCTTCCTTAGCTAACTGGTCGGCCTTTTCATTCCCCATTATGCCACAATGACTGGGAACCCAAGCAAATATTACAGAGTATCCTCTTACAACGCATTGATGAAGTTTACTGCGAATTTCAAACACTACTGGGTAAAACGGTTTCATTTTAAAAGGGAACTTGTTAATAGTTTGAAGGGCACTTTTTGAGTCTGAGAATATAATAGATTTATCAAGTTTTAGCAGTAAAATTAACTCTACAGCTTTTAAAAGAGCAAAACACTCCCCAGTAAAAACTGAGGACTCAGGGGGCATTTTAATTTTTTCTATCAATTTATATTGAACATAATAAATAGCAACTCCAACACATTCTCCGCCAGGAGACTTAGATGCATCAGTAAAAATATGATTCCATTTCTGCCAATTTTCTTCGTCAATTCGAGATAAGAAATTAAAGTTAGCTCCTACATCATGCTTATAAACATTAAGGTCATAACGTACTTCAGGGGAATACAGTAAAGTTTCTAAACTAGATTCAAATATAGGTAAGGATAAAGTACGATGAATTCGAGAATGAATGGATATAAATTTTCGATAGCTTTTAACAAGACAAGGTACAGATTTATGGCGCCAATATGGAGATGTGTCAACATGTTCGTGAAGAGCAATAAGTTTTTGATGGAGAGGATGATTCAAAAATTGCATTGACTTAAATAAAAATCTGTCACTAAGGAATTGGCGTCTTAGCTGAAGAGGAGGTTCACAACACTCCACTTGTAAAGCATTGACTGGACTAGATTTCATGCTACCAGTAATAATTCGTAATGCTTTTGATTGAATGACATCTAATTTTTTAGTACCCATTACACTGCCACCCTCCAATAAAAACGTCCCATAATCCAATACTGACCTTATGAGGGCATTATAAAAAAGTTTCATTGAGAAGGGATGAACCCCCCACCATACCCCAGATAAACATCTAACTATATTTAGTAAACGTTCACATCTAGCAACTACATACTCGTAATGGGGTATTCCAGTAAGTTTGCTGTCGAGGATAACACCCAAGAACTTAGCATTAGTGGCAACCGGTAAAGGGAGACTGTTGTATGTAATATTAATGGAAGGAGGTATGCGTCGTCTGCTAAATACTACTACTGAACTTTTGGACGTGGATAATTCCAAACCATTGCAATCCAACCAAGACTTCAACAGGTTAAGGGAAGAGGATAATTTGTTGCAAGCATGATCTAAAGAAGCATCCGACGAATATAAAAGTAAATCATCGGCGTATTGTAAAATATTTACAGAGCTATTAAGTGCTATTTCTAAGTCATACGTGTAGATGTTATATAACAGCGGACTAAGAACAGAACCTTGTGGTAAGCCTTTAAAAAGAGTGCGAGATACTTTCGTGGTATCATTTATGTTTATAGTTATGGTCCTCTGAGATAAAAGATTGATGATAAAATTTACTAAAACTATGGGTACTTTCAAATTTAACAATTTACTTTTAAGTATTGTAATAACAACATTATCGTAAGCTGCGGAAATATCTAGAAAAGCTGCTACAACCGACTTATTAGAAGAAAAAGCAATGCGTATATCTGTAGTAAAAATGCTAATATTGTCCATTGTGCACTTAGCTTTCCGAAATCCAAATTGACTGTTAGCCAAAAATTTATTGTGTTCAATATACCACTCAAGTCGATTTTTTACCAGATGCTCAGCAATTTTAGCGAGAACAATGGATAAAGCTATAGGTCTAAAAGATGCTGCATCGTGCAAAGGTTTGTGGGGTTTTTTAATCGGTAATACTTCCTGAGACTTCCATGAAGGAGGAATATTTCCAGACAATAATATTGAGTTTATTATGTCGAGATAATAAGACAAAGCACGGTCACCTAGGTGGGATAGGAAGGAATACGGGATACCGTCTTCACCTGGAGAAGAATCTTTAACACTAGAGAGTACACCTCTCAACTCATACATCGTGAAAGGACCATCTAAAGAATTTATATTGGAAGGAAAAACTAACTGAGGAGAAGGAAATAAATCTATTTCTGGTACAGACGGAGGAGCTAACTTATCAAGAAAATCATCAATAACAGTATTAGGAATTGTACGAGGAGAAGATAAGTCACTGAAAGCTGACTTAAAACGTTTAATGCTTCGCCACACCTCTGAGGGACATGTGGTAGGAGACAGTGAAGCACAAAAAGCTCTCCAACCTTCTTGTTTTTTCTCTCTTAAAAATAACTGAGTAGATTTTATAACATCATTCAGAATTACTAAATTTTGGTCAGACATGTTTTTAGCATATTCTTTTTCAGCGACTTTTCTTCTCTGCACAGCTTCTGAACACTGAGCAGACCACCACGGCGGGAAAGGAATCGCCCTCGAGGATTTTTTCTTTACTGGGAATAATAGGTCAGCAACATTTATCAAACACGATGCTAAAGCTAAAGATGCATTAGTCTCATCACCCCTAACAATTTCAGGAAGTTCCGAAATTTTGGATTCCACATGGTGTTTAAAAGTAGCCCAATCAGCATTATCAAGTTTATATTTAAGACGAGGATTGCGAATATGAGTGGGAGGGCATCTTATAGGGGAAGAAATAATCAGAGGAAAATGATCACTTCCGTAAGTATAGGGGTGAGGAAACCAGGAAAAAGAAGAAGCTAAGTTAGGAGTACATATTGACAGATCTACTGCACTTTTGTTTTCGTTTGGTTTCGTGCGACGAGTAGGGGCACCTGTGTTTAATACGCATAAATTATTTTCATGTAAAATATCAACTAAATATATACCATCACTATTGGAAATATCACTACCCCAGCTTTGGTGGTGACAATTAAAATCGCCTAAGACTAAAAATGGTCTTGACAAGTTCGCAAATAAATTGTTAACTTCATTCAAGATAGCATGCGAAGAACGGGAGAGATAAATCGATAAAATTGTAATATTATCAATTTTGATACCAATAACATTAATTATATCACTAAAAGCACAAGGAGAAAGATGAATCTGACAAAAATGAACAGAGTTTTTAATGAGTATGGCTACACCGCCACACCCATCAAATCTGTCTTCTCGAAGACAGGAATAACCAGGAATATTAAATAAATAACCTGGTTTCAACCACGTCTCCGACAAAGCTATTACTGTGGGGTTGTATTTATTTATTAAATAGATAAGGTCAGTTTTTTTGGGAATTATGCTTCTGCAGTTCCATTGGATTATTTTCGAATCCATTATGGGAAGTGCTAATCATTTTCAAAAGTTCTGTAATAGGAGCAACGTAGGACGGTTTTAAAATATTGGACTGTAACAAAGTGGAAATTAGAGTAAGAATAGTATCTAAAACAGAGTCATTGGGTTCTGAATCTTTTGTCACTAAAGCACAACCATTTTTACTTGCTGGAATTTCGAGCTCTTTTAGCAGAGAATTGTGCGCAGCACGATCATAACCACTCTGGTTTATAGGAGGGTTTCGTGGCTTAAGGAAAACAGTTTTTTTGTAAGAGGTACGAACAGGGGAAGTTGATGTGTTGGGAGAAATATAAGATTTGTTTAAATCAGTAGATTTGGAATTTAAGACGTCAGCGTAAGATTTCGATGCAGGTGGGAGCAACTTACTAGCTTCTGCATATGAAATGCAGCTGTGAGCCATTTTCGATTTGATCTCTTTTTGGCGTGAAAATTCTGGGCATATTTTACTAGTAGCAAAATGGAAGCCACTGCACATTATACAAAAAGCAGAGTCTTCATCTTTTGAACACGACTCACCAAAATGACCTGCACCACATTTATAACATCTAGGCAACGACGAACGACATAGAGTTTTAGTATGCCCATAATTGCAACATCTAAAGCACTGTATGGTTGGGTATATGTAAATATCTACAGGCAGAGCATTATAGCAAATAAAAATCCTTTTAGGTAAAACTTGGCCGTCAAACGTGATGACCACAGATTGAGACGGCTTCCATGAAGTTGAACCGTTTACTTGTACTTTGTAGTTTAAACGCCTCACTTTCAATATTTTTCCGCAACCAATAGGTGTAGAAATATTGGTCAAAATCTCGTCTTCACTCCAATCTGTAGGTATTCCTCGGACTAGCCCTATTCTGGTGATATTAAAAGTAGGAATAAATGCCTTGAAATTATTTTTATGTAACAGGTCACTCCGTAAAAAATCATTTGCGTCTTTGATATTTGAAAATGCCACTGCGCATCGATTTCTTCCAATTTTTTTGACACTACCGGTTACTATGTTTTGAATATTGTTCTTTTTAAGAAAGTTTCCGAAAGCAATAGGATGCAGTATTGTTCCGTCATTAGGTGAGTTTACTAAACGCTGAACATGAATTATGTAAGGAGAAGCATCTGATTGAAGATATTCATTTCGACCGACCTGGCGAGTCTCGGATTGTGATGTGGAATGAGAAGTGTGTTCAGTCGTTGTCTGATGATTAGTAGTAGTATTTGAATGGTGAGATTTGTCATTATTCACATCTGTAGATGTGTTTTGAGTTAGATGAGTCATTTCAGGTGTTACTTTCTTTAAAAGTATTGAATTATCTGATTCATTATCTTCTTCGCACTGGCAATAATTCGCGTTACTATTCGGCATACCAGGGACTTTCTTCTTTCTGCGCTTTGTACAATGCCGACAAATTCTTATATAGCTCGTACGTTTCCTTCCAGTCTCGCCTGTTTTAGACGAAACTGAGCCGTCTGTGTCCATTTTACTATCATCGTTATTGGATACTACAGAAACAGAAGACCCCACGGGGAGATTCAGGCTAAAGATGCCTGCACCCCCCCGATTTTCATCGGGGGGTTCGTTCATACAAGGAAAGTTATAGTGAAAATATTATGTACAAAAACTTACCTAAACGGGAGAAAAATATACACAAATTAAAATTTACACACTAAATACTAGATAATATATACAATACCACACTTTCCTCCACTTTTTAAACTATAAAAGTAATTTTAAAATTCCCAAAAGCAATAATCAGGCTACTCTTACGAAGTTTCCCGCGCTTCTCCGACCCTGCGTTTCGAGACACGCACCGTACGCCGCGTTTTTCTAAGCCACTGATTACATGTCAAAATAATGTCTACATTGTAATTTACACTATAAAATACCAAATCATCTGCAAAATGCAAGATATTTACATTATTAGTATTTACATATTTACAAATTTCACTTGTATACCAGGTGTTACAAAACTACAAATAAAGCCGAAAGGGTGTGAATCTGCTCGTAAAACTGAACAACTTTCCCCAAAGAACATAGGTCGAAAAACGATTTAAAAAAATCGCATTCCCATACAAAATGTAGATGGTCTCCATACAAAATTTACTCGTCTTTTTGTAACACCGTGTATAAGTTATATAGTAAAGGAGACAGAGTCGCCCCCTGCATCGTACCTTTTGAAGCTGATTTAGGACCATATAAAATGTTATTATGTTTTACATATAGATTTCTATTTGTCAAAAAATTATGTATCCATTTACATAGCAGACCAGAGATGCCTAATCGCGATAAAATTTTAACCAAAAAACCTGGCTGAACGTTATCAAACGCCTCTTGAACATCAAGAAATGCGCAAACGATTGATTTGTATTGTTTTTCATATTTCAGGTCCGATATCAGGGTGACGAAGCTGTCTGCACAACTGCGACCTCTACGAAATCCAAACTGAATATTTGGAATAATGCCCTTTGACTCCACAAACCAGTCAAAGCGAATCTTAATCATGTTTTCAAATATTTTGCCTAAGCATGACGACAGAGATATAGGTCGATACGAATTAGCGTCATCCGGAGGTTTGTCAGGCTTAAGTATTGGAATAACGCACTGAGTCTTCCAAGATTCTGGTATAATTTGTTGAAGCCAAAAAACATTAAGTATTTTTAAAAACAGTTTCTGGACAGACAAATGAAGATGTAATTTGATAGGGATATCCATCTAAACCAGGAGTAGTGTTACGACGTGTCTCTAAGCTCATCTTAAACTCATCAAAAGTAAATGGATGTAATAAGAATTATGGTTTTTACTAAAAAAAACAACTTTTCTGGCGAACTGAAAGTTGTGGATACACATTTGGGAACTATACACAATTTGTAAGTCTTTTGTTTTGACATTTCGTTTGTTTGAACGAATTTTTAGCAAAAAATGCAGGAGCGTGTGCGTACTACCACACAGGTAAGTATGGCGGCAGCAGTGCGGTGGCACGGTGACTGTAGAATGACGTCACACAGGCGAACGCGGTCGCGCGATTCAAACCGGCCTTAAAAATTAATAACTCGAGAAATACTTATCGTATCAAAGTAATTTTTTCACTAACGGTTATCTAATTTATAGACTATATGATAAAATAATAAAAAAACAGAGTGTTATTCTTCATTATTGGCTGTGAAATATCAGCCTGTACAGATTTTGTTCAGTCGATATTGCACATCCAGGAAAACACGGACGATAATTCAAGTACAATGTAGCTACTCGAATTTTTGTGCTGTACAATATTGGCTTTGAAAGATCGGGCCGGCCTTTATCATGGTCGTACATTATCGGCTCCCTTGGTAATGCGTTCTGTATAAGATTGCTAAATGAAAAATAAATTAAAAATTTAAAAACCCCGAAGCAAAAAAATCTAAACATTAAAAAGTCAAAAATAATACCTATTGTTGAGCCATCAAATTCAATAAAGTAACACCTATATATTTTAATTTTATTAGAGAAATTGATGGATGGCACGATTTGGTTTGCTTATTGAAATGACGCTATAATGTCGCGTTAAATCAGACGCTTCATTTGATTGACTATCATTTAATTTGTTAGCATATCCGACTAACTTGCTTTGATACGATATTTTTTTTTAAACTTAGCGGTACCACGACGTGACATTATAGCGTCATTTCAATGACCAAACCAAATCGTGCCATCCATCAATTTCTGTAATAAAATTAAAATATATATTACTTTATTGAATTTGATGGCTCAACAATAGGTATTATTTTTGACTTTTTAATGTTTTGATTTTTTTGCTTCGGGGGTTTTTAAATTTTAAATTTATTTTTATTTCATAATTTTTAAACTTTATTACAAATAAATTATGATATATGAGTACAGTTATATCTAAAAGGATCACTATCAAATTGGAGAGTATTTAATAGAGAGTACTAATGTGCTGGATATCCTGGCTACAGCATCTGCTCATGTAGAATCAAATACTGAGCAAAACGAATCCAAACACGACATATCTGCTATTATTTTTTCAAGAGTGCTGGATATCCTGGCTGCAGCATCAGACCAATAATTCCATCATCATGCAAAGTTATATACCATACATGAGTTTTTATATTTAAGGTCACACGTACGTTTAAAAGTGTAAAGTAAATACACATTAATACGCGTATAACACAGTAAATACGCGTCTAAGAACCCTACCGCAGTTAACAAAAGAGCTGATGACCTTGAAACGGCTGAACCGACTTTAATGAAACATGTCTAAGAACCATCGCTAGAAAACCTGCTTTCAAATAAAAAAAACCGCATCCAAATCGGTTGACCCGTTTAAGAGCTACGGTGGCGCAAAGAGACACACAGCAGACACAGAGCGGTCAAACTTATAACACCCCTCTTTTTTGCGTCGGGGGTTAAAAAAGAGGTTAAGTTATGGCACTTTATTCCTCCAAGGCGTTCTTTCTTTTTGGTAGCGTATATTTTAGTTCCACTAGAAAATACAGATGGCATCACAAGAGCTGTTAGCCTAAAGGCTTGTCTCCTGCCAATGTTTTAATCTACACACTACTATTTTACACAAATCAGTCTACACATACACATAATCAAATGTTTCAAACGACGTCTTCTGCTCTAAAATGTTTCGGACAAAATATTTAGGTTTCGATGAAAAGGTTTGATAGTTTTGGTCAATAAGTCTCACCCCAAAGAGTATAGTACAGGGGATGGGCTGCTATTTATGTATCCGGAATAACAAAAAATAACAAACATCTATAACCAAATATACTTTTATTGCTTTTCAAAATATTCCCCGTGATGATCGATGCATTTTTTCATACGTTGAAACCAACTTTCGTAGCATTTTTCCATTCTGTATCGGGTATCTCCAAAACGTGCATTTTGAAAGCATCAACGGCTTCTTCCCGGGTCGAAAATCGGTGTCCACGTAATTTGTTCTTCACGCTTGGGAATAAATAAAAGTCGTTGGGTGCCAAGTCGGGACTGTACGGCGGATGACCCGTCAATTCGATCAGTTGACTATTTAAATACTCCGTTGTTGCGGCCGAGGTGTGACAGCTGGCGTTATCGTGGTGAAGGATTATTCTTCGTTGTCGATTGTTCTTGCGTATTTCTCCAAAGACTTCTGGCAAGCAAATGGTGGTGTACCATTCAGAATTAACCGTTTTACGATTCTCTAGTGGTACTGTAGCCACATGTTCACTAATACCAAAAAAGCAGGCAACCATTTGCTTCAAAGTGCTTTTTGCATGAACAACTTTAGTTGGGTTTGGCTCATTTTGGAACACCCAAACCGTTGACTGCTGTTTAGTTTCGGGATTATACGCATATATCCAAGATTTGTCTCCTGTGTAGATATTATGAACAGCTTTTGATGTACCACATTTGTATTTTTCTATCATTTTTTTGCACCAATCAACACGAGCCTGTTTTTGTTCAACTGTTAAGTTGAGCGGGATCCAACGAGAACAAATTTTTTTGACAGCCAAATATTCGTGTAATATTTTATAAATACTCTTCATACTAATGCCCAGAAATGCCTCTATCTCGCGATATGTAACATGACGGTCTTGCATTATTAGTTCGCGCACAGCATCAATATTTTGTGGTACAACAGCCGATTTAGGGCGACCTTCTTTAAAATCGTCCGCAAGCATACGTCGACCACGATTAAACTCACTGAACCAGTGATACACAGTGGTTTTCGATGGGGCTTCCTCCCCAAAAGTCGACAAAAGTTGATCCTTGCACTGTTTTTGAGTTAATCCACGCCGAAAGTCGTAATAAATCATAGCACGAAAATTTTCACGAGTCAAATCCATGGTGATGATAGACAATGAATTTTAAAAATGGCGCCACAATGTAAAAACAATTGACAGATGAATGAAACAAACTTTATTTTACAGCCAAAGAGTTCTATTTTTAAATGTTATAATTTCTTTTTAAATATTGTTTATGTAAGTGGCCAGTTCCGGATACAGCCCTTGTATTCAGGGTTAGATTTCGTACGATAAATTAATATCGTGTTTATGGTTCGTACTATGTAGTGCAGCATTACTGCAGGTTTTTTAATAACCTTTTTGGTATGATTCTTTTTTCTTTTGGCCGGTTTTTATGTCACATTTTCAAATTTCAAATTTTCTTGGTTTCACCTTTTTCTAAATTGTTTATTGTTTTTCCAAGTGTCATCGCGTGATGATAGGAGCGATTTTTTCTTGAATCGATCTCCAAGACGTGAATCGCTTTGTTAGTAAATATTCAATTCTATTCAATCGGATTTTGGTCCCGGGATCATTCCCGTATGGTGCAATAAGCCTTGGACACATATCCCGTTTGGACTAGCCGGGTAAGTCTTGTGTTGTCTTCCTCCTGGTTTTTATCGACGCACTTTTCTCTTTCCTTGTCTTGGTTGGATGGCGATTATTTCTTTGTCAATCTTTACAGTGTATTTCCGGCCTCTGCGACACACACACGAGGGTCCCTCCATGCCTTTTACGATCTCTCGCTGTGGTTCCGGACACCTGAGGCCACCAGGCATTGGACGTGCCTGGATCCCCGCGTTGTGTGCGTCCGCGCCCGTACCAGCTGAGTGCCGCAGACCCGCGCACCGGCGTCCCCCCTGGGATACTGCCCATCTCGTGGATTTTTAGCTTGCTTTTGTATCAGTGTAATTTTGTATGCGGATTTTGCCAAATTCTGTCTAAATTCTTTTATAAATTCTAAAAAGGCCCTTCAGGTTTCTCTGGCCCTCCCTTTTTTGGTTCCCGTTTGGCTATTACTCCCCGGGGTACTCCGCGGTTTTTACACCTTCCTGCATCGATACACTCTCTCAACACAACACTAGTTCAGCGACACTATATCGACGGAGTCCCCTCAGGACCCGACTCTCGGCTCATCTTTTTGATACTTTGGCAATTTCTAGGCCCTTTTAAATTTTTATTATACCGTTCGGACAAATTTAACTAACTCTTTCTCTGTTCTCCTAAATTTCTCGTTTCGCCTGTGGTCGTCAACCACAGGCTAGCTAGCTTCTTTTTTAAACGCTACAGTAGGTACTATATACTAATGGCAGGATCGTTCGTAAAAAATACGATAATTTTTCCCGGATTATATTTAGTAAGATATATACTAGGACGTATTTTGTGTAATAAATATGACAAAGATAAAAATGATTACCATCAGTTCAGCTCAGCGCAGGGTTTGGTTTTGTGCTTCAAATTATAATATTCGAACCGTACCTACTTTGAGACTTCTATAATTTTACATTATTTAGGAAGGCACTGTATATAGTTTACTATAAATGATGTTAAATTAAAAGTGGATTTGATGTATGTAGTTACTATATTTTGTAAAAAAAAAACATCCTTTTTATTGTCATAGAAAATATTTTTTGAAGACTGATAGACTGATTCCAACCCTGGATGTTTTCCAAAACAATGTTTCGGGAATGAAAAACATTTCATAGACATGTTGTGTAGAGGAACCATGGACAAACATGTATAAACAAATTTTGTTTTTGTTTTGTTGAGATGTTTTATGTGTAGGTATTGTGTAGACCAAAACATGGCAGGAGACACGTTTAGTAGTTTACAGTGCTCTGAATAGATGTCCTTACTGTTGTATAATGTAATAATGTAAAATTATAAGCGCCCACTACACTCTCGTCCGAAGTTCTTCGACGAAGTGTCAAATTGGTGTCAAAGTGAAGTCCGAAACGAAGCGAAGTTGCACGAAGTGCCTCTCTATACTCTCGTCCTCGGCTTACTTCGATCAACTTCGCGAGTAGTGTAGTGGACGGACGCTATAGAAGTCTCTTCGGATATTACCTATAATTTGTAGCACAAAATCGATTTATGCAGCGAGTGTCGATTCGTCTGACATCGAATCTCTCCAAGTCGAGTCCTTTTGCATTTTCATTGAAACTATTGGTCCTAGACTACTAGTGTGTAGGGACAAATGATATAGGTGTCGATGAGATCTTCATTTTCAATGACAGCTGTCAAAATTCAAAAAGTCATATCTCGGAAACTATTAGTCGTAGACTACTGGTGTGTAGGGACAAATGATAGGTCTCCACGAGATCTTCATTTTGGATGACAGCTATCAAAATTAAAACAGTCATAATATCTCGGAAACTATAAGTCCTGTAACGAGGCATTCGCCCTCTTTCCTGTTTTATGACTGGCAACTTTTCTTGCTGGCAGCTTTATCTTTCATTTTAAATTAATTTTCCAATTTAGATTTCTATCGTTTCGATTTTGTCTTTTTTCTGCTAAATTCTTGACTTCATGTCCTGATCTCCGACAGTAAACTCCTAAAGCTTATCAGAATTTTTCCATGTTAGTTATATAATATATAAGTATTATAAATACTTTTTCTTCGGACTGTGCCCTTATTGCCACATACTAATCCTCTACAACACTTTTCGTGTGGTGCAGCAGCGTGTGGCGGCTGTTGGGCGACCGTCGTAGACTACTGGTGTGTAGGGACAACTAAAGGTTAGGATTTATATTTATATTTTATCACATTGCCTATGGTATTATCTTATGTATGTATGTGCCTGAGTCAAAACTATCGTAATATATACATAACCTACTCGATACTTTTACTATCGAACATCTGGCAACCCTAACCTACAAAACTGATTGATTTAAAATATTCCAGTAATTTATCGCCATTTCATAATTGAATAACGTGTTTTTAATTTTGTTCAACCAAATAAATATAAGACGCGTTAATTTTTGCAGGCAGGCATTTTTGTAAGGCAGTTGCAATTCCACGCTATTAAGGCTCGAGGTTGGACCAACCACATTTAATTAAAATTTACTCGCCCATCTGTATTAACAGAACTATTAAGAAAACTGTTACTAACATTTTTATGGACTCTGGTCTAATAATAAATTTATATTATTATTATTATAATAATTTAGAATTTTGCCAATTTTGGTACATCTGGCAAGACTGAGTCATAAGCAGTTTCAGCGCGCTCAAACGCCGCCGTTCCGTTTTGATTTCGCTCATGACATGAGCCGTATTATCGCGATTTCTGAATCGGTACGCGAGTAATCGCTGTCAGTGAATCGATTCGGAATATAAGCAAAGGCTATTTTCGCTGGTGGTTTCATTCGTGGATCTGGGCCATTTCTCGGCTAAACGGAGTGGTGAAAATGCAATATCTTTAAAACCGTTTATATAGGTACCAATGTTGCTATCAAAGGTACTATTTAGTAGAATGTAGGCAGAAAATAGTAGGCTCGAGCCTCTCGATGGGGATGAGTTGCTGTTGACGTTCCACTTTGAAATACCCACTGGTGCCACCAGGGTTCAAAGGGTACGGTGTGTCCGAATTGAATGACTAAATGTTTTGTCTTTAGATTCATGATTGTGTATTATGAGCTATATTTTGTTGTTTATCTATATAAGTATGAATTTATCTATTTAAGTAATGTATATCAGTTGTCTGGTACCCATAGTACAAGCTCTGCTTAGTTTGGGATCAGATGGCCGTGTGAAGATGTCGAGATCATTCAGGCGGTCAGTGACCATTTTTTAATGTGACTTCATCTAGATATGACCTATTAATAATTCATTTAGAATGTGAATTTTATAAGATACATAGATAGAAAGAACATAATTATGTTATTGAACACAAGAAATACAGATAAAAACAAGGGTGTGTACAGATAGGCAGCCTTACTGGGTCTGCTGGAAAATATTTCACTAGAAATAAGTAGGCCTGCTGTGTTGTTTTTCCTTATGTTATTGTGTTTTTAGTCCACATATTTTTTTTATTATTTATTTTTTTAAGTCGTCACCCAACTCCGAACAGACAGAATGATAATTAGCCTTCCGATACCTTGGCATTATTTTAACTGTGCACTTCAAGCTGTCAAAATCGTCATTTTGGTGGCATTGAATTCACCCACCCGCTTACTTCCTCACCTCCTTCGACGCCTATCAAAACGGATACCAAACCTACCAACATGCAAATATTATGACGTTGACAGATGCACAGTTATAAAAATGGGTTATACCGTGGTAAGTATACCACTGATGGTACAATCGGAATCGAACCGAATCATAACTCACAGGTTTGGAATAGAAACAAAGTTTTAGTAAAACAAAATTTATTTCATATCAAAAAATTACAACTTTTACGAAATGTGGCGACCCGTACAATATACATTTACAATATTTTTTTTACTTACAGAGTCGCTTTCACATTCATATTTAGGTTAACGCGCAAATGTTATTATAAACAAATTCTAATAATGGCTATTGCTAATTTTAATAAGAAGGGTAGCTCTATTTAATGAGGATGCAACTTAACGTCTATGCAAAAAAAGACAGAACCACCAATTTGTCTGTTCAATACCAATCAATATTTTGTTTGCACTTACAACCTGAAACTGCTATACCTATTAAGAAATGACAGTGACGACGTAGCGACACTCATTAAGTACTAAACAGATAAGTTAGTCGAATTACAAACCTGTCTTAACTAATACTAAGGTAGGTATTAAAATTTCATAAAAATATCTGAAATATCTTTCCAAAGTAAGCCAATCTGCCAATTTTTTTGCGAATACGTAAATTATTCGAAAAAAAATCAGCAGACCGGCTTAATGTTTAAGTTAGGTTAATCTGCTAAGCCTTATATAATTAAGTATAATTATTAACAAAGTATCTACATAAAATATTTATTTCGATTATAGAATTTAATCCTAAACACTTTTCAATAAACAGAGTTGCATACCCGTGTGTAATAAAAAAAATAACAGCAATATGATACGTCTATAGGCGACACCAATAACATATTATTAATGTTAATCACAACTTTTGACTGGATAATGTCAAAATAACAGCAATATGATACGTCTATAGGCGACATCAATAACATATTATTAATGTTAATCACAACTTTTGACTGGATAATGTCAAAATAACAGCAATATGATACGTCTATAGGCGACATCAATAACATATTATTAATGTTAATCACAACTTTTGACTGGATAATGTCAAAATAACAGCAATATGATACGTCTATAGGCGACACCAATAACATATTATTAATGTTAATCACAACTTTTGACTGGATAATGTCAAAATAACAGCAATATGATACGTCTATAGGCGACACCAATAACATATTATTAATGTTAATCACAACTTTTGACTGGATAATGTCTATTGGAATCGTTATTGTACGTCCAGAGTTTCACGAAGTTGTACAGGCGGTCCAGTTCACGCGTCAACCGAAACACGAACGTCATGAAAGCGTCACTGTGTTTGTTTGTTTGTTGTTATTTCTCGTATTGGTTTAATCTCCGTAAACTGGACACGCCCATACCGTATATCGCGAAACCGCTGTTGTTTGAATTTTTATTCGTTTCTTGGAACTTAACCTGTAAAGAGAACAATACAAATTTATTTTTAGTAGTTTCACGTCACTAGCACTGCTTGTAAATATCGATATTATTTGTATTATTTGCCCACCGCTACCCACTCTGTAAGTAAGTTGGCCCAGCTAGCCAATCCCAGCTTACCGAATACTATTTGAGCGCGAACTAGCGAGCGCCCAAGATAGCGGAGATAAGTGTCAATTATTTACACTTCTAAAATACCTATCCCATTAGATAAATCGAAAAACTAGGCAAGTGGACACCGCCAGATGGCGCAGTATAGTTTTTAAACCTAACCACAAGATGGCGCTGGCGTCTACTTTTCAGGCAAATCTGCGAGCGGTGATACTTAAATAAAAAGACAAAATAAATATTCAAAATGATACCTGGCTTGGCCTTCCTCCCGCTGGTGGTCCGCCTTCCTCAACGGCCTTCAATAAAAAAAGGAGTATAAAAAAACCATAAAAAATGAGGATTTGTCATAAGCTAGAAGCTTCCTTGTGTCGGTTTAACAGTTTAACCTTAAAACGACAACCGACCTCACAAACCCTTGTGTCAGTGTTATAGAGCCGTCAAAGGTCACTGATATGGCTTGATAACGACAATTTCTGTAAATAGCTGCTGAAACCCACGGTTTAACGTGCTTTCCGAAGCTCGGAATTTTTTTTGAACAATCGATGATTCAGCCTGCAATGTTTTAACTAAACTGGAGACTTCGCAAAGTGACACACGAGTACGTGTGACAATGTAACGGGAATCGAACCTGGTTGCGGAATGCAAGCGAATTCGAGGGCAAACCGCTACGCTAGTAGAAATGAAACACTACATCATTGCAAAGCAATACCCTTCGTCCAGTGTTATTTTTAGGTCTTCATTTTCTTCTATAGAGTTAAGAGCGTCGGTGATCTAGTGGCTAGGGCAGCTGTCTTCCGTCCGGGAGACGCGGGTTCGATCCCCACCACGTACCAATGTGTTTTCGAATTTCGAATTCATATGTAAGTACGTTTATTCGATGCACTTACGGTGAAGAAAAACATAAACCTGCACACTCCGAAGAAGTTCAAAGGTTGTGTGTAAAGTCGACCGACCCGCACTGGGCCAGCGTGATCGACTAAGGTCTAATCGCCCTAATGCAGGGTAGGCTCGAGCCCCTCAGTGGGGACGTATATGAGCTGTTGATGATAGGTATAATATAATAACAATAGGAATACTTACATCGTCGGTCACGGGCGGGGGTTTGGACGGTGGACTGATGTTATCCGTCAGGACATCGCACAACGCTGCTACCTACAACCAATATCCATTTCGTTAAATGTGTTAGCTAAATAATCATCTAAAATTGAAACAAAAAATTTCGGCTAGTGCCACTCGGGCTGCAGGATTCTACCTGATTTATGTAAGGTCAACCAATAAATTGGTTCATCACCCTAAGGTTGGATGTCAGTTGCAAATTGATCGATATATATTTTTAGAACATTGCGTTACGTAGCAGAGGACGACAGACTATAGCAGACGACGACAGACTATTAAAACTGTTTATTACGCAATGTCGCAGTCGCTTATACCTTATTGTATTTTGGCTTGGGGAGGTGCTTGCAATACACTCCATATTAAAATGGAAAGAGCTCAACGAGCTCTTATCAAAGTAATGACGTTCAAACCCTTTTAGGACACCTACTTATGACCTTTACTAAAATTGTGATCTTCTGACAGTTAGCCAGTTATTTATCAAAGAAACCATTTTGTATCAACACAAGTCACTTTTCCACCCACGAAAGTTTCGTGAACATCAGAATGACTGCCCAAAGTGACAGATCAGCTTTTAAATATTACTAACATTTAATACCTATTTGCTACTATTTAATACTTTTGTTTAGATATTTGGTACCTAATTAATAACTAAGAAACTTAATTAAACAAATGGCCAGTCATTCTGATTTCGGAATGACCACCCACATTTCGGATCTCCACGAAAAGGCGTATACACAAATTCAGTACCTATTTAATACCTAGATATAAATTTTTTCTAGATTTTCAAGGCAACAAATAAAACAATTATGAGCAAAAAATGTTTTATCTGCCCAGATCAGCTTTAAAATATTACTTGCATTCAATACCTATTAGCTACTATTGAATAATAAATAAATAAATAAATAATACCTTTATTTAGATATTTGGTACCTAATTAACAACTAAGAAAATTAATCTAATACTTTAAACGAGCAATTCTTGTATATACCTATATATATAATGAGAGTCTCGGAAACGGCTGCTACGATTTCGATGAAATTTGGTATATAGGGGGTCTCGAGGGCGATAAATCGATCTAGCTAGCTTTTGTTTTTGGTAAAACAGAATTTCCCCATGTTTTCGGGCTTAAAAGAATTTGTACGCCATATCATTAAAACAGAAGGTTAATTTCACCACTAGCCACAACGACGCGGTGGCTCTGTTGGGAAACCGGGAGGCAATGAAACCGAAGGTCAGACGATCGAATCCACATGAATGTACTTTTTATTTTTTTGTTCATGTTTCTTTTTTTGTATGTTAACTTTTTAATTCTTTCATTTAGTTATTTAAATACAAAAATGACAGAAATAAAAATTTCTTATTTAGTACCTTATTTTTCGTGTTCTAAATTTTTTCCAACAGATAGAGCAATTTTTATAGGTATGTTTTTTTATTTATTACTTAACGTCGTCGTCGTTGTTATTACTTATTTTTTCATTTACTTAGTTCAATTAAAATACCTTTACAGAAAATCACTTCGTTTTTCTTACACCGAAAGTTCTGCAACAGATGGCACTACAACTCACATAGTGACGAAATTTTCTTCTCAAAAATAATTTAAAAGTATTTTCAGTTATTTTTTCAGATATGTAACACAGAAATGGAAAATGCTATTTTATCCACGGAGACGTTATTTAATCCACGCAACCTCAACAAATTCAATTTTATATTACTACTAGCGCTGCCTTTACCACTGTTAGGCATGGGAATAATAATTTATTTTCCTTTCTGAATTCTATCCAAATTCCGATCCTAATTTATTGTCAATGCAGGGAAATCAATTTTTACTAAAAATTAAACCTAGCTAGATTGATTTATCGCTCCCGAAACCAAATATAATGCTAAATTTCATCGAAATTATCCACGCAACCTCAATGAGGCTGTCTTCCTCTACAGGTCACATTTCTTAAAATAAAACAAAATAAAATAAACTTTAAAAATAAAAAAAATCAAGGGGTTGGGGATGTTTGTCGAGAAAAAATAAATTGAAAAGATATATACATAGAGACTCGCGAGGTCTACAGCTCACAGACCCACTAGTGTATGTGTATATATACCTGAGTCACAACTATCGTAATAATATTAGATATACTTAACCTACTCGATACTTTTACTATCGAACATCTGGCAACCCTAACCTACAAAACTGATTGATTTAAGATATTTCAGTAATTTATCTCCATTTCATAATTGAATAACGTGTTTTTAATTTTGTTCAACCAAATAAATATAAGACACGTTAATTCTACATTTAAACATTTAACTTTTAAAAATAAATAATTTTTGGGCCTTGCTGGGCGGACTTTTTGTTTAGTTTTAAGTTGACTTGAATTTTATAATTTGTAATTTGTATTATTATATATTTTGTGACATAATTAAATTAGAATAATATTAGTTATTAAATTTAGGTACGTATTGTTTGAGTTGCAAATACATATTTTGTCCAAAAAATAAATAAATAAATAAACAATAATATTGTGTTATGTCAAAGTCGAATTTGACATTACGCTTACGAGAATTTCGCTCTGGAGCATGGGCGCCGTTAGCGGAAGATGGCGGCGGTCATGACGCAATCCGTGACGTCACAATGGCTGCCGTAATCCCACTGACAGCGATTCGGTACGCGGTTTTGGGTACTCAAAGTGATCTCAGCGCAAATCGGAACGCAGGGTGTATGGGTTTGGCCTGCAGACAGTAATTCGGTACGCACTTTGAGTGCGCTAAAACGCAGGAACTTACAGTGGGGAACTGTGAGAAGCAAGCGCGCCCGCGCCCGACGAGCCCGGGCGGCACGGCGCGCCCGTAGCGGTCGCGGTCCGCCGGGTCGAACATGTAGAACCCTGCATGCAACAACACTTATCAATACCAATGTTTTTCATCATCAACAGCTCATATACGTCCCCAGTCCCACCGAGAGGCTCGAGCCTACCCTGAGTTAGGGCGATTAGACCTTAGTCGACCACGCTGCTGGCCCAGTGCGGGTTGGTCGACTTCACAAACAACCTTTGAATTTCTTCGCAGGAGTGTGCAGGTTTCATCACGATGTTTTCCTTCACCGTAAGAGCGTCGAATAAACGTACATAAATATGAATTCGAAAACGCATTGGTACGTTGTTGGTCATAAAAGACCTATTTCTCGCAAACAATATTTTCAATCCCCGAACCTCGCTCGCTCGTAATAGTATGTACGAGTAAGTAAATACACTTGAGACTAAAGGTAGCCTTCGGATCTCGGCGGTCGCTGCCCGGCGGCGCTGCAAGGTCCTTTCGGATAGGAGCGGCCGCCGCCCGGCAGCGACTGCCACGTGCAGTAGTCAACAAGGAGTCGTCGGTGTGAACAGTTGTTTTGCCTTCCGTAATGTTTGGGCGGCGCCGCCATACTGCTCCCGGAGCGGCTCGGCAGCGCCGCCCGGCGGCGTGCATCGGAATGCGTTTCATACAAATACCTACAAAGCGGTGCGGTACTGTGGCGGTACTGCCGGGCGGCGCTGCCCACGGCGGTGCCGCTGGGCAGCGCCCGCCGAGATCCGAATGCTACCTTTAGAGAGCGTCGTCGGTGGTCTAATGGCTAGGGCCGCTGGCTCCCGTCCGGGAGACGCGGGTATCGAGCCCTACTACTATTACGAGCGAGCGAGGTTCGTGGATTGAAAAAATTGTTTGCGAGAAATAGGTCTTTTATTACCAACAACGTACGAGTACCTACAGAAGCAACGTCACGTAGTAGTTACTAGATTGATCGCGCACAAAATAGCAATTAACACTTTTACTACACCTTGTTCACTAGCACAAAAAAAAAACATTCGGACATTTTTGAATATTTTTGATACAGACTTTCATTGTTTTGTAATTGACCGAGCGAGCGAAGCGTCTCTGTTTCAGCTTGGCCAAATTTGCTTGTGTATGTCTATTTGTCTGTCCATCTGTTTGTTTGTTTGTCTGTTTGTTTGTTTCACTATACAGGTCGCGTTTCTCAACCGATTCTCGTGAAATTTTGTGAGCAGGTTCGATAAATTACGATTTTTTTTTGTCGGGTCAGATTTAGGAAATTAAAAAAATTACGGAGTTATGAAGTTTGCCAGCTTACAAGGTCTACCGCTGAAGCTGTTTTCATCTACAGGTCACATTTTTCAACCAATAAAATAAGGTAAAATAATATTAAAATAAATATGAAAAGATATACAGACTCGCGAGGTATTTGTAGTTTAGTCATCAATATATAAATATTTATATTAATTTACTAATATTATTATGTAGGTATTATAATATCATATAGGAGTTACTTTATATACAGTCTGCCTATCATTTCCATGTTGTTCCATGTACCAATTTCAAATTCATGTACGTTTATTCGACGCTCTTAAGGCGAAGGAAAAAATCGTGATGAAACCTGCGAAGAAATTCAAAGGTTGTGTGTGAAGTCGACCAACCCGCACTGGGCCAGCGTGGTCGACTAATACAGGGTGGTCTCGAGCTTCTCGTGCTCCACGTATACGAGCTGGTGATGATGATGATGAATGATGATTATTGTGAATCCTTGGTGTCAATAAATACTATTTGTTTTGTATTGTAATATTATGTAAATGTAACCTCTGGGCGTCTTGAAGAGCGCGACGGCCAGTTCTCCTCCGTACGCCACGAACACGCCCGCTTTCTCCTCGCGGAAGAACTGACGCACCTACCAACAAACACACACACTTACACTCCATTTTCTTTTTTAACAACATTGAAAAGAGACAGAAAATATGTGTGGCAGAAATAAGGTTATTCGAATTCACACTTGTCAGCTAATCGAGATTGACATGTGTTTGGAAATGTATCGTATAAAAGATTTTTCCAAACTTATCTGAAACAGTGTATGTATACGCCCATCTGATCTTAGTCTGAGCAGAGCTTGTACTGTAGGTACCAGACAGCTGATATACCTATACATACATAAATAGATAAATTCATACTTATATAGATAAAATAGATCCAGACACAAGGCGTGATTTCAAATACTAAGTACTGTATCTGTGTTTGCAATAAAGTGTATTCTATAGATTATAAAATGTGTGTAGTCTAATTAAATTGTCTATCGAAATAATATCTTGTTGAGTATACAAAATTAATAATTTGAGTTATTAAGTAGGTGAAATAATGCTCTCTCTCACAAGATTGCTGCGCCCTTGCAGGGTGTCACAAAATACTGTACCCTATATTCATAAGACCTTCTATGTACCAACTGTGACTTGCAATAAATGTTTTATGAAATGATGTTTATGTTTATGTTTATATGTCGCAGTAAGATAGTTGTAGCCGTAATATGATCATGTCACTAGGGATATGTAGCCACATTTCCGCCAATATCACATACGAGCGCGCTGCCGCCACCTTGTAGATTTGTATCATTTTTACTCTCTTTCATCTCGCGCTGCATAGGTACACGAAAATTAAGATGTAATTAATTAATTTTATGCGTATAAAGTATGATTCACGTTGCGAAAATTAATAAAACATAACTTTGCTGCCAATTCTTCATTGTCTTCAACTCAATAACGTTGAAGACATGTTCTCTTGATCCAAACGTCAAAAATAGATAAAAATAGCGATCGTCTTTTGTTCCTCTGAGACAAATATTGAGTGCGCATGTTAGGGATAGAAGACAAAAAGAATAAAACAAAGAAACTATTTTTGTCTTCAATTGGCATGTTAGCCCACGTAGACTTGGCTCTCTATTCTTCTTAAGTATAGAAATCAGCGTAGTGAGACTTTTTGTCTTCGTGCGCATCTTAGGCCTGCTGGTCGTTCTTTGAGGCTTCTCACGGAAAAGGGGCCGCCGATGGTATCGGAGGGGCCGTGAAAAATAAGTTGGACTTCAAAGTTGCACACGGAACTGATATTCCAGATGATACTGACATACGATGTCCTAAAAAAAACAGAAACAGCAGTCAAAATGTTTTATGTTAGTGCTGAAAATAATCATACCCCTAGACTCCAACATCGTAACTAAGCTTACACCACTACAAGAAACTATGAAGTTACATGAAGTGGCACTGATGGATAAATATGTATTAAATTAAAATATAGAGTACAATCTTGCTTTTGCCGGAATTTACAAAGAAATTGCGAATGCTTTAGCTCTAAATGGCATAAATTTGAAATCAATGCAAGACCGGAAATACAAAGTGAAGATACACACTATGAGTTCCAACTGGATGAAAATACTGGACTTTTAAGGAAAGAAAAAAAAACAGATTGGAGAAAATGGAGAAAGTTAGCGACGAAGAGAAGAAGTATATAACAATGTGAAACTTAATGACTCATTAGTGCAATTCACGGAAAAAGAGGTGTCAAAACTCTGTAATACAAATGACGGAAAATATCTGAAAAGAAAGCATACCGGACATTAATTATCAGATTCTAAATTAAAAAGGCCCAAAAAGAACCAATACTACAACCAGGCCAGCTCTGACGAGTGCAGTGATGACTATACCATGCATGATAGTCCCTCTGATTTAGAGAACCTTAAAGATTAAATTAAGATTCAACATTGTCTTTTATTTAAGCTCCTAATGTAACCATAACTTTATAGTTGTATGCTACCATTTAGTGACACTATTGTGTCATTTGTGTCGCTATTGTGTCATTTGCGTCAATATTTTGGCTTTCACCCAAATAATAAACTACAAATGTTGGATTCTAAAATACCGTGTCCGTCAGGTTGGAGCCCAGCGAGCCGGTCTGGCGCGCCTTGAACACGACCACGCGACACACGCAGTTGCCCGGCGTGTAGAACTTGCGCAGGATCTGTACACGAACAAACAACATCGTTGGTATACACCGTGAAATTTGCATCGTTTTGTTCCCGCCGTGTAGTGATAGTAAACTGAACAACTTTTCACGAAAAAAAAAATTTTGGTCTCTCCATACAAAGTGAGACTCCCGACCAACCCATTTTGTAAGGAGAGACCAAAAGTTTTTTTGTCACAGGATTTTTTTTTTTTCGTGAAATGTTCAGTTTGACGGGTACTATCACTACACGGCGGGAACAAAACGATGTAAATTTCACGGTGTATAGTCTCTATGCTAGTGACGGCCCCGTAGCCTTGTCGGTAGTACGCCTGCCTTCGAAGCACAGGGTCGCGGGTTCGAATCCCGCCCAGGGCAAGGATCGCATTTAGAACTATAGACCTATAGCTATTTTATCAATTGTTAACAAAATCGTAGAAAAGTACATTGTATCGCAAATAAGTTCATTTCTTGAAAAATCTAATATTTTACATAAGGCACAGCACGGTTTTAGACAGGGCCGGAGTACGGCCACGGCGCTGGCACAATTCACGGATGACGTAAACGGCTGTCTGAATGAGCGGAAGCAGGTGGTGATGGTCTACGTTGATTTCAAAAAAGCTTTTGACACTTTGGGCCACCACCAACTGCTGAATGCCATGGATGAGTGTGGAGTCCGGGGGCCATTGAACAAGTGGTTCCGGGCTTACCTCACTAACCGGACTCTTCAGACGGCCGTCGGCGGCGTGCGGAGTGAGGGAGCAGGCATACACTGCGGTGTCCCGACCGGCTCGGTATTCGGCCCGGTTGGTTATATCATGCACGTAGATAGCATGCCGAATGTAATAAGAAAATGTCGTATATACATGTATGCGGATGACACGTGCCTCGTCTATGCAGATAAAGACATGCGTGTGATAGAAATAAATATACAGGAGGATTTCAATAATATAACTAAAACATGACAACGGAATCATCTTCAATATAAATAAAATGAAATGTATATGTCGCAGTCATCTGGTTGAATCTCCTATTCAATTGAATGACTAGCGCGTTCATTAAATGACAACATTCAATTAAATGACTAGGCCAAACGTTGATTGAACAAGCGTCACTCAACGTCCAACTAGTTAGCGGATTGTAACATAGCCCTTTGAAAAGAGCGGACGTAAAATCAGTCAGGTGATTCAAATTAAGTTCATTTTTTTCCCACTGCGGCGCTAGTAGTCACCAAAACAAATATGGCGTCAAACAGCTCGGACAGATAGCACTGTGTTGATATTTTTATTGATTTGAATTTCTTGAATTAGTTGGTAGAAATAGGCAGTATTGCCTATCTTAAGACTACAAAACAATATAAAATCATAATGTGTGTTATGTCATGGCCTCATTTTTATTATCTAAAGTAAGGTTAACTTTTTAGTTGCGCACTTATGGTCACCCTAATCAAATATTACAAAGTCGTACAGATCCTAACGAGACATTTTATAATAAATTTATTTTTATTTAAAGAAAGGTTAACTTTTAAGTTGCGAACTCATAGTCACCTTAACCAAACATTACAAAGTCGGCTTTAACCCATTCAACGACTTCGCTAAATTACGTTTAGTCAAGACGTTGAACGTTACATTCAACGACTTGACGAGTTGTCCTTTAGTCATTTAATTGAATGTTGTCATTTAATGAACGCGCTAGTCATTCAATTGAATAGGAGATTCAACCAGATGACTGCGACATATGCCCATATATTCACCGTATAATGGGGGGCTCGGTGAGGTGCCATGGTTGGTAGGACCCACTTATCAGTGCTTGCATAAATTGAGGTGGTGGACCATTATAAGTACTTAGGTTCGACTATAGGCACAAGTTTCACTTGGAAAACACACGTGGGTGTTTGCGATAAATTGAGAACAGTACTAGTGAAGTTTCGCCACCTGAGTTTCCTCACAAACCGGGCCCATACATTATACTATGACCTTGTCGATTCAATACTTGCCTATGGACTAGGCAGTTATGGACGTACATTTAAATCATATCTGGATAAAATAAAATCAATACAAACTAGTGGCTCTGTGAGCTGTAGACCTCGCGAGTCTGTACTATATATATTTTCGACAAACATCCCCGACCGCGACCCCTTGTTTTTTTTTATTTTTAAACTTTATTTTATTTTATCTTATTTTATTGGTTAAGAAATGTGACCTGTAGAGGAAAACAGCCTCGGCGGTAGACCTTGTAAGCTGGCAACCCCCATAAATTTCCAAAAACTGACTCGATAAAAAAATTCGACTAATTTATCGAACCTGCTCACAAAATTTCACGAGAATCGGTTGAGAAACGAGACCTGTAGAGTGAAACAAACAAACAAACAAACAGATGGACATACAAAAGCAAATTTGGCCAAGCTGAAACAGAGACGCTTCGCTCGCTCGGCCAATAAGATTTATAAAACTAATGGTGGATAAAAAGACAAAAACTGAGTATAGACTAAATTACGATTACTTATTGGTTCATTGTAAAATGCTGCCGGTCCATGGGAAAGTATTGTTTTTGATTGCATTGGATGGCCTCGACTGTGACGATTCCAAGGATCTTTTATCCCTACCAAGCTTACATAGGAACGCTAGAAGAAATGTGTTAAAAGTACCAAAGTATATAATTACTATGTACAAAGTACTGTGGCATACCTCATATCTAAGTATGAGAGATAAGTGTACTTCTAAAGCGGTATTTAAATCAAAAGTAAGAACCCATATGCTGGAATGTCATAAAGTGTCACTGGACGCTTTAAGCCCGAGTCACACAGAGCCGTGCCGGGCGCGGTCCGGGGCCGGGAAAGCGGGACGGTGCTATGGCGCGGCATAGCTGTTCTGTCCGATCCTGTCGATCCCATCCAGTCTTTTGTTGAGAGAGCCATTGCCAATAGAGTACACTCCACAGAATGCCCTTCTGGTAGCAACCGCACCCGCCGGCGGGGACGCGGTAGACCCAATCAAGTTCTGCATAATCCTGGAAGACCCCGTCAGGGCCATTCCTCTCCCGTGCGCTTCTCGCCATGGCAACGTCCTAGGCCGAGGTCCGTGCCCCCAAGTGGGCGCCCTTAGGCTGTTGCTATAATACTAGGGGTAAGAGCCTTCCGCTCCCCCAAAAGTCCGGTTACGCTTGATACGTCGATTTTGCGACACAAGCATTAGGTCCATGTCAAAAAAAAAAAAAAAAAGGCGCGGCATAGCGCCGTCCCGCTTGTCCCGGCCCCGGACCGCGCCGCTCCCGCTCTGTGTGACTTGGGCTTTATAAGTTGACCTACCCAGTCAATAATTTATAGTAGTATGTTGTAGTTATTGATCCCAAGAGATAATCGTAGGCGCTGGGTAGTGCCAACATTATCTTCTTATTAATATTATTGTCTCGATTCTTATCGTGCGGGTATCCGTTTTGTAATCACTGCACCTAACAAAATTGTATAAATGCAGTTAGTAATGCTACAATAGTTACTGATAAATAATTTACTTAATTAAAGGGAGCAACTCTTGCTGCCTACAAACTGTATTGTAGTTTGGCAGAGGATGAAATTTTAGCAGAGTAAGTTTTGAAAATAAAGTTTTTAATTATTTATTTATTTTTTATTTATTCGTGTTATGACCACTGACGCTATTATAACACTAACACGAAGGTCAGTAATTGACCTACAGACAGCATGCTAAACAAAAAACCACCAGGGTTTGAGGGGCTAGTCGTTGACCTCCCGACTCACCTGTTCTATAGACAGCACGGTGGTGTTCTTGGGCTGGTAGTGCAGGAAGCTGTCCTGGTAGAGCTGGTCTCCGGAGTCCAGGATCTGGTTGAGGGTGGCGGTGCACCAGGTGCAGACCTCCTCCACCGAGGACATCGCCACCGCCATCACCGAACACGCCAGCGCCTGAAAAGGGGTATTTTATAGATATGTGACGTTTCTGTGGTTCGCGTGAAAATGTACCTAGTTCGTGTGTATCTGATTCATAAGTCTCGGTACCTAGTTATTATATCGGTACCTGGTTAGTAGTGCGTGTCGGTACCTGGTTCATGTCAGTACCTGGTTTCCTCTGGAGGCGTACGTGTATCGCCTGCAGGCCATGGAGTGCGCGGCGGAGAGGAACTGCGCCCCGTCGACCAACACCAGCCAGCCGTTCGCGTTGCGGATACCTGCGACAAACGACAAATTAATAAGTCGTTATTAAAAAATCACTTATTAAAATATTTACCTATTTATTGAAGTTTTAAACCTATTTAACACGGATATTTTATACCCCAATGGGTCTGACCAACGATTTTTGTTAAAAATGTTCTATAATAAAATAACAAAAAATACTGTGTTTTTATTTTTCTTCTATCTTTAAAAATGACTGAGTTATTAACAATCAAAGTGCACACTTCCGCACGAGGCGAGTGGCAGTACGCGGGTCGGACGATTAGTAGCTGTGACGTCATACGGGCGCTCATCGCGCCGCACGCCTCACTCGTTTTGTATATTTCACTGTCTGCACACATTTTACGAGTGTATCTCGCTGTTTTCGTTATGAGAAAATATTGTATTGTTCCCGGGTGTTTCAACTTGTGGATTAAAACACCTGATAAGCTGTTTTTTCGCATGCCCAGAGACAAAAAATCTATTAAAAAATGGATGAAAGTGATCCGGAGAAAAGACACCATCCAACCTAAAAACTCTGCACACTGTTGTGAAGATCACTTCAAAGTAAGTAGAGTGTTTTTAATAATAGCTATAATATTAACATAATCGTTCTAAATTCAAATGAGGAAAGCAAAGACACTTTACAAACACGTCAATGTATCTTGCAGATCGCGACTAATAAAAAGCACCGCCCGCTTCGGTATAACTCGCGCGGGCGGCGCCGCCGCCGGTAGTAGGTACTCTTACCCTATGCGCGCACTAGCGACTTTTGTCTCTCGAGACACTATATGCCTCTCTTTCGGACTCTAGTAAACTTGACGAGAGAGGGATACTGTCACCGCGACAAAAGTCGCTAGTGCGCGCATAGCGTTATTATACTCTGTGGTGGCAGTAGTAAACGATGCCTTCATTACTTAGGTACTCATTACTACCCAATTTAGTAAAAAAAAAAAATTAGTACCTAAGTAGACATTTTACACTTACCTACTATTAACTATATGTATCTATACCCAGCGAGTGATCATGTACTACGGGAAAACTAACTTTATAGGTAATTAGATCAGAATTAGGTCTATCGAAATAAATATAACATTTAATAAATAAATATACCTAGGTAGACATTTTACACTTACCTATTGTTAACTATCTACTTACATCATATTTTTTCGTAAACAAGCCAATCTGTAAACCTATAAGAACCTAGGTACCTAGGTACCTATCTACTTTTACACTTATCTACTTCCTGATGATGATAATTACAAATACAATAATAGGACTATTTAAGATAAATGCTTTCACAACTTTTCATTTTTATTCCACGGACTTCAGCTGCCATAAAATCACTATTCACCATGAAATATTGGGCCGCCATACAACTATATCTACGGTAGGAAGATTATTTGAGTTGCCTTTCTCATAACCTTCATCTATCTTGGGCCACGATTACCGAAACAATATAAAAACGTAAATTATTAACAAGTTGAAGCAAAACTAAATTGAGGAATCCTCCGCACAGCGCACGCAACGTACCTATTACACCGCCTGCGGACACTGCTAGGATGTACATGACGTCACACGCAGGACTAAAAGCGCGAGGAAATTTTCGTAATTCAAAAAGGTGCTTAAATTTCTCGCAGCCATAACTTTGGTAATATTGCATGTATTGAAGTGAAATAAAAAGTAATGTAATGTAAACTTTAATATAAGGCATGTTTAAATGTGAAATGAGAACCTATTGGTGTTCTCCATTGGGGTTCTACGCTACGAATAAAAACCGATCTACAATACGATACAAATAGGAACCGTGGTACGTTACGAGCTACGCTACGCTACGCTGGGCGTGTTATACACGTATCTCCCACTACTACAAAAAGCCCACGTCTACGGGAGGATATACATATTAATCATGCCGACAAAGCTGGATAATAAAACCTAAAAAAAAAAAATATGGTTCCTCTGGAACACGTGAAGTGGGGGTTATTTTTTTTTCCACCACTATCTCCGGCCCTTACAGGGAAGTGCGGGCTAGGTTAAGTCAGATTTATCGGTACGAATATTATTTTTATTAAATTTATGTAACTTGGACACCCCTTGTTTCGCTTAATCATCCCCTACCCTTATTAGGGATATGAAAAATAAGGTGGGTTCAATGGGTTGTCACAACTGAGCGGGCGATGAGTGCAGTTTTCAAATTGAGTGGAGTTTTAGTGGATCACGATTGGAACCTACTTGCTTTATCTAGTCCCTTCTGTGATCGAAGCTCGTAACAATATATTTTAACTTAGGTGTATTAAGGAAAATAATTCGGTTTTATGACCTACAATCCCCCCCTCCCCCGCTTTCCGCTGTACGGGTAATAATATTTTCGTTACACCCAATATTTTCGGCTCACAAAGGCGCCGAAACTCAATTAGTATAAAAGTGACCGACGGGCAATTTCTTCTTGAGTTCGTCACGCGTGCAAGAGAGAGGGACGTATAAGAGTGAGTGAGACGGCACCTTTCCTCCCGCTGCTCGCCACTTCCTTCTGCACCACCTTAAGCTCATCCTTCCACGTTCTCTTCGCCCGTTACTGTGTGTGAAAGAGAGAGAGACAGAGCGAAGTGTAAGAGTGAGTGAGACGGCACCTTTCCTCCCGCTCGTCACTTCCTTCTGCACCACCTTAAGCTCATCCTTCCACGTTCTCTTCGCCCGTTACTGTGTGTGAAAGAGAGACAGAGCGAAGTATAAGTGTGAGCGAGACGGCACCTTTCCCCCCGCTCGCGACTTCCTTCTGCACCACCTTAAACTCATCCTTCCACGTTCTCTTCGCCCGTTACTGTGTGTGAAAGAGAGACAGAGCGAAGTATAAGTGTGAGCGAGACGGCACCTTTCCCCCCGCTCGCGACTTCCTTCTGCACCACCTTAAACTCATCCTTCCACGTTCTCTTCGCCCGTTA
Source organism: Carpatolechia fugitivella (assembly GCA_951230895.1). Lineage (NCBI taxonomy): Eukaryota > Metazoa > Arthropoda > Insecta > Lepidoptera > Gelechiidae > Carpatolechia > Carpatolechia fugitivella. The sequence goes on along the minus strand of OX579671.1, from coordinate 897,063 downwards.
CTGTGTGTGAAAGAGAGACAGAGCGAAGTATAAGTGTGAGCGAGACAGCACCTTTCCCCCCGCTCGCGACTTCCTTCTGCACCACCTTAAACTCATCCTTTCACGTTCTCTTCGCCCGTTACTGTGTGTGAAAGAGAGACAGAGCGAAGTATAAGTGTGAGCGAGACGGCACCTTTCCCCCCGCTCGCGACTTCCTTCTGCACCACCTTAAACTCATCCTTCCACGTTCTTTTCACCCGTTACTGTGTGTGAAAGAGAGAGACAGAGCGAAGTATAAGTGTGAGTGAGACGGCACCTTTCCTCCCGTTCGCCACTTCCTTCTGCACCACCTTAAGCTCATCCTTCCACGTTCTCTTCGCCCGTTACTGTGTGTGAAAGAGAGAGACAGAGCGAAGTATAAGTGTGAGCGAGACGGCACCTTTCCTCCCGCTCGCGACTTCCTTCTGCACCACCTTAAACTCATCCTTCAACGTTCTTTTCACCCGTTACTGTGTGTGAAAGAGAGAGACAGAGCGAAGTATAAGTGTGAGTGAGACGGCACCTTTCCTCCCGTTCGCCACTTCCTTCTGCACCACCTTAAGCTCATCCTTCCACGTTCTCTTCGCCCGTTACTGTGTGTAAAAGAGAGAGACAGAGCGAAGTATAAGTGTGAGTGAGACGGCACCTTTCCTCCCGTTCGCCACTTCCTTCTGCACCACCTTAAGCTCATCCTTCCACGTTCTCTTCGCCCGTTACTGTGTGTAAAAGAGAGAGACAGAGCGAAGTATAAGTGTGAGCGAGACGGCACCTTTCCCCCCGCTCGCGACTTCCTTCTGCACCACCTTAAACTCATCCTTCCACGTTCTTTTCGCCCGTTACTGTGTGTGAAAGAGAGGGACAGAGCGAAGTATAAGAGTGAGCGAGACGGCACCTTTCCTCCCGCTCGCCGTTTCTTTTTCCTGCACTAGTCTGAGCTCATCTTTCCACGTGGTGTCTCCGGGAGGATGCACTCGGTCGAACTCGTCGGCTTTGCGCATCATACCGAATACGTCCACCTAGAACATTAAAAAACACATCACCATTAACATCTACGTTTCAGTATGGAATAATAAAAAAAACTACAGTAAAAACATATAAAAAAAAAAAAGTTTAAGGTCTGTGGCTCTCGACTGGGGTTTGTGAGGTCGTTTGTTGACCTGCCAACCTAAGATAGGGAACTCCTAAGATAGTACTAGCGTCACAGGTTAGTACAATATTTCCAAGCGTAGTTTTGTAATTGTATCGTACTGTTCTTCTTTTGGAGTTAACTAATCATCGATTTAGAGAATATAACAATGAATGGTCCAAGAAGTCGAGGTAGAGGTTAAAGTGATAAAGATTAGAACCTATAAGTACTATACAAGTGGAGATAGATATTATCTACACATCTAAATCCAAGATTTTAAATCTTTTATTATTTTATAATGAGGGATTTTCTGACAGCTCTTTAAAAAATAAAAATTATAGTTCTAATTAAGACGATAGATGGCCCCAGGGTGTACTTCGTAGATTCTTTTTTTAAAATCCTTTTATGGCCCTAGGGTGACTCGCCGGATTTCTTCGGATCCACGAATCGTCAACGCCATCTATTTATTTTAATTAGCTGTCAGAAAATCCCCCATTTCCTCGCATATTTCAGAGAAAAGCACTATACAAACCTCAGCCGCAATAACTCTTGCTGGACTCGTACACAATAAAAACGTGCCCTCGTCCAGCAATAGGTAATTTTGGACACGGCAGTAATGTACTATACCTTTTCGGCGGAAGATTTGAACTAACATAGTTTTTCTGTGGACGTCAACACGCGCAATAAGAAACGCAAAGATTGGCGTACTTCCCGCACCTTCTCTATCCTTCCCGTGCCTTACCTATCAGTGTGTTCGTAGCATACTGAATCCTACAATATTTCCAAGCGTAGTTTTAGTGTGTCTCTTTGTGAGTCGACTGAAGCACTGCTCATCCCTTTGGGGGTAAGGGCGTGACTAGATGTTATTACCTTGCTGGTGGCCGGTACGACCATGGTCCCCGGCGGCAGTTCCCTCTGCGCGCGCACCAAGGGCGGGTCCTTCTTGCCGAGTGGCTGGATGCGGTTCACGTTGAGGGTCAGTGCGTACAGGACGAAGTGGCGCTTGTAGTGCTCCGGGGGAGGCAGGTTCTGGAGGTAGCTGTGGGGGGAAATCATACTAATATTATAAAGGTTCCAGACTCAACAACCTCCTTGGCCGAGTCGTCGAGATTTCAACGCCCATTACGAAAGTTCCGGATTTGATTGTCAAGCAGAAATATCTTTGTGAGACTTTCCCCAGTTTGGTTAGGACATTGCAGGCTGAATCACCTGATTGTCCGAAAAGAAAGATAATTCCGTGCTTCAGAAGACACGTTAAGCCGTTGGCTACTATCTAGTCGTTATATTTTTTTTTAATTTACTGCAAGGTAATTACAATTTTTATAAGCTTAATTCTACTCGCCAAACTGTTACGTGATGGCGAGATCACGCTCTAATACAAATTTTATACCTACCTTAAATAAGTCTAGGCTTATACTATAGGTACATTTAACCGTATACAATAATAAAAGTATATATATATGATACCAAAAAACGAAGATAATGAAATTACTGTTCCTGCTTGATGTCACTGACACCAAGCAGAGACACCCTCAATTAATTTTTTAACATATTTAACGTTTTAAATTTGGGTTCTTTTCTTAGCACATCTAACTTATTAAATATTTTAGGAACTAAAAACTTGGTTGACCGTTCTCCATAATAGTTATTTTTTGTAGGTTGTATTAATTTACCCTCTCTCGACGCTTCTCGTATTGTACTTACTATTAATTTTTGTTTTAAATTCATCATCAAAATAATGTTTTAAACCTATTAAATAATACAACTTTTTATCTACTGGCCAGACCTTACAAATAGTGAAAAGTTTGTCATAATCGTGTCTGCATAATTTTTTAACATTTGCATTACATTACATTGCATTTTTAAAATTTTTCTTAAGCCTAATTTGTAATGAGCCAAGTCAGTGGTCTTTGGCGGCTCTACAACACTGACACCAGGGTTTGTGAGGTCGGTTGCGGACCTTGCAACCCACACGATGATGATGATGAATTGATGGAGTATCAACTCACGTGTGCGCCAACAGTTTGGGCGAAGTGAACGTCTGGACGCACGCCGCTCCGTCATCCTGCGAACAGAACAACCATGTTTAAGTCAAAGTCAAAATAATTTATTTCCATAGGATGTTATTACATCACTTAGATCCGTCATTACATTTTTTTGGCAAGGTGAGTGTTGGATAAGGAAAGAACAAGGCTCTCAAGTTGCTTTAAAATAATTTGTGTTATATTCCTTGCTACTAAATTGGGTAACTTGGCAAGTTATTACGTATTTTCTATTTTTAAATAAAATTTGAATTCTCTAAGATACCTAATTTAGTAGCAAGAAATATAACAAAAATTATTTTAAAGTAACTTAAGAGCCTTGGGACGACCCCAGTGGTGTATCAAGATGTGATATACGTCATTTTGCAGATCATAGCAACACCTTTATTTTATTTTAACGAAACTCGTGCAGGGAAGGAACCATGATTTTTTTTATTTTTTTAATAGTATTATTTTTAGTTTTTACAGCTATTTAATGTATTTGGTATATTAAATGTAGTGTGGTGCAGCTACCATTGTCGTCGCTCTCCTTTTGTTCCACATTCCCCCCCCTCACACACACACATACCAAGCGAGATCTTAGGAATAGTTCATATTTATTCTTTAGTACCTTAAATAATATGTACAGCCTTAAGCTATAAACTATAAATTAATAGATAAATAATATGTATTGGGACACAGTTACAATCTCATATCATATTATATTACTGTATTCAGATGAAGAGCGGTGCCTCCTAACACAGGCCTATAAAGCCTAAAGGGAGACACCAGCCCCTTTGTAATGGTAGAAAACTGTTTTAAAATGAAATAAATACATTTTTTTTTTGTGCCGCCCGCACACATACATACTACCCGACTCACACAAACAACTTCGTGCGCAAAAATAGGTACTGGGACAAGCTCTGCTGTAGCCGGTAATTACCACGTGCACACAATGTTGAATGTTTGACGGCTCCGTAGCCCAGGTGGTAGTGTATCTGCCTCCAACGCACAGGGTCGCGGGTTCGAATCCCGCCCAGGGCAAACCTTTGTGTGATGAGCACTTGTGTTTGCCTTGTATCTGGTTGTTGTTTATATGTATTTGTCTATTTAAGTAATGTATATTAGCTGTAGGTCGTGTGGTGACGGCAGAGTAGAATACATTTGTCACCAATCCCTACTCTTCCCGTGGGTGTCGTAAGAGGCGACTTAGGGACTACACATTAAACAGGGAACGTGCAGCAGCGCTCTCTGGTACAGTAACCTTTTAATCTGCGATCTCCAACCCGCCTGCCAAGCGTGGAGATTATGGCAAAACCCTCCACTTATGTGGAGGAGGCTCATAGTTCAGCAGTAAACTGTAACGGTGTAACGAGGCATTCGTCCTCTTTCCTGTTTTATGACTGGCAACCTTTCGTGCTGGCAGTTTTATCTTTCATTTTAAATTCATTTTCAAATTTAGATTTATTACATTTCGATTTTGTCTTTTTTCTGCTAAATTCTTCACTTCTTGTCCTGATCTCCAACAGTAAACGCCTTAAGCTTATCCTTGTTACTATTTTTCCATGTTTGTTATTTAATATATAATATATAAATACAAGAGCTGATTCTATCGTAGACTGCCTTTGAGTCAACTGATGTCCTAGTGGCTCTGCGAGCTGTAGACCTGTATATCTTTCCATATTTATTTTTACAAACATCCCCCTTTGATTTTTTAAGTTTTTTAAAATTTTTAAACTTTATTTTTATATATTTTTTTCATTTTATTTTATTGGAATGTGACCTATAGAGGAAAACAGCCTCAGCGGTAGACCTTGTAAGCTGGCAACTCCCATAACTCCGTCATTTTTTAAAATTTCAAAAAACTGACCGACAAAAAATTCAATTAATTTATCGAACCTGCTCACAAAATTTCACGAGAATCGGTTGAGACGCGACCTGTAGAGGGAAACAAACAAACAGATGGACAGATGGACATACAAAAGCAAATTTGGCCAAGCTGAAACAGAGACGCTTCGCTCGCTCAATCTTTTGAATCTAATCGAAACTTTTATTAATACCGCCTCCACCTTTCCTCATGGTGGAGGCACCTTTGTGGTCACGGTACCATTTTCTCGTAGAGTCAGTGTTTGTAAGAATTTTCAGGTTATCTCAAAATACCGAAGTTACATCGAAGAATAATCCCCAATTGTCGATAGGACAAGAGTAAACGAAACAGTGTCAAAAAGCCGTCGAACGTTTCCTAAAAACCAATGGGTGGTGAAATAAAGGGCCTAAGAAGGGTGCACCTACAAAGAAAGTGGTGCAATTATATCTCCATTCGGCTCTAAATTGGAACTATAGCGGCATCAAGCATCACAATTTTGGCCTATACGGTCAATGTATTATCAGTAACGCAATCTCCATTTGGTAATATACAAGCCACCACAACGCTTCTAAGTACCTTTTTTGTACTGTAAAAGAGTTTATGATTCCATTATTACACTATTAATTTATCATTCGCGCGTTTTTCATTCGTTCACGCGTAGTTTACACAGCTGGAGTGTTTTTTAGAAAATAAATAATAAAAGAAGAATACGAGGATATCCTGGTAAGTTAGAATTTATTTTGTAATTAAATTATTCGTCTCTTACGTGTGTAATGATGTGTGGGAAGGTTTTTTTTTAAATATTATTTAAGCAGGCAAACGAGCGGACGAGCCACAGTGGTGGTAAGTGGTCATCGTCGCCCATGGACATTCGCAACACCAGGGGGTTTGCCAACGCGTTGCCAGCCTTTGAGAGCCCTATATACTCGCCCCTTGAACAACCCCATGTCAAAGCACAAAGGAAAAACCTCAGGGGGGAGCTTATTACACATCCTGCAGGTACGCGAGAGGTAAGATCGCAACGCCCGTACATTTTTCGGATGCCAAGCATCCAAGACGTGAGGATGAGCCCCTGCCCTGTGGCGGGAGGTGCGGTGATAAAAGCGTGACGGTGGCACTAAGTCAAACAGCTCATCAGAACACTCCCCATTGTACAGACGGTAGAACACACACAGAGAGCCAACGTCTCTCCGGAGACTGAGGGTGTCCAAGCCGTCTGTGAGTTTTGGATCGTCGACAATACGAACTGCCCGGCGTTGGATGGAGTCGAGTGGAAGGAGTTGGTATTGGGGCGCTCCAGTCCAGATATGAGAGCAGTACTTCATATGGGGCCGAACTTGAGCTTTGTAAAGCAAAAGTCTGTGCCCCGGTGTGAAGTACCGCTTCGCTCAATAGAGCACCCCAAGCTTTTTTGAAGCCAATTTGGCTTTATCCTCCAGATGACCCCGAAACTGGACCTCGCTCGTAATGTCGACACCAAGAATCCCAATACTCGTGGAGATGGTAAGAGGAGTGCCCTGGAACTGTGGCGCTGAGACAAATGGGGTTTTGTCTACCCCATTCGGAAACCCGCTCCAAGGAGGTCTCGATTTCAAACACAAGCCTCTTTCTGCAGTCTTCCACCACGTTACTAGGGATGTTTGCACGACCTGTGTGATACGCGTCGTCAGTGCTGTCATCTGCATAGCAATGGATATTGCGCGTTTGCAACATATCATTGATATGCAGAATAAACAGAGTAGGCGACAGCACAGATCCTTGGGGAACGCCAGCATTTATAGGCATGGTGTCCGAGCATGCCTTATGCCTGACCCGATCGAAAGCCTTCGCAATGTCTAGGCTGACCGCCAACGCTTCCCTCTTACTCTCGATAGCGGCTGCCCATCGGTGAGTTGAGTACACAAGAAGGACACCAGCACCGCGACCGTGACGGAAACCATATTGACGGTTGCATATAAGCTGGTGCTGTTCGAAGTACCCAAGGAGCTGGGTGTTTATCATTCGCTCCATCACCTTGGAGAGCAAGGAGGTTATTGCGATAGGCCTGTAGTTTGACGGGTCTCTACGGTCCCCCTTCTTGGGAATAGGGTGGACAAAGGCTACCTTCTATGAAGACGGAACTTGTCCGGTGGCTAAACAGCGAGAATAGGCGCGTTAACACCGGAGTCAACTCAGGGGCACACGTCCTTAGCACAATTGCAGGACTACCATCGGGCCCGCTAGACTTCCTGACGTCGAGGGAAAACAGAGCACGTCGTACCGCATTTTGGGTAAAACGTATTTTGGGCATCGAGTGCTTACAATGTGGGATGTTAGGCGGTGTGGAACCCCCGTCGTCAAGAGTTGAATTACGAGAATATTTAATGCCCTCTTCGAATTATTGAGATTTTATTAAAACAATTACGAATTTAAAGTCATAAACATACTTTTAGCGTCCTGAAGTCCACTACAGCACTCGTCATTACAGACCACAGCCACCATTGTGCCTGCCTTGCCTTTACAAAACTGAATTATCGTTTAAAAGTAATTAGCGTACCTTTATATACCGTATTTATGTTTTAAAAGAGAAAGAACTCCTTGATATGAAAGAAGGACTATAACAGTAACAAAAAAACAATCCTGTTCTAAAAAAGTGTCTTTGTGACAATTTTAACACTGGAACTATAAAGGGCATTAGCAAACCTTTATAGGACAATTTAAGCTACATAATGGTAATTTGAAACTCGTCTGTATCACGAAATAGCTCTGTTGCAGAGTTTTTGCGCTCACTATAGTCCATGTGTTGTAACGGCGTTCTACAAAACCACAATATCACCTGCAGCATTACTGCAGGTTGTTTAATAACCTTTTTGGTATGATTCCTTTTTCTTTTGGCCGGTTTTTATGTCACTTTTTCAAATTTCAAATTTTCTTGGTTTGACCTTTTTTTAAATGGTCTATTGTTTTCTGAATTGTCAGCTGGTGATGAATACGTGAATTATTGAAATTCATAGAAGAATTTCGCGGTCAATACCGCAGTGTATTGTGCCATAAGCCTTGGCTGGAATACCATAAATATTAGGAGCCCGTTTGGACTAGCCGGGTAAGTCTTGTGTTGTCTTCCTACTGGGTTTTTATCGACGCACTTTTCTCTTTCCTTGTCTTGGTTGGATAGCGATTATTTCTTTGTCAATCTTTACACACCCTATTGTAGAGTTTTCATCTTTACTATAACGAAAGACCTAAAGTACATTCAGAACCTTTATAGCGTTAAATAGCCACATTATGGCGACAGTAAACACTGGTATAGAGTTCTATCGTTGTATACTGGTCACATTGGAGGTTGCTATAACATTGCCTATAACAGCTATATAAAGTGGCAATGTAAGCCTTTACATCACCTTGATAATAGGTCGTTGTTTTTGTCGTGTATAAACTTATAGAGCTAAACTGTATCGTCACGATTAGGTAGGGATAATGATTTGAAGAAAAGATGATATTAATATTTTGTGTGTAGAAATGTTGTATTGAAATGAGTAATATTGATGATGAGTAAGTTTATATTTTGCATGAGGGCTTATTGATGATGAAGTTTAAGATTTTTCATAAAGGATTGATGATGATCTTTGGGAGAAATAAGTGATATCAGAGCTGAACTTAGATAATGTTTTTGACGTGTTCTATGAACCTCGGGGAATGTTTGTCTTGATAGAGTTCATGTTGTTTTGTACTAGGCTTGATTAAAATATAGTTTTCATGTTGGTTTTGGGGTAGGTTCTGAGGTTACACCCACTAAAAAGGACATATGCGCCCTGTGGGGTGGTGGTCTGATTTTGGCCACAGTACACTTTCGTCCTCTTCAAGGACCTATACCATAGGTTTAGTATTGTGAAGGTTCTTTTTATAACAGTAATTGTAGGAGTATGGATTAACTTGATAATAAGATGAGTTGATCATTCAACATAATACAGCTCAAAGTGGGTTATATGATTTTAAAGGGTTTTAATGAATTACTTGAAAGAATGAACCTTTTAGGTTGCTCTTGTAAAATATGTAATTTAATTGTTTAGGCATTAACACATTTTTGTGTACATATATATTGTTTTCTTATGTTGATGTTTGTTTTAGCGCCCTCTTTTAATTTCTGTATGAACTGTTTTTGGAAGGTGTGCGGATTGTTATCTTTATTTTATGCGTAGGTGGCATTATGTAAGTATTCTGTACTTAGATGGCGCTAGGGTGGTTAGGTTGATTAAGGTGTAGGAATTTTTTTTTTAGTGAAATGGGTCACGTGTTGTCAAAGACATCTGATATGTTTTCATTTATCGGCCTTGTCAAAAGAGTTTATATATCTTATATCAATTTGAATTATTTTTGGGGTTTGATGTCAAACCTTACAAAGGAATACTTTGTTGTGTAGTGAAACTACTCTTTGACACAATATTAAGTATATGCTGAAGCTTTCTTTTTTAGGGTCGGGCCACACTTATCGACGTTCGGTAGATTTGTTTTGACAAGATCTTTAATTATACGTGATGTCCAGGGTCTCATGATGGAGCCGAAAAGTGGCCATAGAAACTCCTAAAATATACAACACAACCTCGTCGTGTTTGGGCTCGTGGAATTGGTCTTGACAAGATTTTTAGTCATAAGTAATGTCCAGGGTCTCATGATGGAGCCGGAAGGTGGCCACATGAATTCCTCAAATACACAACATAATCTCGTCGTGTTTAGGCTCGTTAGATTTGTCTTGACAATATTTTTAGTCATACGTGATGTCCAGGATCTCATGATGGAGCCAGAAGGTGGCCGCTGTATTTCCTCAAATACTCAACATAACCTAGTCGTGTTTGGGCCCGTTGGATTTGTCTTGACTAGATCTTTAGTCATCCAGGATCCCATAATGGAACCAAAAGTATTGCCCACTTCTGAACTTCGAAACTCTCTCAACGTCGCAACATAACCTTGTCGTGTTTGGGCTCGTTGGATTTGTCTTGACAAGATTTTTAGTCATACGTGATGTCCAGGGTCTCATGATGAAGCCGAAAAAAGGTAATCACAACGTAACAACATAATCTCGTCTTGCTTGGGATTTTAAGTCTTAGTAATTTAGTCCTACGTGTCCATCAGGGTATCTTGCAATCAAGTAAAAAATATTTTTTAACAACACGTTTTTACGCACTAAAAAGTGTAAAATGATTTTTATTGAGATTTTTATTGGTGTACCTACTAGTCTTGTAGTACTTAAAACGAAAAACATGGGATGCATGAAATAGATATTCTAAGAAGAGAACGAGGTGATGGCTGAAAAACAGCATAGCTGACGCTGTAAACTTTTCATTGTCGTACTTATTTTCATGTCTGTCTGTACTACTTATTGATACATAACATATTGTTAATGTAATGAGTCATTACACTAATGTCACTTCACTACTAATGACAATGAATAAGTCTTCTAAATCTTTTGAGTGCCAGCGGTTGTTATGTGTTATGTCTTGAAAACTTACAATTAGTTATTATTAGTATATTTTTTGCAGTGTGTTATGTATCGGTGCTAACACATTATACCTTTACACCACGACCGACGTAAGACGACCGACGTAAGACGCGATGCAGTGACCCAGACGTAAGACGCTGCAGGGGTCACTGCATCGCGCCTGCCTACGAAACTAGGCCATTGCGTTATTGCCCAATTCAGGCACGAGGCAGCCGCCAGACTCCGACGCAGCATTTCCCCGGCACATGGACGCATCGTCATCATGGCTATTTAAGAAGCGAGCGTCGATTATTCGGCAGTGGAGTGTAGTTCTAACATCGAACTCATTCGCACCTAGGTTAGTTAGTTTATAGGTCTTATAATGTAAAAATAATAATTATAAATTACGTTTTAAGTGATTCTAGTTTCTCTTTTGCACCCTCCATCTGCAGCCTACGTAATTAGTGCAATTAAATTGTTGTTTATTATTGGAAATACTTGCGTTTGACCGTTTCATATACAATTTCAACAAGATGGACGATGCTCGCCTAGAAGATGTCTATGATTTTTTTATAAAGGGGCTAAATTATAATCTATAGTTTTTGAGAAACACGGTTATGCTTCAAAATCTACTCTATGCACCCCACGTTTTTCATTTTAAGTACTACAAGAGTAGTACACCAATAAAAATCTCAATAAAAATTATTTTACACTTTTCAGTGCGTTAAAACGTGTTGTTAAAAAATATTTTTTACTTGATAATTATTTCTCCTTATACTCATACATTGACTGCTAGTTGAAATGAACCTGATTGCAAGTGTATTGGATACGTTGTGTTAAAATGGAACGTGTAAACCATTATAGTGTTACATGTAACCGTTCCCTAGCGCGAGTGCGAGAACGCCATTGGCTCAAAAGAGTTTTTTTTTTTATTCGAATTAAGATTTTTACAAATCATTTTTCGACGTCAAAGCTATCATGGATGGCACGTTCACTACCAGTGTACGCCCTCTGTGGAGAAGAACGGCCAGAAGAAACTCCACAGGAATTGTATCTTTTGTACTTTTCTTTTAAATATATAAAGAATCATACATGAGTCATAGTTACAACCTCCTCCGCTGATTTGGAACAACAGTTGACCAGACGTTTTTATCATCTAAGTAATCATTTATCGTATAATAGGCCTTAGAACATAAAATAGTTTTAATTTTAGCTTTAAATTGGCTATCGGACAGATTTACAATATATCATCTGGTATTCTTAGATGCAAGACCTGCATTTGCAGAATATGTAATGGATCATTTACAAATACAACAAGCTACTATTTTATTTTACAAAGTTAATCGAGCAATTACATTGGTTATTTGAAGTTTTTAAAGAAGTTGCGATTAACCAGCTTGTCTGGTCCTTTCTTCATCTTTCTTTCGAGTTCCGTTGTTGGTGTCATAAAATAAAATAAAGGTGTTGCTTTGCTATGATCTTTAAAATTACGTAAGTATATCACATGATACACCATGATACATCACATAAAGATTTAAATTAATAAAATTAATTAATTAATTAGATTTTAATTTTTTGGGGGGGTTGAAAGTAGCTCGTAATGGTTCGTGTAATATAACACACTGGTGCGTCGTCGCCTTTTTCTTTTGCGAACTTGGCGGACACACTGCCGTGTGTCTAGATATCGTACCACTATTAAACGCCTATATTTCAATTTCGGAAACCATCCTCGTGGATTTGATTGACGACAATGATATGAAACATTTACTTTTCCTTTCAAATCTTCAAACGAAAACAAAGCTTACTTTGTGAAACTTACATTAATTAATAAGATGACGCCACAAAAAGGTCAAATGGGTCATTAGGTTTTTTAACGTAATGTGTATTTTTTTCCGTTGAAAGTACGAAAACGTAGTATAAAAAAACTCGAAATGGTTTACGTACGAGTATTTCTATATTTAGTCAAAAAAATTTAGCGCAGAAAATTGCTGGAGAAGAAGAAACTCAGTTCACTCTGGCCTCAAAAAGGTGCCCTAAAGAGTCGCTAAAGGATTTCCATATATCTCGTTATACTTATGGGCTGTTCCACATTTTTTCATTTTATCTCCCCGGACGGTTAAAAATTATTCACGTAAAATTAAGTGCACTATATAGAAACTTAAATTAAATCACTAGAAAAATAGGAAGTTTCCCAATAAATAGGCAAAACGTGTGATGTCGTTTATCTATCCCATTCTACTCACGGTCTTCTCAATCGCCAGCTGTGGGCGACGGGATCCAGCATCAGCCTCGCGGCTATGGCTGGGGCTGTCCTCGCGGTCCTCTACTAAGGACCGGGCGCGGGAAACGGCTTGTTAGCCGGTGCCATCATTGGGTTGTGGAACTGTGGCCATCATTGGGTTGTGGTGTCTCTCTGTGATGCGGGGCTCTCCTCCTCGGCGCTTCTCGCCAGTAGAAGCTCCCTGGGGAGAGCCTTCGCCCTAATATATATCCCATTCTTTTGTTAACTTAAGTTGTATATCGCTATCACTCCCCCCTTTCGCTCAGTTGGCCGGGAGCCTTTTTGACCACGCCCCCTAAGATGAGTAATTACTTTGAATGTCTGGCCCGCCATAGCCCCTATTACTCACCTTGGCATCAATCCTCAGCCCCGTGGGTCCACAAGCGTGCGGTTCCATCATGTAGTACGCGGGCGCGCCCACGATGCGCCACACGGCCACGGCGTGAGGCGCCGACCACATGATGCCGTGGGAATAGCTCTCGAAGAACTTTTCCAAAGCTGACCTGATGGCAAAAACGTCGAGTTAGGAATTGTGTCGTAAGGGAGGAAAATCATGACTTTGTGGTCATCATCATCATGGTGTGGGTTGTAAAGTCAACAACCGACCTCACAAACCCTGGTGTCAGTGTTATAGAGCCGCCAAAGGCCACTGACTTGGCTCATGTAACGACTAGATAGTAGCCGGGACCAACGGCTTAACGTGCTGTAACGGAAACGTACGTTTCCTTTAGTATTTTTTTAAATCAAAACAATAATCAGTTAATGTTTCTATAAAAACCCTAGTAACGTTTATTTAGCAGTTAACATTTAAACTTATCTTACATTTGGACATTATTAGCCTCTTAATATTCACATAAACTGTACTATAGTATTCGTTCTATTGTATTACGGATCATACGATTTTGCGTCATCAGTTTGGAATTTCGCAAGCGGCCGCTGCCGGGCTCCGCTTGCCAGTCAGTCGGGCAGTGTCGCTTGAGGTCTTTAACGCAGGCGCACGTCTCCTTACGCTTGATCCGTGTACGACAACCTTTATTGTCACGATCGCGTAATTTTTTTAACAATTTAGTTGTCATATTTTTATATTTAATTTTTAAATGTTTACGTGTTGTTGTTAACCCCGATATTGGGGTGCTATGTTCCGGTTTAAGTATTGGATTTGCCCATCAACAAATTATCTTCTTACTTACATCGTCGTGAGCATCACTACATCCCGGTCCTGAGTCGTAGCACACTCTTCACAAGGGAAGTACAAGCTACGTGGGAGCTGACAGACGTAACGGGCCTTACTGCCTACCCCCTGTTTAACTAAATCTAGTAATTATATTTTATTATTTTTGTATTGACTAGTGTTGTTTCTTCTAACAACCCTTAACGTCGCAGTGCCTCCCGAAGCACGGAATCATCTTTCCTTTCAGGTGATTCAGCCTGCAATGTCCTAACCAAACTGGGGAAAGTCTCACAAAGAGATTTTTGCTTGACAGTTTCCCCACCGGAAATCGAACCTGGAACCTCCGTAATGGGCGTCGAAATCTCGACTACTCGGCCACGGAGGCTGTTTGTGTGAGAGCAGCATTTTGATTTGAATTTAAAGTAAGAGCTAGAGTGGTCGGCCATGATAGTGGTTTACTATTTTTACTAGCTTATAACCTTGGTTGTTATGAAAGTCAACTTTCACGGTGGTGAACCATTTGTTCGCTGACCGTACTGTACAGTGAACGTCGCATCGCAGGAATAGATATTTTTACAGTCAAGTGATCTACATCTCCCTTAAAGTGTTTTTAGTTCTATTGATATAAAGAGATACCTAACACAGATCTCTACCACTGAAAAACAAGTAGCTCTGTGAGCTGTAGCTGGCGAGTTTAATTTTATTTCGAAACGAAAACTAAATCGACAGAAAAAAACAATATATTTATTGAACCTGCTCACAAAATTTTGTGAGAATCGGTTGAGAAATGCGACCTGTACATGAGAACAGACGGTCATCCGTCAGGCTCACGACACGAGAGCATTTTAGTGAGAATCGGTTGAGAAATGCGACCTGTACATGAGAACAGACGGTCATCCGTCAGGCTCACGACACGAGAGCATTTTAGTGAGAATCGGTTGAGAAATGCGACCTGTACAGGAGAACAGACGGTCATCCGTCAGGCTCACGACACGAGAGCATTTTAGTGAGAATCGGTTGAGAAATGCGACCTGTACAGGAGAACAGACGGTCATCCGTCAGGCTCACGACACGAGAGCATTTTAGTGAGAATCGGTTGAGAAATGCGACCTGTACAGGAGAACAGACGGTCATCCGTCAGGCACACGACACGAGAGCATTTTAGTGAGAATCGGTTGAGAAATGCGACCTGTAGAGGAGAACAGACGGTCATCCGTCAGGCTCACGACACGAGAGCATTTTAGTGAGAATCGGTTGAGAAATGCGACCTGTACAGGAGAACAGACGGTCATCCGTCAGGCTCACGACACGAGAGCATTTTAGTGAGAATCGGTTGAGAAATGCGACCTGTAGAGGAGAACAGACGGTCATCCGTCAGGCTCACGACACGAGAGCATTTTAGTGAGAATCGGTTGAGAAATGCGACCTGTACAGGAGAACAGACGGTCATCCGTCAGGCTCACGACACGAGAGCATTTTAGTGAGAATCGGTTGAGAAATGCGACCTGTAGAGGAGAACAGACGGTCATCCGTCAGGCTCACGACACGAGAGCATTTTAGTGAGAATCGGTTGAGAAATGCGACCTGTACAGGAGAACAGACGGTCATCCGTCAGGCTCACGACACGAGAGCATTTTAGTGAGAATCGGTTGAGAAATGCGACCTGTACAGAAGAACAGACGGTCATCCGTCAGGCACACGACACGAGAGCATTTTAGTGAGAATCGGTTGAGAAATGCGACCTGTACAGGAGAACAGACGGTCATCCGTCAGGCTCACGACACGAGAGCATTTTAGTGAGAATCGGTTGAGAAATGCGACCTGTACAGGAGAACAGACGGTCATCCGTCAGGCTCACGACACGAGAGCATTTTAGTGAGAATCGGTTGAGAAATGCGACCTGTAGAGGAGAACAGACGGTCATCCGTCAGGCTCACGACACGAGAGCATTTTAGTGAGAATCGGTTGAGAAATGCGACCTGTAGAGGAGAACAGACGGTCATCCGTCAGGCTCACGACACGAGAGCATTTTAGTGAGAATCGGTTGAGAAATGCGACCTGTACAGGAGAACAGACGGTCATCCGTCAGGCTCACGACACGAGAGCATTTTAGTGAGAATCGGTTGAGAAATGCGACCTGTAGAGGAGAACAGACGGTCATCCGTCAGGCTCACGACACGAGAGCATTTTAGTGAGAATCGGTTGAGAAATGCGACCTGTACAGGAGAACAGACGGTCATCCGTCAGGCTCACGACACGAGAGCATTTTAGTGAGAATCGGTTGAGAAATGCGACCTGTACATGAGAACAGACGGTCATCCGTCAGGCTCACGACACGAGAGCATTTTAGTGAGAATCGGTTGAGAAATGCGACCTGTACAGGAGAACAGACGGTCATCCGTCAGGCTCACGACACGAGAGCATTTTAGTGAGAATCGGTTGAGAAATGCGACCTGTACATGAGAACAGACGGTCATCCGTCAGGCTCACGACACGAGAGCATTTTAGTGAGAATCGGTTGAGAAATGCGACCTGTACAGGAGAACAGACGGTCATCCGTCAGGCTCACGACACGAGAGCATTTTAGTGAGAATCGGTTGAGAAATGCGACCTGTACAGGAGAACAGACGGTCATCCGTCAGGCACACGACACGAGAGCATTTTAGTGAGAATCGGTTGAGAAATGCGACCTGTACAGGAGAACAGACGGTCATCCGTCAGGCACACGACACGAGAGCATTTTAGTGAGAATCGGTTGAGAAATGCGACCTGTACAGGAGAACAGACGGTCATCCGTCAGGCTCACGACACGAGAGCATTTTAGTGAGAATCGGTTGAGAAATGCGACCTGTACAGGAGAACAGACGGTCATCCGTCAGGCTCACGACACGAGAGCATTTTAGTGAGAATCGGTTGAGAAATGCGACCTGTACAGGAGAACAGACGGTCATCCGTCAGGCTCACGACACGAGAGCATTTTAGTGAGAATCGGTTGAGAAATGCGACCTGTACAGGAGAACAGACGGTCATCCGTCAGGCTCACGACACGAGAGCATTTTAGTGAGAATCGGTTGAGAAATGCGACCTGTACAGGAGAACAGACGGTCATCCGTCAGGCTCACGACACGAGAGCATTTTAGTGAGAATCGGTTGAGAAATGCGACCTGTACAGGAGAACAGACGGTCATCCGTCAGGCACACGACACGAGAGCATTTTAGTGAGAATCGGTTGAGAAATGCGACCTGTAGAGGAGAACAGACGGTCATCCGTCAGGCTCACGACACGAGAGCATTTTAGTGAGAATCGGTTGAGAAATGCGACCTGTACAGGAGAACAGACGGTCATCCGTCAGGCTCACGACACGAGAGCATTTTAGTGAGAATCGGTTGAGAAATGCGACCTGTACAGGAGAACAGACGGTCATCCGTCAGGCTCACGACACGAGAGCATTTTAGTGAGAATCGGTTGAGAAATGCGACCTGTACAGGAGAACAGACGGTCATCCGTCAGGCTCACGACACGAGAGCATTTTAGTGAGAATCGGTTGAGAAATGCGACCTGTACATGAGAACAGACGGTCATCCGTCAGGCTCACGACACGAGAGCATTTTAGTGAGAATCGGTTGAGAAATGCGACCTGTACAGGAGAACAGACGGTCATCCGTCAGGCTCACGACACGAGAGCATTTTAGTGAGAATCGGTTGAGAAATGCGACCTGTACATGAGAACAGACGGTCATCCGTCAGGCTCACGACACGAGAGCATTTTAGTGAGAATCGGTTTAGAAATGCGACCTGTAGAGGAGAACAGACGGTCATCCGTCAGGCTCACGACACGAGAGCATTTTAGTGAGAATCGGTTGAGAAATGCGACCTGTACAGGAGAACAGACGGTCATCCGTCAGGCTCACGACACGAGAGCATTTTAGTGAGAATCGGTTGAGAAATGCGACCTGTACAGGAGAACAGACGGTCATCCGTCAGGCTCACGACACGAGAGCATTTTAGTGAGAATCGGTTGAGAAATGCGACCTGTACATGAGAACAGACGGTCATCCGTCAGGCACACGACACGAGAGCATTTTAGTGAGAATCGGTTGAGAAATGCGACCTGTACAGGAGAACAGACGGTCATCCGTCAGGCACACGACACGAGAGCATTTTAGTGAGAATCGGTTGAGAAATGCGACCTGTACAGGAGAACAGACGGTCATCCGTCAGGCACACGACACGAGAGCATTTTAGTGAGAATCGGTTGAGAAATGCGACCTGTACAGGAGAACAGACGGTCATCCGTCAGGCTCACGACACGAGAGCATTTTAGTGAGAATCGGTTGAGAAATGCGACCTGTACAGGAGAACAGACGGTCATCCGTCAGGCTCACGACACGAGAGCATTTTAGTGAGAATCGGTTGAGAAATGCGACCTGTACAGGAGAACAGACGGTCATCCGTCAGGCACACGACACGAGAGCATTTTAGTGAGAATCGGTTGAGAAATGCGACCTGTACAGGAGAACAGACGGTCATCCGTCAGGCTCACGACACGAGAGCATTTTAGTGAGAATCGGTTGAGAAATGCGACCTGTACAGGAGAACAGACGGTCATCCGTCAGGCTCACGACACGAGAGCATTTTAGTGAGAATCGGTTGAGAAATGCGACCTGTAGAGGAGAACAGACGGTCATCCGTCAGGCTCACGACACGAGAGCATTTTAGTGAGAATCGGTTGAGAAATGCGACCTGTACAGGAGAACAGACGGTCATCCGTCAGGCTCACGACACGAGAGCATTTTAGTGAGAATCGGTTGAGAAATGCGACCTGTAGAGGAGAACAGACGGTCATCCGTCAGGCTCACGACACGAGAGCATTTTAGTGAGAATCGGTTGAGAAATGCGACCTGTACAGGAGAACAGACGGTCATCCGTCAGGCTCACGACACGAGAGCATTTTAGTGAGAATCGGTTGAGAAATGCGACCTGTACAGGAGAACAGACGGTCATCCGTCAGGCTCACGACACGAGAGCATTTTAGTGAGAATCGGTTGAGAAATGCGACCTGTAGAGGAGAACAGACGGTCATCCGTCAGGCACACGACACGAGAGCATTTTAGTGAGAATCGGTTGAGAAATGCGACCTGTACAGGTTTTTTTTTGGAGATGTAGCTTCCTAACACAGATCTCTAAATCCATGAAGGACGAAAAAATTTTACGCGCCCGCCCTCGTGGAGTAGTAATCAAAACGTACTATGGGTGCCGGCTGTGATACAATTTTGTAACTCACACACACATTCACACTCTTCTTTCAAATAGTCGTTCACGGCATGTTACATGGACATCATCTGTGGCATAAAATATTACAAATCAATTACCTACTAGACTACACAAAATGGTTAATTGTGCGGTGAAATTGTGCCGAAACCATGCCGCAAGCAACACTACAAAGCTTTCTGGTATCACATTTTTCTGGTAAGTAATAAACCGCTTGGTTTTTACAATTTTCGAGGTCAAATCTTAGTAGAAAATTGTGTTGTTGATGTTTAGTGATGTGAAGTAGTCGATAAAAAGTAATATAGAATCGAGTCGTCAGCTTATTATTATTTTATTTCATTTATTTATCGCAGTTTTCCAAAAGATCCGGTACAAAAACGCAAATGGGTGCCAACATGCGAGAGAGACCAAATTGGATTCCAACCAAATATAGCAGAATTTGCTCAGCACATTTCAACTAAATAATTACGTATTAACTGAGGCCGGAAAAAAAGACTTCATAAAGATGCCATTCCAACTGAGAACCTATAACACAAGGTAAAAAGTATTTTTTTCCATCCTCAGAAATCC
>OX579671.1:841398-877082 GCA_951230895.1 Carpatolechia fugitivella | reverse complement strand
CTTCTTTGGTATTCATTTGATGGGGTCAAGTTTGAAGCGTAGTTACTCTTCTAGACTATAGATAATTCGTTGCCTTGAAATGAAGTATGCATATTTTATTAGAACCATGTAAGCAAATCATAAAAATATTTTTTTGCTGTTCATTGACATAAAATACAATATAATCAACATTTGGTACGAAGATGGTTTGATGGACTAAAAGCAAATTTTTATTGCGGCAAAAGTATTATTCTTGTTGAATTGTAAATACTAAGCAAATGCTTAAGAAGCTTTGCATACGGGAAGGTCAGGCACTGGACAAATCCAGCAGTTGTGTGTCGAGTCGTTTAGTCTCTTAATTTTCTGTCAGGCACATTTACTCGATTTGAGCAAATGTCGATTTGATTGGATCGATTTGATCGCACTCAAAGCGCGTACAGAGCTACTGTTAGCGGGCGAAATCCATGCATTTTTTTATTTTCTGATCGCTGACGGCGTTGATAGTTTGATTCAGAACGTGCCCCTGTTGGAATTTCTTACGGTGAATATTATCTGATTTGTGTCCGTAGTGTTGAAAGGTGGTTTGAATCCTAAACAAGCCATCGCCCCGTACTGGCTGTATCCGGTGTCCGTCACCAACGAGCTGACTTCCACTCTTAAGGAGAAGAAGCCTGGCGCGGCTGTTGGCGCTGGTGAAGAAGCCGAAGATGCTGATAACGGTATTCATTGACTAGTTGAATCAATCATTCATTCAGGCAATCAATCTCTCATTCAATTTATTCGTTTAGTTATTCATTCATTCATTCGTTCAGCTAACCATTAATTCAACAAGCTGACAGAAGAAATCTGAAGCATCTGCGGGCTTTGAAGAAGCCGAAAATGCTAATAATGTCAACCATTCATTCATAAACTCCTTATATTAATTGAACGAACGATTAATATAAGGAGTTTATGAATGTCAATCATTCACTCGCTAATTCATTAACTCGTTCAATTAACCATTCGTCTAACTAGCAGACTTGGCGACCAAGAAGTTTGGCGGTTTCAAGAAGCCGATGATAACTATTACTCTTTCACTCGTTCAAATCATTTACCAGTTCACTCATTCTTTAACTAATTCAATTTCTCATTTGCTCGTTCAATTAGCCATTCATTCACTCGTCCAAATTAATCCTTTTAAAACAAACCTTTAGTTAAAATCCAAGAATTAATCGTTTCTCAGAGGAAGAAGGCTTAGTCGAGGCGCTAAATGACGAAGCGATGGGGAAATACTTCGAGCGCAAATCTCGTACCGTAGCATCGGTGCGCGGGAGTGTGGCGCAGAACGAACACTACTTCATGGACGTACCCAATAGAGACCACCAGGTAAATATCCGGATATATCTTTGTAGTAGCAGCTGTAGGCAGAGTTGTTCTTTTTTTTTCAAGGCAATGGAACTGGGCTATACAACCTCATACGGATAAATGTACCCCTCAGACTACGAGATGTACCCAGTAGATCTGCCGTGCTTACGATATTCACAGTAAGTGTCTGTTTCATTGTTGCGAGTAAATGGCGCTTAAAGTTTTCGTCACATTTTGTTACGTAGGTGGAGGCGGTAATTTGAAACGAATTGATTAGAAGTTACAATAGATCTTTTATTTTCATCAGCAAGATTTTTACACAAGCGCTGACAAACGAAGAATCAGCTCTTTTTTATCAAGTCAAACTTTTCTTCCAAATTCAAATAAATCCAAAGATACCAAAAATGTTTACGGCCAGCAACAGCCAACGAGGCAAAGAGGTATAGGTATGCACACATACCTAACACATTTCTACTAATTCTCACTTTTTCGAATAAGTTATTTAAATTCAGATTTTTTATATGTATAGCCTAAGCCATTTACTTTTAAACTCTGTATTTATTAATCCTATATTTTTATTGAAAATGGCTTTACATAACACTAAACCGTTTATTCTTCGGATCTAGTACGTCATTGCTTAGAATAACCGGATTTAGTGCGTTGTTATGTTACTGCTGTTATGCTAAGCATCTCATACAACGTATAATTGAGATTGGAATAATCAAGTAGTCCAAATAATCTATTTACATATATTTATTTAATTGAAAAATCACGGTACCTACCTACCATTGTATGTCTGAGTTACGTTGAAACTGTAGTTGTTCCTAAGTAGGTCAATACACAATTTTAGGTGACGGCTAATCACCTTTATTTCAGTTTATGTGACGCTAGAGAACCCGGGATAATCGAACGCAAACGTGTCCAGCCAGCTTGAAAACCGCTTTTCGCATGGTCTCTCAGTCTCCGAACAGAAGGGATTCTATTTCTTGCTTATTAATACGGCGTCACCTAAAATTGTGACAGGCATTCAGTTTGAATTTTTGAGATACGTATAGCTAAAAAACAACGAAAAGCGTGGCCAGCCAGCCTGAACTTACGTATTAATCTTCTGGCTGGCACCTCTGAATCTCGACAACGAAAGCGTTTTCGAACATGGTTATTTTATTGGCATTTAGTGACGGAATTTGTGACAGTCATAGCGTTTGTTTCATGGCGTCACGCCTTCCAAATTTTCTTCAACATTTAGTGACGGGGACGATTCAGATAACCTGGTAATGTGACGACGATCCCTCCCATAGTTTCAAAGATTATTGTTATTTTTTATTATTGTTATTTTCTCATACAAATTTCTATAAATATTGCGTTAAGGAATTATTTTTTATAACTGACTAGTTGTCGCTCGCGGTTATGGACCAGTTTTTTTTTTTTCGATTTTTCCTTCGGGAATATTTTGGTATTGCGTCGAAGTGTGAATTAGGCTTTAGTAGGATTCCCCGAGTGTCTCCTGAGCCCCATTTCACGGAGCCACAAACAATATACAATTTGGTATTCATTGCAAAGCATATTATTAAACCGTTGTTTTAGTGTTTTATTTTCTTGTAGGTATATTCTATTTTATTGTGTAACTATTCATATTTTTGACAATAAATTGTATATTTCAGGGAGAACAATAATAACTAATAAAGATGTCCAAAATTACATGATCTTAAGTTAGCGTTACAGTAAAAGTTGTTGGTATCAGTATCATCCATTTGTGGCTTTTCATTCCTTAAAATAAAACACTTAATTATACGTAATCCCACATTCACCTTTAAAATTGGTCACCCTACTGCTAAGTTTGTATGGGAAAATAACAATGATCAATATCTCTGAAACTATGGGAGGGATCGTCGTCACATTTACAGATTATCTTAATCGTCCCCGTCACTGAATGTTGAAGAAAATTTGGAAACCGTAGACCATCAGACAGCGCAGATACAACGAGCCAGCTAGCCAGAACATCAGGCTGGCTGCCTGGATGCCTGTCACAATTGTAGGTGACGCCGTATTAATAAGCAAGAAATAGTTATAATTCCTTCTGTTCGGAGATTGAGAGACCATGCGAAAAGCGGTTTTCAAGCTGGCTGGACACGTTTGTGTTCGATTATCTCGGGTTCTCTAGCGTCACATAAACAGAAATAAGGGTGATTAACCGTCACCTAAAATTATGTATTGACCTACTTAAACGCGGCTCATTTTGAAGAATTGTCCAGCCAGCCTGAGTCACATAATAAAACGGGTATATCATCTTATCTTTTCGTCTGCAAAAGTTTTGTGAATTATCAGTTCTGTTTCTTGGCTACACAGTATTTTATGCTGCTTGTCCTCTATGAGATGTTTAGAATGGTCTTAGCTAAATAGTACCTAGTGTATAGTTATGTGATTGTTGATTATTATTCCGTATAAAACCAATTTCTACTAAATTATTAAACTATTGTGATGAATATAATTATGTTATTTCTTATGTTTCTTTAATTATTCCTTCTGTTTCTTTAATTATTCCTTCTCAGCTAAATTATTACTACTGTGATAATAACAATTGTACATGGGTTAGTATAGGTCTAGTATAAATTTTCTAAGATGGCGCCGGAAAATCGGGAAAATATTGAAAAATTCGTAATCTACGACCCCAAATTACCTAGAATTATAAAAATTAAAAGTTTCGCTTTAGCTTACACGTCGATCCGAATCCCCTTTCTATTAAATTAAATTAAATTCATTTATTTCAGATTTACATCCATATTCACAATAAAACACAAAAAATTCAATCAATTTAAAAATATAAAAACAATTAAAAAAAATTATAGAATCAAATCAAAAGTCAAATAAAATCAAATTAAAATGTCATACAATAAAAAATAAAATATAATAAAAAAAAAATACATTAAAATCAAAATTAAATTAAATCAAAAACAAAAATTTATTACATACTATTGTATGAAGGGGGCGGCACTGGCATGCAGCCGCAACCACCTTCCCATCATCGGCGAGTCCCAACGCTCAAACAATACTCTCAGGATTCCATTGGTACTAGCTTGTAGGCGAGCCATTAACGAAGCGCTTCGTTTCCTTATTATGGCATAAGTCATCAGTATGTGCTTCCGCAAACATGGCAGAGGCGCTACAATAACGCGGCATTTTCAACAGAATCCTGAGAGCATCGTTGTACTGCACGCGAAGTGCGCTGTACGCCCGCCGCGTGAAGTTGCTCCACAGGCTGCACGTGTAAAAACTCTGACAGTATGCTCTGAAGAGTGTCAACTTCACTTGTGTTGAGCAGCGAGCGAATCTACGAGCCAACATGTTGCAGCGGACGGACAGCGCCCTACGCTCCCTATCAATGTCCTCACAATCACACAAGTCGTCGGTGACCCAGTGGCCCAGATACTTAAATTTATGAACTCTGTTAAGAACAGAGCCGCAAAGAGTGATAGGTACAGGAGAGTAACATTTGGTACCAGCTTTAAAAATCATCCATTCACTCTTTTTGGCATTGTATCTGAGCCCATGGGCCTCCGCATACGACTCGCAAATCTGCAGTAGTTTCCTCAGTGCAGCCACCGATGGACTCAGCAGCACCATGTCGTCAGCGTAGCTTATATTGTTGACGCACACTCCGTCTATGGAACAGCCAACATTG
The DNA here is from genome assembly GCA_951230895.1 of Carpatolechia fugitivella. Taxonomy (NCBI): domain Eukaryota; kingdom Metazoa; phylum Arthropoda; class Insecta; order Lepidoptera; family Gelechiidae; genus Carpatolechia; species Carpatolechia fugitivella. The sequence continues at coordinate 872,080 of OX579671.1, read as the reverse complement.
GCGCTGCTGAGCTCAACGATGAGCTGGTTCACGTACAGGTTGAAGAGACGGGGCGAGCTCAACCCCCCCTGCCTCACCCCGCACTCCAGCCCATACGCGTCCGAGTATTCGCCTGCCCACCTTACACTGTTTTGCTGATGATTATACCAGTATCTGTACAGTGCCGTAATCTCGTGAGGTAGTTCCGTTTCAGCATTTAACTTTTGCCACAGTCTATGTTACTGCCAATATCATTAGCAGCAGTAGGAACTAAATATGAACGTTAGAGCGAGCCTTACGAACCCGGTGGCGGCGTATGTATACTTCTGTAATGTTAAGCATGAGTTGTCAAAAAACAGGCTTACTGCATGCTGCACGAAGTTATAAGGCTTCAAACGTAAACGTAATGGTTAGATAGAGAGAGTTCCGACGTGTCATGTGACATCGTGTCATGTGACATCGTGTCATGTGACGTCATATAACACGCGGGCCAAACATCCGCCATAGAAAATTTTGTTTTAGTAAGAGGGACAGATATATTTGTTTAATAATGTTGTATCTAATTTGTTTTTCGATTAATTTTGATTCTGTTTTGACTGCCAGTATTCTATTACAAGCTTTTATTTAGTTTCACCTGTCCCGTTGTCTGTCTGTCTGTCTGTCTGTCTGTCTGTCTGTAATCAAATCTTGCAAGTTAAATTTGATCCACTTCCCAGTTTCCGATTGAGCTGAAATTTTGCATTCATGTATAAATCGGATGACAATGCAATATTATGGTACCTTGGAGCTGGTCTGATGATGGAGACGGAAGATGGCCATAGGAACTCCTCTAATACAGAACACAACCTAGTCGTGTTTGGGCTCGTTAGATTTGTCTTAACAAGATCTTTAGCCATACGTGATATCCAGGGTCTCATGATGGAGCCGGAAGGTGGCCATAGGAACTCCTTAAATACACAACACAACCTAGTCGTGTTTGGGCTTGTTGGTTTTGTCTTAACAAGATCTGCCATATATTTGGAGATTTAATATCGTAAAACATAAAAATTTCAACCGAAAGACATCTACTGCTCTCACAAACAAACGCCACTCTCAAGGATCTTAATAAAACAAATACCTACTTATTGTTCAATAGACATATACTAATTATAATTTACGAAAGATCACTTTTAAATATCTTTAAAATCATGAAAATATAATTAAATTGCTTTATGATATTTATCTTTGATAAGAAAAAGAAAATATTGTAAAGTTGTCTCTAACAATTAAAATATAGAAGCATTTAAAAGCTCTAAATAAAATTATAATTAAAAGAATAGAAGTGCAGTTAGTAGATAATAGTAGAATAATAATTAATTTTATTATATCGTGATATATTTGTTATTAATAGGTATTTTATACAAAAAGGATCCTTTTATGAAAAATGCTTAGAAATACGGTAATCTTTTTTTTATGAAATAAAGTTTAAAAAATAATTTGTAGAAAACAAATATATTTTTATAGACGTGATAATTAGTATTATATATGTCGACGCAAGACCACAAATAGTTTTAAGATTGTTAGTTTAGTTAATTAATATTTCTCCTCTATATTCTAATCTTGATTTGTAAATAGCAAAGAATCAGATTTCACGTGGTATTTTAAGTTAGGACACCGATTGTTGTTTGTTTTCCGGTGGCGCATTATTGTAACGGTAGTTTCGGCTGGAATTCAGATTAATAATTTAGTGATGGCTGCAATCAACTTGTAAAAATAATTCATGATTTTACTAACTAATTTAATTAAGTAAATAATTTTGTGTGTAGAATTATTGCAGTTAAGAAGTTATTTTGATAACGCAGTAGTCTAGTCCCACCCGACGCAACGCCCGCCATCTTTGATTTGTGTTCGGTGGCGGTTATAAATAGTGCGAGCATTCGCAAACATTCATTACTGTTCGAGCGTTGCGTGAAGTGAGACTTACTTACAAGTGGTGTTAGTGAATTTTGAAAAATCCTGTGAGTACCTTTTGTTCTTTTGTTATTTTAAATTAATCTGTGCCTATATCAATCTGTGTATTCATTGTTGATTGAAAAATAAACCCGGTACTTTGAACTTCATTTTCTTTGTTCGCAATGAGTGAGCCGAGTGATGGAGATGGTGACGTCAGCAATGCTGGCGTCACCCTTTCTAAAGATCCTTCTGGATCAAACCCTTCGTCATCAGAAGTGGGATCAAAATCCACTTCTGCTCGTCCATCTGGCACAAGTAATGAAAATGATAACGCTTCTGTTAACGGGGTTCCAGTGGAATTTTTCTCTCAAATGTTGCAAATGATGAAGAGCATGTCCGATCGTATCACGAGTTTGCCTGATACCAAGGTTAAGATTAATGAGGTATTTCTACCGTCATACGATCCGGACGCGAGTATCGGAGTGCGAGAGTGGTGTCAACATGTAACCACGGCCATGGAAACCTATAACCTGAGCGACTATGATGTTAGAATGAAGGTGGGTAGTTTACTCAAAGGTCGCGCAAGGTTGTGGGTCGATAATTGGCTTGTTTCAACCAGCACGTGGCAGGAATTACGCGATATAATGATCACAACTTTTGAACCTGAGAATAGGTATTCTCGTGATGTAGTTCGTTTTCGAGAACATGTTTATGACAATTCAAAGGACATTGCGGAATTCCTGTCCCAGGCTTGGGTATTATGGCGACGTATTACTAAGAATAAATTGTCGGATGATGACGCGGTTGAGGCTGTAATTGGTTGTATTGGGGATGAGCGGCTGAGAATCGAACTGCTGAGCGCCAGGGCTTCATCAGTGCCTGAACTTATTTCAATAGCTTCATCTATACGACGCAGTAAGCGCGCCTATCCTAGTACATCAAACTCACAAGTCTCTGGCAAGCGGCAGCGGTTTTCTGAAAGGCCGTCCTCATTTTGCCAACAATGTAAAAAGCCCGGTCATGATACACGAGATTGCCGTTACCGTAAAAACGAAAACCCTCAACCACGTCAGCCGGATGACAAAATCATTCCTCAAAAGGATAACAGACCAACATGTACCTTCTGTTCGAGAATTGGTCACACATACGAAACATGTTACAAACGTGAACGCGGTGTAGTGTCAAATGTTAATTGTGTGGGTGTACCGAGGTTGAATTCCTTGTCAGTTGTCATTGGAAATTTAAAATTGTCTGCCATTTTTGATAGTGGGGCAGAATGTTCGGTAATTCGCGAATCACTTGCTTCAAAATTGCCCGGCAAGCGAATTGATGTTGTCAATTACTTGAAAGGTATAGGACAATTCACAGTAGTATCACTGTCAACATTAACGACTGTTTGTGTGATTGATGATTTGCGTGTAGAACTTCTGTTCCACATTGTCCCGGATTACGAGCTATGCTCTGACATGTTGATAGGGATGAACCTCGTTGAAAATACGAATATGAGTGTGGTGGTGAATTCTCGGGGTGCAACGTTAGTTCATCAACCTGTAGTCTGCCACATGCAATCACGATGTGAAAAGTTTGACAATATAGACTGTGACTTGACGAATGGCGATCAGTTAAATGAACTTAAAATATTGTTGAACAAATATGAACATTTGTTTATCCATGGCTACCCTCACACACGCGTTAATACTGGCGAACTTGAAATACGTCTTAAAGACCCGAACAAGTGTGTTGAGCGTAGACCTTATAGATTGAGTCCAGTTGAAAGGGAGAAAGTGCGGGATATTGTGAACGAATTACTCGAGCACAATATTATCCGTGAGAGCAAATCGCCATTCTCTAGTCCGATAATAGTGGTCAAAAAGAAAAATGGTAAAGATCGCATGTGCGTGGATTACCGCGAGCTGAACAAGAATACCTTGCGGGATCACTATCCTCTTCCGATAATTTCCGATCAAATTGATCAACTGTCGGGTGGATTGTACTTTTCGACGTTTGACATGGCGGCTGGGTTTCATCAGATACCCATCTCTGAGAACTCAATTGAGAAGACTGCATTCGTGACTCCGGACGGCATGTACGAGTACTTAGCCATGCCGTTTGGGCTCAGTAATGCATGTTCTGTATATCAGAGGTGCATGAATAGGGCTTTAGCCCCTCTTTTGAACTCGTCTGATCAAATTTGTCAAGTCTACGTCGATGACGTACTTACAAAGTGTAGGGAGTTTGCTGAGGGTATTTCACATATCGAACGCATACTGATTGCTCTGCAAGAAGCTGGATTTTCAATTAATGTTGATAAAACTGCTTTCTTTAAACGTTCCATTGAGTACCTGGGCAATATAGTATCAAACGGGCAGGTCAGCCCTAGCCCAAGGAAAGTGGAGGCTCTAACAAAGTCACCCATTCCAAAAACTGCTAAACAGGTTAGACAATTTAATGGACTCGCCGGGTACTTTAGGCGTTTCATTCCCAATTTCTCGCGTGTGATGGTACCTCTTTACGAACTAACAAAGAAAGACGCAATGTGGGAATGGAACGAAAGACACGACGAAGCTCGCAATCAAATTGTACAACATTTATCTACTGCGCCTACCCTTGCTCTATTCCAGGAAGACGCACCTATCGAGCTCTACACAGATGCAAGCAGCCTCGGCTACGGAGCGGTACTGGTCCAGACCATCGAGGGCCGCCAACATCCAGTCGCATACATGAGCCAGCGCACTACGGACGCCGAGAGCCGCTATCACTCGTACGAGCTCGAGACCCTGGCAGTGGTGAGAGCTATAAAACATTTTCGACACTACTTGTATGGCCGAAAATTCAAGGTTATAACCGATTGTAACGCCTTGAAGGCATCCAAGCACAAGAAGGATTTACTTCCAAGGATTCATCGGTGGTGGGCCTTTCTGCAAAATTACGACTTCGAAGTCGAATACAGAAAAGGTGAGCGATTACAACACGCAGACTTTTTCAGTAGAAATCCAGCTGGTGACATGCATGTCAATATCATGACCAGAGACACAGAATGGTTACAAATTGAGCAGCGACGAGACGATGTCCTTCGTCCTTTAATAGACAGCATGACCACGGACAGTCCAGCTGCTGGATATGTTCTGGAAGACGGTGTGCTAAAAAAAATGCTCACAGATCCTGTACAGGGTGCAACTAAACCGTTGGTAGTACCACGATCGTTCCAATGGAGCTTGATTAACTCTTTCCACACATCGCTGCAGCACCCAGGATGGGAAAAAACTCTACAGAAGCTAAGAGATACCTACTGGTTTCCCAATATGAGCTCTGTAGTGCGAAAGTTCGTAGACAATTGCGTTATATGCAGAACTTCAAAGGGCCCTTCGGGTGCAATCCAAGCACAGCTTCATCCGATACAGAAACCCACTGCAGCGTTTCAAGTCATTCATATGGATGTTACTGGAAAACTTGGCACAAGAAACGATGAAGGTCAAGATGAATACGTGATAGTCACCATTGATGCATTTACTAAGTTTGTCTTACTAAATTACTCTAATAACAAGAGTCAAAGCAGTACTCTTGCGGCACTAAAACGAGTCGTACACTTATTTGGAACTCCAGTGCAAGTGGTAGTTGATGGCGGTCGGGAATTTCTCGGTGAGTTTAAAGCCTATTGTGATAATTTTGGTATCAATTTACATGCAATAGCGCCAGGAATAAGCCGAGCGAATGGACAAGTCGAACGCATGATGAGCACATTAAAAAATGCACTGACTATGATAAAAAATTATGACACTGAAAATTGGCAAACGGCTTTAGAAGCGCTTCAGCTGGCATTTAACTGCACACCGCACAGGGTAACAGGTGTAGCACCACTTACCCTACTAACACGCCGAAAACACACTGTTCCGCCTGAACTTTTAAGATTGGTAAATATAGACGATGAATCCATCGACTTTGAGATGTTAGATCAACACGTGCAGCAGAAAATGGCGACCGCATCTGAATATGACAAGCGGCGCTTTGATAAAAACAGAGCAAAATTACGTTCATTTCAAAGAGGTGACTATGTTCTTATTAAGAATAACCCACGGAATCAAATCTCACTGGACCTGAAATATAGCGAACCGTACGAGATATACAGAGTTCTGGATAATGATCGGTATATGGTGAAACGTGTGACAGGCAGAGGACGCCCACGCAAGGTTGCTCACGATCAGCTGCGACGGGCTCCGCAACCTGGTGAGCAGGAATCCGTGTCGACGAATATCACCAACGAGGATACCCGAGAGATGCCAATTCAGGCCGTCGATACATCAGAGGAGCCACTGCCGTCTACTTCTCATGGCTAGCTGCTGGATGCTTAAAATTTGGTTAGTGTTTAATTTTTATTTATCTACTCGTATACCTACTGAGTGATCATGTCTGATAGATGAACCTGACATCATCATAATCATCATCTACAACCGTCTATTACAGTCTACTGCTGGACATAGGCCTCTCCCAACTAAACCTGATATCACGACTAGTCATCTGTTGATCTGGTAAAATATCAAGACTGTACAAATTAAGTCCTTTCTTCCCTTTCCTATTTCTTTGTTGTTTTCAGAGCCTGTGGGGACCACGGTCATAATAATCTAAGGCCCAGGCCCCAGCATCGTCCTTCCCATATCCTTTAGAGCCCCTATGGACCACGGCGTTAAAGACCGCTCAGCACCATAGCATCGATTTCCTGTGAGCTTCAAATCAAAGCAAGTATTTCAGAACCCCTGGGGACCACGGTCATAATATTAAGGCCTAGGCCCCAGCATCGTCCTTTCCATATCCTTTAGAGCCCCTGTGGACCACGGCGTACGAGACCGCTCAGCACCACAGCATCGTTACCTCAAAGAAATGTAAATATGCAAGTATGCGTGGAGCATTTGCATTGACAATTAACAGAAAAACAAATATCGCTCACATTCCTATTTATGTACAGCAACTTCTATTCTATGTATAACCTTTACATGCTATATACTTATTACATAATGCTACAATAAGTGTAAATTGATAACTTGTTTTTTTAAAACTAGTTAAGTGTTAAGACATCTAGTGTTCATTAATTAAAATTTAATTCAAAGATAATGTCAGTGTGTTCAAGTTATCAGCTAGGACACCGGTGAACGGATATCTAGCTCAAAAAAAAAATCTAATTTTGGTTTCCAGAAAGAACCGTGACTGGTGCAGAGCGCGCACCGTCTCGCAGAATGGCCGTGTCGACGCAAGACCACAAATAGTTTTAAGATTGTTAGTTTAGTTAATTAATATTTCTCCTCTATATTCTAATCTTGATTTGTAAATAGCAAAGAATCAGATTTCACGTGGTATTTTAAGTTAGGACACCGATTGTTGTTTGTTTTCCGGTGGCGCATTATTGTAACGGTAGTTTCGGCTGGAATTCAGATTAATAATTTAGTGATGGCTGCAATCAACTTGTAAAAATAATTCATGATTTTACTAACTAATTTAATTAAGTAAATAATTTTGTGTGTAGAATTATTGCAGTTAAGAAGTTATTTTGATAACGCAGTAGTCTAGTCCCACCCGACGCAACGCCCGCCATCTTTGATTTGTGTTCGGTGGCGGTTATAAATAGTGCGAGCATTCGCAAACATTCATTACTGTTCGAGCGTTGCGTGAAGTGAGACTTACTTACAAGTGGTGTTAGTGAATTTTGAAAAATCCTGTGAGTACCTTTTGTTCTTTTGTTATTTTAAATTAATCTGTGCCTATATCAATCTGTGTATTCATTGTTGATTGAAAAATAAACCCGGTACTTTGAACTTCATTTTCTTTGTTCGCAATGAGTGAGCCGAGTGATGGAGATGGTGACGTCAGCAATGCTGGCGTCACCCTTTCTAAAGATCCTTCTGGATCAAACCCTTCGTCATATACTTATTCACGAATTTCAAATCATAAAAAATACTCTCATCCACTCAAACAAACTGACAAATATCGATCTTTATTTTAATTTTTGTTCACTACATATCGAAGGAAAGCCAATATTTTTTTTATAATCATGAAAATAAGCTCTACATAACTTATTACTACAAAGTAAAGTTCCAATTAGTTAATACAAATATTATCAATGTGCTACTAAAAAGAATAAAATAGTTTTATAGTTGCAGTTGCATTAGTTATTTTATTTGATCTGAAAAATTGAAAAGATCAAAATGTTAAATGATAAAAATATCTATAAAGAAGGTACCTAATCGGTTCGATTGTAGAGAAGTATGTTTTTTAAATTGCATGTTTACTTATCAATTTAAACTGTTTTAACGCTGATATTATAGTATTAAACGTCACTCACACGAAAAGTAAAAAATAAATAAATTTCTCAATATTTAAATTTAACACATCTCGGCGCATTTAACAACGACGCTTACTAATATATTGTATGTTAATTGGAACAAAATCAACGTAAGTAACACAAAAAAGTACGGGAAACATTCATCTATTATAATATTTAAAACAATACTCACTGTGATTCCCATTCTTCGGCATATGTCGCATATACGGTAACCGCTTTCTCGTAGGGCGATAATTTGCTCGCGTTGCCAGTGGGCTAATTGTGGTGCCATTTTTTAAAGAGGGCACAGCTAAGCCGCGAAGGGGACACACGAGTTCTAACGCAGCAGGCGTCCGTCACAAATCGCTACTGACGCACTGTAGCTCTACAGCACAAAAATGCAACTAACAAAAAAAAATTACGCGAACAAAGTAATAACAACAATAGTGGGTGGGGCGTTGACCACCGCGCGAGCGCATGTGAGGCGCTATTGGCTACAAACATTGCAGCGCATCGCTCATTAGGTAAAAAAATGTTCTTGAATATTGTCTACCAATCACAATAGATTGCTCGTTCGCTCACCCTTAAAATCGGCTGAATCGCGTGCTTGAGAAATGGTGTACCATTAGTTGAAGCCTACTGTACTACGGACTACATAACGGAAAAACGCTGCTACGCGCTACTAACTACGTCGTAGTAAATCTCGAATTAAACATACTAAAAAGTTAAAAATAAAATTAAAGAAAAAAAACCTTTTTTAAAAACAAGCTTTTATTATTTGGAAAATGAACTAAAAAGTTAAAAATAAATTAACTCTAATTAGAAGTATAACACTTTATAAGTTCATTGTAACCTTTAACGATAATTAAGCTTCTTTGTCTACGACAAAATAATTCCATATCGTAATCATATATTTTTAACACCAAAACTTTACACCTTAATTATTAAATCTTCCCGTTTTTATTACAGTCTCAATTTTATAAATAATAAAAGCGTGTTACATTTTGATGGTATAATTAAGCTATCACTTTCAGCTTTCTGAACTATGAAAGAATATATATTTTTTAATGCATATTCCCTATTTGTTACTTATAGGTGCCTTATAAGGCGTCTAAGGTGAAAGCTGTGTGGTTCCTTGCTTATAGGTGCCTTATAAGGCGTCTAAGGTGAAAGCTGTGTGGTTCCTTGCTTATAGGTGCCTTATAAGGCGTCTAAGGTGAAAGCTGTGTGGTTCCTTGCTTATAGGTGCCTTATAAGGCGTCTAAGGTGAAAGCTGTGTGGTTCCTTGCTTATAGGTGCCTTATAAGGCGTCTAAGGTGAAAGCTGTGTGGTTCCTTGCTTATAGGTGCCTTATAAGGCGTCTAAGGTGAAAGCTGTGTGGTTCCTTGCTTATAGGTGCCTTATAAGGCGTCTAAGGTGAAAGCTGTGTGGTTCCTTGCTTATAGGTGCCTTATAAGGCGTCTAAGGTGAAAGCTGTGTGGTTCCTTGCTTATAGGTGCCTTATAAGGCGTCTAAGGTGAAAGCTGTGTGGTTCCTTGCTTATAGGTGCCTTATAAGGCGTCTAAGGTGAAAGCTGTGTGGTTCCTTGCTTATAGGTGCCTTATAAGGCGTCTAAGGTGAAAGCTGTGTGGTTCCTTGCTTATAGGTGCCTTATAAGGCGTCTAAGGTGAAAGCTGTGTGGTTCCTTGCTTATAGGTGCCTTATAAGGCGTCTAAGGTGAAAGCTGTGTGGTTCCTTGCTTATAGGTGCCTTATAAGGCGTCTAAGGTGAAAGCTATGTAGTTCCTTGCTTAAAAATTGAACCAATCCATCTTTCCACGGGTTGATCTAAGTCTCTCCTCGGGTGGGTCAATTCGTTTTCGTGTATGCTTTCAGACGAATTGTGAAAAATACCTATATATTGTATTAGATGATTCAACCTACAATGTCCAGACCGAACTGGGAACATTATCACAAAGTGATTTTTTGCTCAACCACAATGTCCCCACCGAGATTCGAACCCAGAACTCCGTAATGAGGGCTCGTGTTTTCCAATTTTTCGGCCAACTTTCTAAACTCTTTTTTTCCTAAGAATGTTTTGCAAGTGAATTAAGTTTGACACTCGGACCAACCACCCACTGGACACCACACCTGTACGTACAATTTACTAACAAACTAATTACGTAAAAGTTGGGGTGCGGGGAACACGTCGTGATTGGTTCATCTCGCTTACGCAACGTACTGACAGGTCTCATAATTGGTCGAACTGAAGTAAGCCGCGAGGTATTGTCCGCCCAGAGATATTTATATGTGCAAATGCACCTATGCGTTTCGGAAAGTAGCGCCCCCAAGTGGGTGGTTGGTCCGAGGCACGGACCAACTTGGTCCGTGGTCCGAGGTTTGACAAGACCTGATATTTGTCAGGATGCGGCGATATCCGTGATGGGTATCATAGTCCACAACATCGAGCCTTATCAGTTCTGGAAACCTGCTCTGGTTGACGGAATCCTCAAGTATGGCGACAGGTATTGACGTTGAAGATATTTTTTAAACGTCTAAAGGGGTTCCCCTACACCAATGACGTAGCGCCACTTCGATAAAAAATCATAACACTGAGAAAGCAAAATACAGTTATCGGTTCTAAAAATACTACAGCATGAAATTTACATCGTTTAGTTCCCGCCTTGCAGATCACTCCCGTCCAAACCGAACAACTTTTCATGAAAAAAAAAATCCTACGACAAAAATATGTTTGTGCTCTCCATATAATGATATTATATGCATACAGAGGTAGATACGCCATCAACGCACCAAACGCGTACCGTGAATTGGTCCTAATTGTGTTTGTGACCACTGCAGTCAGTCGTGCTGTGACCTGTCATTGTGAGCGCACGTGTCGACTATCTACTAAAAAAACGTTAAAATGCCTTCCTGTGTGTTTAGAAAATGCAAAATTACGACTAAAAGATGAAGGGATATCATTATCACAAATAAGTGTATGAAAATATTTAATTTAAACAGATAAATCTATAATTTGTAATTTTAATGAACCACAGCTTGTTTCCAAACGATAACGGAGCGAACTATTCGCGGCTGTACTGATTACAAATAGCTGTCTCTTTCTGCCTGCCTATTTCCTGTCGCACTTATAGCGTATGAATGTATATCTGTCGCGGAACAATTATGTTGTGCGTGCAGTATGAACATGACGTATCTTTCTTAAAATATCATTGTCTCCATACAAAATGGAGACCGATGGATGGATGGCCTTTACTCGGTAGTGGCGATGTTGGCTAGATAGATAGATACCTAGATACAAAATAGGTCGGTCGGGATGATGTGCCGTTCCCGGTAACATTTTCTGAAGTAGCAGGTTGCGCTGGGAGGAGCAGATCCAGCGGGCCGGTGAGAGTCAGAATAATCTGGCCGTCATCACAGGAGCTGTAAAGCCGTTGCTCAGGGTGGACCGCAAGGAGGTATATTCCGACAAATTTCCACCCCAATTTATCTGACTTTTCGAAATCACTTGGAAGTCACTGCACAAAAGATAAAATCTCGGGTTAACCTTATCGGTCGATTGGCGGGCACGTCGTGGGGTGCTCGTACCGATGTGCTGCGGACATCTGCACTATCTTTAGTGTTCTCTACGGCAGAGTATTGTGCTCCGGTTTGGTACCGTAGTGCACATACCCCCAAAGTAGATGTGCAGCTGAACCGAACGATGCGCATCATCTCAGGTACTTTGCGCTCTACTCCTACGCCGTAGCTACCGGCTCTCTTGCACATCGCACCCCCACACCTAAGGCGCGCTCTTACAGCAGCAGACGAGTGGGCTAAAGCAGAAAGCTGTCTACTTCTGCACAAACTGCCGATTAGAAAGACACTAGATGGATGCATCCCGCAGCGTTTGCCTTCACGAAAACCCATCTGGTCTGAACCCGCAATACGGCAACCTTTTAACATTCACTCGTCCTGGTTGGCTAGTGGCAGTCTCTTGAGTGCTCTGCTGGCATGATACCAGCCCCGTCTGCCCAGGTTCTCGGCTTTAAAGGTAGCAGACGTACCTGGACGACACTTAATCGCATCCGGACGGGAGTAGCCAGATGTAACTACCATCTTCATAAGTGGGGGGTCTCAGACTCTGGTGAGGCTGGTGCCTGCGACTGCGGGGCGCCGGAGCAGACCACGGCACACATAGTGGGAGAGTGTCCCCTCAGGAGGTTCCCAGGAACATATGAGGAGCTCCATGAGCTTACCCCAGCGGCTGTAGACTGGATACAGAACTTGAATATAAGTTTGTAGTTTTTTAATGCAGGTTTTATTATATGAGGCCGAACGATAATGATAATAATAATAATAAGTGGGAATATTCCTTTGAGAACTTAAATAATGGGAAAGTTGTCGAAAACCTCAATTTTTTTTTTTATGTCACAATATTAAGTTTTAGGAGACAAATCACAAGTAATATTTGAATACTCACAAACCTAAGAGATTTCGTATATTCCCATGTTACCGGGCATATTCCCCGGAAATTTCCCATAAGCCTGGGAATATTCCCAATGTTCCCGGGAATATTGCTGGGCAGATTCTAAAAGTTTTAGCTGGTACCAAGCTAAGCCGCGGAAAGTCAAAAAGACAGACGTCAAGGGTTAGGTTCTGTGTCTGGGTATTGAATATTTATGTATCTTTGACACCCATACTCGTAGTACAGGCCTTGCCTAGTTTTGGATCACATGACCTTGTGTGAAATGTCTCACTTATATAAAATAAAATTGTCCATATCAGAAATAATAAATTTTGCATAATATTCAATAAACCATACTCACCCAACCAACCAACCAACCAAACTAAATCAAAACATCAGGTAAAAAAGATGTTTTAATATTTTAATAGCCGTGTGGTGACGGCAGAGTAGAATACATTTGTCACCAACCCCTACTCTTCCCGTGGGTGTCGTAAGAGGCGACTTAGGGACTTCACATTGAAGAGGGAACGGGCAGCAGCGCTCTCTGATACAGTAACCTTTTAATCTGCGATCTCCAACCCGCCTGCCAAGCGTGGAGATTATGGCAAAACCCTCCACTTAAGTGGAGGAGGCTCATAGTCCAGCAGTGGACTGTAACGGGCCGTTTACATTATTCCCGGGAACATTGGAAACATCTCTCGTCATCTCCCGACTCGGGAGTCTCAATTTGTATGGAGAGACCAAAATTTTTTTGTCACAGGAAATTTTTTTTTTCGTGAAAAGTTGTTTAGTTTGACGAGTACTATCACTACACGGCGGGAACAAAACGATGTAAATTTCACGGTGTATAAGAGCTATAAAACAATTCAGTCTACCAGATTTTATATTTTTTTTATTGAAGTGGCGATAGAGTGCTTTCCCCCCTTCATTATTTGATCCATATTATGTAATATCGTTAGAGTTTTATTATAATTAAATAATAATTGCATGTTTGTGTGTCCACGTATTTTATCTTTAATAGGAATTACAATGCAATAAATATTGCAAACTCACACGGTAAAAATAAATATTCGCCGAGGTTTAAATTCTTAAAGTTATTCCAGTTACCGATCAAAGTACAAGACACGTAAAATAAAAACGCGATGCCCTATCCTTTCCATAGCCTTACTTACCTTATGGAGGTAAAGTTCTACAAGGAAGTGTTTTAGGAGCTCTGTAACTTATTCTCTATATCAATGATCTTTCAGTATCCTATATACTCTTCGGTCAAATTTGTTAGTTATTGTGAATATTATTATTTAAAATACGTGATTGTTCTATGTATTTATGTATTGTGTTAGGTTGTATACGCTGTCGATCCCGAACGCGAAGTTCCCGCCGCACCTCCAACCCGCGGAGGTCATCAACGAGTTCCACGTGCACGTGTTCAATGTAAGTTATCGAGATATCTACTTGCCGTTTCTTCTCATCCGTGTTTCGAATTCAAACGGTGCCCTAGACACGTTCTTTTGGCCGGCTTATAATTTTCTTATGTAGTTCGGTCATACCTATAGTTATTATGGTGAGTTAATTTTGTGACTTAATTAGTAGCGAAAATTCTACCCATTTTTTTACTATATAACCTTAAGAGCTACCATGAGCGATCAAAATTGTTCACCCTAAAATGTCCATCCCAGTAGTGGTCCGAACATTAACAGTCGATAAATTAAACTGTTTAGTTTCATGCATGGGCTGAAGTTTTGAAGAATATATTGTATTATTTCAACCTGCGTAAATTTTGTAGATGACTATATTATAATTATTTGACATAAAAAGAAACGCTAAAGAGGCGACGCATGTGGAGTTTCTTCGGTGAGTTCTTCTCCACAGAGACCGCACCGCACATCGTGTAGTGAACTCACCCAAAAAAATATAATGATGAAACAAAGAGATATAGCATCCAAAAGTTTAGTATTCATTTCATTTGATCAGAACCACGATTTTGAAGGCGAATTAGTCACTTTTGGTCAAGAATAAGGTCTTAGATAACGAGTAGAATTCATGAAAAAAACTTGTGATTCATCCAATACGGAAATAGCCCCTTTAGAACAGACGCTCCTCAATTGTGTTACTATATTGTATTATTGGATGGTTATGTTGTGCACCAGGTCCGCACGGAGATCGAGGGGGACGTGGTAACGGGCGACTACAAGGCGGGCGAGCACGGGAGCCCGCTCAACCTGCGCCGCGGACTCAAGAAGTTCTTCGACGCAGGGGTGAGCGTACACCATCACATCACACTAACTGTTAAAAGTGGCCACTTTTGGCATACGGCTTACATAACTTATTGATTATATTTAGGACTATAAAACAGTAACTAAAATATATTTATGACTCTTCTATTGTCGTTAAACACATTATAATTTCTTTGGAAGTCACTGATAATAAGTAAATGATTCTTCAATAGGGGATCGGACTGTTCCTAAATTTACCAGATTCGATATTTATTTTTTTATGTTCCTTTTGTGTGCAATAAAGTGTTTTTACTTACTTAAATTAGGATTTGTAAAATAAAAAATAGTAGTCCGATCCCGCAGCGCTACCAATAGGTAGCGCCACTGCAGCTGATGTTTAACCTTAAATGTCGTGTTTGCAGCACCAATACGCTGTCATCTGCGCGAAGCACTACTGCGTGGGAGTGTGGAAGGCCATGGACGACAGAGCCTGGGTGTACTGGGACCCGCATGCTGTCGGTACGTAGATTTCATTTAATTTTATTTTATTTTCAACTAGCGGCCCGCCCCGGCCCGGTAATTTTAAAAATAAAATTATCTCGATTTAAAAAATAGAGGCTGAATGTGGACATTCAGATCCTTTTCTCCGTAATTATGGTTATAAAAAAAAGAAACATACTATCGTTTTGTAGTTGGCGCCAAGTTTGTAAAATTTGATCTTATTGTTTTACATTGAATGTTGTTTTAGAAGTGATTAAGTGTTGATATTTAATGATAAATGTGAATAGTAAGAATACTCAAACTGGGCGCGATATAATAAAGGTTAGTTTTTACAACTTCTACATGATCAATTTTACCTGTAGTATCATAGCTTTTGTAGGATACTATGTACCTTTCTTAACCATTTCAATTTCATTATTTCTCACAAGTAGTGTATTGAAAAACGTCGTACAACACACGGATCTTAGGTTTTATAACAAACGCGCCCTCGCCTGCGGCTCGGGCTTACAAGTGTCACCTCGTTTGTAATATGCCACCTAGAATCCTTGTATCGTTATGTACTATTAATCAAACTTATCGTGCCAGTTCCGATAAAACTTAGTATTATTTATAGAAATATTTTAAATCTGCTAGAAGTAATGATTTTTATTTTAGGCATAACAAAGATCTCTTTTTTTTTCATCCTTATGGCACTAGTAATCTTAGTGCCATAAGGTTTAGTCGAGTTTTTAATTTAATAAAAAACAAAGGTAGGGAAAATATAAATATCAGGGAAATAGGAATAGGATTGAAAAATTGAAAGGAACGTGTAAGTATTTTTAAAATATATTTATATATAATTAACAAATATGAGCCCTAACTTAATATATTTACAAAATATTGAAGGGTTAGATTTTTATGTTAAACATAGCCGATTCCTATGTCCCCTGGTGTTGCCAGATAAATTATCTAGTAATTATTCGTCGATTCTTTGATTATGAAAGAGAAAATCTAAAAAAGCCATTGAATATTGAAGGTAATAATGGGATAATACCAAATAAAACAAAAGGTTGTTTGTTTTTTCGATCATCAACAGATTATTTATAGGTACTAATAAGTAGATTATAAGTAGAAAACCATCTTACACACGTAATAATTATATTTTCACAAGAGCTACCCAATTGGCGCCAGAGCACACTGTCTATCTGTCAAAGTCCTCCCACTAGTGTTGTGCGCATGCGCTCTATGGACACAACCACTAGTGATGTAGCAATATCAATAAAGTTCGGTTAACAGTACCTACAATACACCTTCTTTATTGTGAAACATGCGTTGCCAATTTAGGTAAAGATAAAGATAAGATAAGATAAAAAACGTTTATTTGCTTACAATACTAAAGAAAACACTAATTGGTAGCCCAATTAGAGGTGATAACAGCATGCAAATATAGTCTTGCTTGCCATACTATAGTGCATTGTCGATAGCCTCGATAGTTTAAGCAATAACGATAGAATCGATACTATTTTAATATTTAAGATTCATAGAAAACAACTAAAAACGTAAACCTTCCGGCGGAACTTGAACCCACGACCTTCTGCCTATACGAAGCCAACGTGCTTACCAACCACACCACGGAGGGCATAGTGACAGCGCATTTTTATTTTTGTTTAAAAACTATTTCAATGTTGCTCAGTTGCGAACACTATTTTTACAGATTTATTTCAACATTTTATGTCATTACTTCATATGAAAATATTAATGTATTACCTATGGTTTACATAATTTTATTGATTAATTATTGTATTACTTAATTAAACATTTTTTGACGCCAATTATTCAGTGCACATTATTTGGTGCATTTCATTGTCACCCGCCATATTTGCTACGTCACGTTCACGTTAGACGATGTCAAGGGTTGCTTGATACGCATAGAGTATGCACTCTATGCATGCATGCTCTTGTCTTTACTTTTTTCGTTCCTGGCCGGTTTATTTATTTAGAAAAAGTATTTTCTCCAATCCTTCAGGATGATGGGTCAAGCCCAAAGGTCTCTGACGCGCGTCGCCCGAAGCGATCGCCTTTTGTTTCGACCATTTCCTTGAACGGCCACCACCCAATTTCCTTGTTCGGCCACTTCCCAGTTTGGCAACTTAGAAGTTCATGTAGTAATATTCGAACTATGATTTAAATGACAAACACCTACACCTACCCTTACCTTACCTTTTACCTACCCTTCACCTACCCTACACCTACCCTTTACCTGCCCTACAACTAACCTACACCTACCCTATATCTAACCTACACCTACACTACAACTAGTGGCTCTGTGAGCTGTAGACCTCGCGAGTCTGTTCTGTATATATCTTTTAAATTTTTTTTTTCTCGACAAACATCCCCAACCCCTTGATCTTTTTTATTTTTTAAGTTTATTTTATTTTATTTTATTTTAAGAAATCTGACCTGTAGAGGAAAAGCCTGTAGCCTCAGCGGTAGACCTTGTAAGCTGGCAACCCCCATAACTTCGTCATTTTTTAAAATTTCCAAAAACTGACTCGACAAAAAAATTCGATTCATTTATCGAACCTGCTCACAAAATTTCACGAGAATCGGTTGAGAAACGCGACCTGTAGAGTGAAATAAACAAACAAATCCACAAACAAACAAACAGATGGACATACAAAAGCAAATTTGGCCAAGCTGAAACAGAGACGCTTCGCTCGCTCGGTCAACTAACCTACCTACACCTACCCTATATCTACCCTACACCTACACTACAACTAACCTACATCTACACTACAACCAACCTACACCTACCGTACAACAAACCTATTACCTAACCTACACCTACCCTATATCTACCCTACACCTACACTACAACTAACCTACCTACACGGACACCTACCCTATATCTACCCTACACCTACCACTACAACTAACCTACCTATACCTACCCTATATCTACCCTTTATCTACCCTTTATCTACCCTATATCTACCCTACACCTACACTACAACTAAACTACACCCTTTTTCTCTTCATAAGCACATTCCTCAGACTTCATCAAACACAACGAAAAAGAAATCAGCCAAAATCAGATTACAATGGCCACTTAGAAAGTTTTTTTCTTAATGTCATATCGAATTTTGACAGCTGTCATCCGAAATGAAGATCTCGTCGAGACCTATTATTTGTCCCTACACACTAGTCTAGGACTAATAATTTCAGAGATATTACTGTTTTTTGACAGCTATCATCCGAAATGACGATCTCGTCGAAACCTATCATTTTTCCATGAAAGGTTGCCTTGGAGAAGTTGCTACCTAATAAGGCCGCCTATCATACATAAGTAGGTAGGTATACATAGTTTGAATACCAAAAATATATATAAATTTATTTATTCAAAAGCACTGCATTAATTGACGTCCAATCCGAATCCAAGTTCCCGTGACACCACCAGGGGGCGTAGGAGCAGAATCTCAAAAGCGCACATAATAGGATGGTGCATCCATATCCCCAGCAGGGGTGTCCTCCGGCGGAGCCTTGGGTCCGGATTTTTCCTTTTACATTCTTGGACTTATTTATCGTTCAAGGAAAGTGGCCGTTCAGGGAAGTGGCCTTTCATGGGAAAGTGGCCATTCAGGGAAGTGGCCTTTCATGGGAGTGTGGCCGTTCAGGGAAGTGGCCTTAAGTGACCGGATCCTCTTGCGTCAGTTCTAATACTTTCAGGAGTTAATTATAATATAGACTTTCACTGTCACTTAAAGAACTCATTTTTCGAAACAAAACCATGAATTTCTAACAATCCGTGAAAATTGACGAATAAGCGGGCTGTGGTTCGCGCGTTTTTAATTTGATTTCTTTTTGGTTTATCCAGCCGGCGCGCGGCGGCGGCGCGACTATGGGCCGTCGTGCCATCTAGTTTTTATTCAAACAATATTTGAAATGAAATTAAATGAATGAATGATGAATGAGTTCGATTTGTTTGGCGCTGAACACTAAGATGTTCCAAATTCAAAAAGTGCGCGGCAAAGATAATTGCGGCGCACTTATAAACAGGATTAAAAACTGATTACTGCCCGCTAAAAGTTTCTTATAGAAAACACCACCTTTGGGTGCACTTAAAGGCGAACCAAGTCATCCTTTTTGAATAGATGGGATGAAAACTTTTTATTACCCTGCCTGCTTCTTCATCATCTCAACCTGTAGACGTCCACTGCTGGACGGCGGCCTCCCCCAAGGATCTCCACAGCTGGGGGTTGGTGCTGCCAGGCCCGCGCCCGCAGCCAGCGGCAAACCGCGACCGTAACCAGATCGTCGGTCCACCTTGTGACGTCACCTACCCACGCTGCGTCTTCCGGTACGTGCGAGCCAGGAGAGAACTTTTCTGCCGAGGCGACGTGCTTCTTCAGATCCATGATTTTGTCAACGCCATCTATCGCATTTTTATGAACTATTTTATGTTTTTAATTAGTCAGAAACCTCCTCATAGTATAATGTGCTTAGGGCCGACGGGCAAGCTATCGCCTGCGAGTGCGGCGGGAGCGGTGTTGTTCTCGACGCTTGAAGAGCTGTCCGAGACCTTCAAGACGAACCTGAACAACCTCAGCCGGCCCGGAACCAACAAGTCAGTTCACATCATCATTAATATCGGTATCTCCATATTAGTATAATCACTAATTCTGTTCTCGTCATCATAGCGTGGTTGTTCTCAACTCTTTAGGAGTTGGCTGAGATCTTCAAGACGAATCTAACCAACCTGCGCTGAGCCAGGACCAACAAGTCAGTTCACATCATCATTAATATCGGTATCACCATATTAGTATAATCACTAATTCGTCATCATAGTGTGGTTGTTCTCAACTCAAGTGGAGGCTGTCACTCCGGGACCAAAAAGAGTACGGTCATCATCACCATACCAGTGGCATCATCACCATACCAGTGGCATCATCAATCATCATTATCATCACATCTGATGTAATTCAGTATCATTATCATCAAATCATTTCCCATCATTATAATGAGTGTGATTTCTCAATCCTGGAGGAGTTTCAAGGCGAATCTAAACCAACCGAATCGGGACCAACAAAGTCAGTTCATATCATCATATAATGTGGGTAGTAAGGTCTATGACCGACCCTACAGACCCTGTTGTCTCTTGTATATAACGACTATTTCTGTAGATAGTAGCTTGCCTTCTGAAACACGGAATCATCTTTAAAGACTGTAAAGTCCCTTTCAATAGAATCCGGCAATAATGTAAACAAACCAATTTAAACACGATTACTCCGTAATTACTAACATTTGAGTATCAATCCTGATCGTATTTACTTTTCAAGGAATCAATCACAATAATTTCGCCCCCTATTAACTTCTTTATGATAGTTATTTTGTGATGTTGCCGAAGTTCCTACCTACTTCTGGGTACATCTAAGATGTCCTTTAGGTCCGGGGAAATACCTAACCTATGAGGTTGTTGATTGAAACTCGATTACAAGTAACAAACGATAGATTTATTATTTATTAACAACAATCTTAATATAACGCGAGAGAGAGAGGGCGGACGTTTAATTAGATTCGAGGTCGGTGGGGTTTGTCGTTAACTACGGAATGCGGTGCGCGACGGTACGCGACGGGACGGCAAGATAGCGGGGGCTCGCCGGGTATTCCCTTGCTCCTATCGACTCGGGTAACCAAGCCGACCAGAGCAGGAGAACAATCTTTCAATAATTTGTACAACTGTCATATTATTGTTTTACTCATCAAAGTCTTGTTCGTCTTTGGAAAGTTAGTGTCAAAAAATTATCTTGTTTACATTATTGCCGGATTCTACTGAAAGGAACCTTACGTAGTGATTTTCTATACAAATATAATGGTTACAGGTACACGATATCAGACGTGAAAGTGACGTGGGAGTTCTCTCAAGTGCCGTTGCCGATAACGCCGACAGGAGCCACTCCCGACGAGGGGTACGAGTGGAAGGTGGGTGCTATCAGCTCTATAGATATACCAACGCCACATCTTGGCCACTTCATACAACCCCCGAAATTTCAAAGCAGCTCTCAATAGGGAATATGCACAATTTTTTTAAATTCATTAATCGATATATTTCAAGTTCCAGATAAACAAATAAAAAATATTTTTCAAATATCATGCTCAGAAACAAATGGTTAGACAGAGAGGCCCAACGTGACATGTGACGTCATAATGTCACGCGGGCCATACATCCGCCATAGAAAATAATTTATTTCGTAAGAGGGACAGATATATTTAATTAATAATGTTTTATCTAGTTTGTTTTTGATCAATTTCGATTCTGTTTTTGACTGTCAATATTCTATTTTTGTATACTTTCAGATGAACTATAAATAAAACTAATATGTTTGTATGCATATTTCTTATTTACAAGTGCAGTGCGCGCCAAGCTACTCTGATTATCGTTGTGCGCCTACGATACTAGCTACTCTGATTATCGTTGTGCGCCTACGATACTAGCTACTCTGATTACCGTTGTGCGCCTACGATACTAGCTACTCTGATTATCGTTGTGCGCCTACGATGGTAGCTACTCTGATTACCGTTGTGCGCCTACGATACTAGCTACTCTGATTATCGTTGTGCGCCTACGATACTAGCTACTCTGATTATCGTTGTGCGCCTACGATGGTAGCTACTCTGATTACCGTTGTGCGCCTACGATACTAGCTACTCTGATTACCGTTGTGCGCCTACGATACTAGCTACTCTGATTATCGTTGTGCGCCTACGATACTAGCTACTCTGATTATCGTTGTGCGCCTACGATACTAGCTACTCTGATTATCTTTGTGCGCCTACGATACTAGCTACTCTGATTATCGTTGTGCGCCTACGATACTAGCTACTCTGATTATCTTTGTGCGCCTACGATACTAGGTACGCCGTACGCCTGAGATCGTGCTCGGCCATCTTTATTCTAACTCGACTGACTGTGGGGCGGGTGAGTAGACGTTCTGTACGGTAGTAAGTACTGTATTCTTTTTTTACGAACGCCGCAATGTCAGACAATACGAGTGGAAGGTGGGTGTTATCAGCTCTAGATGTATCATAATGATTTGATGTAAGCTCGTAAAAAATAAATCTTGGACATATCCGAGTAATAAGGAATACGCATAAAAATACAAAAATACAAGTAAAGTAATAAGTATACAAAAATAGAATACTCAAACAGATAACAGAATCGAAATTGATCGAAAACAATTTTCTATGGCGGATGTATGGCCCGCGTGACATTATGATTTATGACGTCACATGTCACGTCGGACCTCTGTCTAGCCATCAACTTTGAAGCCTTATAACTTTGTTTCTCTAGCGAGATATTTGAAAGATTATTTTTTATGTGTTTATCTGGAACTTGAAATTTTTCGATTCATGAATTTAAAAAATATGCATATTACCTATTCCAGTCATTTAGCTCAGAAGAATAAAGGAAGACGACGACGCGCGTCAGAAATCTGTCACTTAGTAACCCTACTATCTTGTGACTTTATAGTAACAGTATAGATCATCAATCATCATCATCATCATCATCAACATATCAATCCCCACCGAGTGACTGAGCCTAGGCCTTAGTCGACCACACTGGCCCAGTGCGGGTTGGTCGACTTCACACACAACCTTTGAATTTCTTCGCAGGAGTGTGCAGGTTTCATCACGATGTCTTCCTTCACCGTTAGAGCGTCGAATAAACGTACATATGAATTTGAAATTCGAAAAACACATTGGTACGTGGTGGGGATCGAACCCGTGAGTCCCGGACGGAAGGCCCTGGCCACTAGACCACCGACGCTCTCACAGTATAGAGTTCGCTCAGTGAGCTGTTTGAAGGTGGACGTGCTAATAGATCTGTGTCGGTCGTTTTTCGAAATTCACTTACAAAATTTTTGATTGGCCCCCCTCCCCTCGAGTCCTAGGGACCTTCCAAGGATAACCGGTAATGTAAAGGGCCTACTGGGTTTCCTGGAAGAGTTGGGTTGGCTCGAATGACACCGCATTCCCACCCACACGCAAATTAGACGTCGAGTTGCGGAAACCAGCCCGATATGACATTGACAATTGACCTCCCCTCGAGTTTAGTTCATTTAATTTGTTAAAATAAATCCAATACAGCGCAGTTAGTAACGAGGGTCTGATGATGGAGCCAGGAGCTGGATAGTGGAACTTTTTAATGGCTACTAGTAAACTCCTCGAGTTTGGAATCTTTTGATTTGGTATGATAAGTTGAATACAGTGCAGTTAGTAACGAGGGTCTGATGATGGAGCCAGAAACTGAATAGGTCATGTTTGATGTTTACTAATAAACCCCCCCGAGTTTGGGCTCATTTAATTTATGATGAGTCGAATACAGTGCAGGTGGTGACGAGGGTTTGATGATAGAGCCAGGAGCTGGATAGTGAAACTTTTTAATGGCTACTAGTAAATCCCTCGAGTTTGGGTTCTTTTTATTTGTTATGATAAACCGTAAATAGTGCAGTTTTTGACGAGGGATTGGTGAGAAGTTGGATAGTAGTTACTGACTGAAAATTATTTGTTATATTACTTGCCACTAAACGGCGAAATTTGGCAAGTTTGAATAGTGATTCTTTGTTGAGTTAAGTAGATATTACTAAACGAACGAACGACGAACGACGAACTTAATAAATTGTATTAACCATAAGAAAGTTAGTGAGAACTTGACAAGGTTCGCCGTTTAGTGGCAAGAAATATATCACAAATAATTTTAAAGCAATTTAAGAAAGTTGAGCTTTCCTATAGCAATGATTTAAGGAACTTATATAGAACTTGGTACCCATAAAAGATCTCACAGCTTTTATTGGCGAAGCCCTTACTTGAACTTGGCAAAACATGTATGTTTTTGGTGGGATTAGTTTAAGGGGCAGGGTCTTTATTTTGCTACTAAGTTCACAGCAACAAATAATAGCTATTGGGAATGTTTTGATGACTTGTCGAACAATGTTTTGAAAATGAAAAGTGATTCAAATATACACTCGCATCTACTGATGTATCATTTGTAAATGAAAATTATGTTATTTGATTGCTTAGGTATTAAATAAAATTATATGAAACAATTTTTATTTATTTTTTGTATTTATAATGAAAAACCTTTTTCTTATATCTGGTCCGCGTAAAAGAGGGGGTGCTATCTTACCCGGCGACATATTGACATTATCAAAATATTGGCATTGTCATTATAATTTAAATAAATAATATCTAGTAGTAAAAGTACTTTCTAGTAGTACTAGTGCCTGATGTTAATTTACGAGCAAGCTTTATGTCTAATAGTACAGGCGCTTTGTCGGCAAAAAGACAGTTCTTTTTTAATTACGATATTTTTATGAATTAAGCAGTAATTTTGATACCAATGGAACCGACAATAAACAGACAATTGTTTAAGAATAAATAAGTATAAATTTATCTTCCTTATTACAATTATACTTGCTAGCCACGCCACAAGTATTGTTGAGTTTCTCTTAAAACTTTAAACGACATTTTTTTTTATGTTTCGACAAAAACCGACATTTTACATACATTTATTATGCAAAAATTCTTTCCAATCGGTTTTGGTGGCGTGGCCACAAAGTATCACACATAATATTTTCTATTCAACTGATGAATGTATTGTTCTCTAATCCTATGTGGTATGTGGAATAAATATATTATTATTACTAGTACCTCTGTGAGCTGTAGGTAGACCTCGCAAGTCTTCAATTTTTTTTTTTATACAACCATCCCCGACCCATTGATTTTTTTTTAACTTTATTTTATTTTATTTTACACTTATTTTATTTTATTGGTTAAGAAATGTGACCTGTAGAGGAAAACAGCCTCGGCGGTAGACCTTGTAAGCTGGCAACCCCCATAACTCCGTAATTTTTTTTAAATTTCCAAAAACTGACTCGACAAAAAAGTTAGATTAATTTATCGAACTTGCTCACAAATTTTCACAAGAATCGGTTGAGAAACGCGACCTGTAGATTGAAACAAACAAAGAAACCAACAAACAGATGGACATACAAAAGCAAATTTGGCCAAGCTGAAACAGAGACGCTTCGCTCGCTTCGCTCGCTCGGTCAATTAATCATTAATCATTAAAAAAATACAGTGAAATAGATAGTTACATAAAGGATATTCGTCATCAGGTGCTGACCGCGTTTGTTGAAGTAGCTCGAGGACGCACCATCTTGCGTGGCAGCCCGCCCATCGACCTGTGCAAGTAAGTGCATTGTTTATCCACTCTCGTCTATAGTCTAGAAGAGTAACCGTCTAACAAAGCCCGCTAAAACATGGCACCTAATTAATGTTGACAGACGACGACGACGACAGACAGGCAGATGTCGTTGCTGTACATTGAAGCTTACTTTCCACGTTCAACCCGAGTCACATCATTGTACCGCGTATTCGAATGTCGTCTGGTATAGTTTTGCTTCTTTGGTATTCATTTGGTGGGGTCAAGTTGGAAGCGTTTTTACTCGTCTAGACTATAGATAGTTCGTGGATTCACCTGCTAGTCGGCCGGCGTCCCTGATTTAACAAGCTTTTAATTTAACTTGCAATGTTTGTATGTATGTTCGTTTAAATTTTTCAACTGAATTTTGAAACATTTCCTCTCAACTTAAGGCTTAGAAGTTTTGCATAGGTACTTGTTCAGTTTCTATGACAATATACTAAAATTTACGATTAGTCCGTGCTACTGAAACTTGTAAGCAGTTTGAGTTATAAAATGATTTTTTATTATTTATTTACTTTGGAAAATGAACACTTATATAATCCACACTTTTTGTTTCTCATTCAAGATATTCCAGCTACCGCTTTCTTGCGTTCCCGTTCCTCAAATGCTGACACGGTTTAAATTCAGTTTGGATCTAAGAATCTACTTGCACATTTATCTTTTTCTTGTGTTTGTTTATACTTTCTTTCAAAGACCAACATCACAAACCTTGGTGTCGGGAGTTATCCATCCACGGCTCTAATATCTGACACCATTACACTAGGGTTTGTGCGGTCGGTTGTCGACCTTTCCACACGATAAGGAAGGATATCTCCATAATATGTTTGTCAGGTTCACCCGCGACTCTCTGATCGCGTCGGCGGCCACGGCGATCGTGGCTGGCTGTATGGCCTTCGTGCGACGCCCGCAGCTCTGGACCAGGAAAACGGTACTTTAGAAAATGAACTGATGTTCCTTCAACGCGCTGTCCCACTGGTGGACAAAGGCATTCTTCTTCCTTGGCGTGATGACCTCGATGCATACCGCAACGACTGGTGAAGTGTGATAAGGACCGCGGTATATGATATACCTACTACTTGCACCTTGACAATTTGCTTTACATTGAAAAAGATGAGCCAATCAGCCGAGAATGGGATATTGTGGCATTGAAACGGTGATGATGATTCTCGCAATGAAACAATTTCATTGTTGGTTACAATCTCGAAGCATGGAGACGAAATTGCTATTCTTATCATGCCATTTCCCAGTACCTACATTCTATAATAATGTATGTATTTCCTACCCTCGTAAAAATCACTTAAAGATTATTTTCCGTTAAAAAAAAATCATGGATTATCGACAATTTTTTTCGTCATATGGAACTTCTAGAGTTCGACTTGAACAAAGCCCTTATGAAAATAAAAGTATGAAACTTTTGGGACACATCCCGCTCTCCAGACATGTCCCGGCATGTGGCAGGTACACCCGGAAGTAGAAAATGATGGCCTTACAACTTAGAGAAACAATTAGAGACTATATTGGTTTGTAGGTGGATGACGTGATGAGGATCGGCTGCAATTTGTTCAACAAGGCGATTCAGAACCTCGGGTACGAGTTCCGACCTGGAGAAGACATACTGCTGCCCTTACAGGTACTTAATTATTTATTTTACAATTTATTGTAAACCAACGCAACAAAAAAAATGTTCCCGCGCGTATTGTGTAAGATTTTCCGGTGGGAATACGACTTTTCCCGGTAATAAGTATCCTATGTATTATTCCCAGGTACAAACTATATCTATTCCAAATTTCATCCAAATCCGTGAAGTAGTTTAGGCGTGAAAATGGAACAAACATCCAAACATCATTGTGCCTCTAAATCCAAAATCGTGAGATTTTAGGTCTCAAGCAGCATTTTGGTAATTCTGACTCTGTTATGAATTGCACTTAAACGAAACGACGAACTTTGCGTTTCTTGTGTGTGGTATGTTTACAAAGATACAAAAAAAATTGACCCACCCGAGGGGAGAATTAGATCAACCCATGGACCGGTAGGTTGGTTACATTTTTTAAGCAAGGAACCACACAGCTTTTACCTTGTAAGGCACCTAATAGGTAATAGCATAAAAAAAAACACCAGGAATAAACAGGGAATAAGCATAAAAAAATATTAGCTTTTTTCCTAGTTCATCTGAAAGTATACAAAAATGGAATACTGACAGTCAAAACAGAATCGAAATTGATCGATAAACAAACTAGATCCAACATTATCAAACAAATATATCTGTCCCTCTTACGAAAACAATTTTTTTTTTTTTTGACGGACCTAATCACTATTTATACCAGAGTGGTAATATAGTGGGCGCGGACTTGCGGGGGAGCAGAAGGCTCGTACCCCTTAGGAATTTTATGACAACGTATCTGGGGGCGCCCTCAGACGGGCTCGGACCGCGGCCCAGAACGTTGCCAGGGCGAGAAGCGCGTCGGAGAATGACCCCTACCGGGTCTTACTGAATTAATTCTACTATTAGTTCCGCGTCCCCGCCGGCGGGGGCGGTTGCTACCTGAAGGGCATAAAACAAAATTTTCTATGGCGGATGTATGGCCCGCGTGACATAATGACGTCACATGTCACGTCGGACCTCTCTGTCTAACCATCAACTTTGAAGCCTTATAACTTTGTTTCTGAGTAAGATATTTGAAAAAATATTTTTATGTGTTTATCTGGAACTTTGAAATATTTCGATAAATGAATTTGAAAAAAATGTGCATATTCCCCTCGTATCACTCTGATGCTTATGTAACGTTGATGTTGGTAACAGAACTGCCTTCCCCTTATTCGCCTTGTACAACACTCATATGGAAAGATGGGTTGGTAAAAGTAAGTAGCCTTATATTTCGATAGTCCAAAAGTCATAAGTAGGGAACCACATGGCAATCAATTCATATCATTACAATTTTTGCCAAAAGACGTCCACTGTTGGACAAAGGATCAAATGACCGGCCTATATTTTGACCTTTTAGAGATCCGGTCGACGAGTAAATATTAGGGGCGACAGAAAAGCAGCGTCTATCCAACTAATTATATATATATATATCTGTCACCGTAAGATTGTGAACGCCGTTATACCTTGATTTTTAATTCCATAGAATTCTGACAGTTCTCAGGTCGCTTGTCGCAAACCTTTTTTCACATGTACATTTCTGTTATCACTATTATAACAAGACAGGCAAATCATAATTTACATACAATGCAATTAAAATAACAACTCCAGTGGCTTGTGCGAACTCTATTTGAATCTTGTATGGTTTACGCTGTGCTTTTTTATTTATTTTTCTTGTTCCATGCATTATTAAAAGCCTTTTTGCATTAGAAATAGAAATATTAACCAACTGTTTGCAACCTGTGGTTATTTGAAAATGATACCCGGCCTTAGTAAATATTCTCCCACATTGAATGTAGTAACTTGGACAGATTACAACTTAAAAATATTATAGTCATCCAACAATTGAAAAAATGAAATATAATGAAGGCTGCATAAAGTATGACTTTAAAATAATTCACTGTGCTATTTTTATTCATCAAAATGTGATACCTGTAATTTTGGTAACCTGTTTTCGGCCTGGCAATACTCCATCTGTCAGAATTCCACGGAATTAAAAATCAAGGTATAGTTTATAATCTTACTCGCGATATTATAAACTTACGGAAAATTGTGAACTGAAACCAACCATTTACAATTTAACGTATTATTTCTCGTTGTTAGCTTATAATCTTAGGATGTCAAACCGTCAACTTGTAAACAAAGGTGCAGGGTTTATCACCCGTAAAATTGTGAACCGTGAATGACAGCCAAGAATAGCCGAATAGCTGGACACGTCAAACGTTTAACCAATCAGCGTTCAAGTTGCGTTCCGTCTCACATGCCAATTTTTAATCAGTTTACAATTTGACAGTTTGACCTCGTAAGATTATAAACTAACGATAAATAATACCTTAAATTGTATTCACAATTTTCCGTAAGTTTATAATATTGCGAGTAAGATTATAAACTAACGGCGTTCGGCCGGTCGGCTCGGTTCGGTCGTCGTTGCTATACATTGAAGCTTACTTTCGACGTTCTTACAAACCGAGTCATATAAAACATCATTGTACCGCGTATTCGAATGTCGTATGGTATAGTTTTCCTTCTTTGGTATTCATTTGGTGGGGTCAAGTTTGAAGCGTAGTTACTCTTCTAGACTATAGGTATAGATAATTCGTTGCTAGTACTGTACTAATGTTATGCTTTATATCCCGATGTACAGTAGACAGCTCATCAAGCTATACATTTTTGTTGCAAACTAGGCCGTATTACCAACGCGCAAGATACCCTGGTATTTGCTTGATGAGCTGTTCACTGTACTTTGTTGTGTTGTATGGTTACGTCGAATTCAACGGTTTTCTTTCTTTCTGAAGTATTTTCCCAAACGAACGCTCTATCGCCAGGTGCCGAAGAAGTTCGTGATCGGCGTGAACTTCGTGCGGTACGACCTGCAGTCGGTGTACACGGGCCGGCTCGAGACGCGATACCCGCCCGACATGACCGCCAAGTAAATCTAAATGCCTTGTTTTGTTTATTCCTTTACGAAACCGTTTGAGAGCGTCGGCGGTCTAGTGGTTAGGGCCGCTGTCTTCCGTCCGGGAGGAATTCATAATTATGTACGTTTATGACACTCTTACGGTGAAGATTATTATCGTGATGAAACCTGCACACTCCTGCGAAGAAATTCAAAGGTTGTGTGTGAAGTTGACCAACTCGCGCTGGGCCAGCGTGGTCGACTAAGGCCTAATCGCCTTAAATCAGGGTAGGCTCGAGCCCTTCGATGGGGGACGTATATGATCTGTTGATAATGATTTAGACATGAAGGAAGAAAAAACGCGCCCCCATGGAGTAGTCATCATGACAATGTCTATTTTGTATCGAAACCTATGCGGCCACTCAGAGGGGTGGGAGGGTAGGCGGAAGCGGGAGACGGGGTTTGTCTTTTAACTCTATCACACATCTTCGAATTCGTTACGTTAGAAAAAGATAGAGGCATT